>PVIC010000041.1:0-202207 GCA_004025085.1 Thryonomys swinderianus
TAAGGACCTGAGTTCGATCCCCGGTTACCACATATAATGCTGGGCGTGGTGGCTCACGCCTGTAATCCCAGCACTCGGGAGGCAGAGACAGGAGGATTGCTGAGTTCACGGTGGCTTGTCTGGGCACCATAGTGAGCTCAGGCCCAGCCTGAACTACAAAGCAAGACCCTGTCTCCAAAAAGCAAAAAAAAAAAAAAAAAAAAATCACATCTTCATCCAGTCCAATCAGTGTTTTAAAGAGACTCTCACAGCCATCTTCATTTCTCAAGACTCCAGAAAAACATACTGCTATGTGCAACTCAGACTGGATGAGACGTGCTGGCCATGGTCAGCCAACTGCTTGCCAAACCCTCTGAGCACTCAGCCTTTAAGCGAGTGACTCAGGTGCACAGGAGGAGCCCACAAACTGTGACTGGATAGCAGCTGAGCCCGAGCATCTGTGACCGCTGTCCCTCTTGTGCCAGCAGATGTCAGCCATCGAGACCATGACGGAGAAGCTGGAAAGCTTCGCGGCCATGAAAGCTGACTCAGGTGGCTCCCTGCAGCCCCTGCCCCACCACCCTTTCAGCTTCCGGTCTCCACCCTCAACGCTCTCAGACCCCATTCTCAGGAAGGGCAAGGAGCGGTACACGTGCAGGTGAGGCCCTCAGGCCAGTCGAGGTGCCGCGGGGCACACTCATGGCCGTGAAGCATGCTTGAGGCCCTGCTCTGCCAACCAGTTGACATAAGGCAGGCCTCCTGCCACCTTAGAGCTGGGGCTCTGAGAGTCACAAAGCAACCCCTGCCCCCCTCCCAGCTGAATCTAGGAGCCCAGAGCCAGGCGAGAGGGCAATGTGTGCCCACAGCTCTCGGGGACAGCTAGCCATGGTGGGCACATTCCCCAGCTATCTCATGGTCCATCGCAGTCTGAGCCTACACTGCCACCGGGGACGGTGATGCTGCTGGGGGTAGATGGGGTTGGTCCATTGGCTCCACAGCCCAGCCCACTTCTCTGTAAGACTGAAACTGGCGCCAAAGAAGAGGCTACAAATCAGGACTTGGGCGGCACCTGCACACAAGTGTGAGACCTCATGCTCTAAGTCACCCTGACGCTTCCCACCCTCCCTCCACCCAGGTACTGTGGCAAGATCTTCCCCAGATCAGCAAACCTCACCAGACACTTGAGGACGCACACCGGGGAGCAGCCATACAGGTAGGAGCTGCGGCTGGGAGCCTGGCTCCTAGGACTATGATTCTGTGGACCACTAGCCTCTCTTTGGACAGACGTGGTTGTGCCCAGCAAGCAGCACCCAGGTCTGGCAGGCTCCCAGGGTCCTCTTGTTTCTCCTGCCCCTTCACCTCCTGTTTCCAAGGATATTGGGATGAGGAAGGAGGTGCCCAGAAAGCTGCAGGAAAGGTTGGCCCATGCTCTCAGAAAGATGTGCAAGCAGCTCTCTGGCTGCAGTGGGTGCCGCCCAGGGCAGGGCTTGGCATCAGAGCAGGACCAGCTCTCTTCACAGTTGGCCATAGCTGCCCTCTTGAAGGTGGGCCAGGGAAGTTTCTCCAGGTAAGGGTGGGTCCCATCCCAGGCGTGAGGTGCCAAGGATGCATGACAGATCCCATGGTAGACCCAGCTGGGGAGCCACTTGTCTGTTACCACATCATTCTGTCTCCTAGGGTGGGGAAGTGGCCGCACTCAGGAAGTAGCCATAGCATTTGGGGTTCAGAGCAGCTCCCCAGCAAGCCCTGCTGTCCCTGTTCCAATAACGAGGAGCCACGGCTCAAAGATGCCTCAGAACCTGTTGCCACCTCAGCCTATTGTCCTGTCCCACTTTGTCCCTGGGCATTGTCAGGCAGTATCCTTGTGCATTCTCCCAGAGGGCACTTTGTCAACACAGCCCAGCAACTATCGCCCTGAGGCACATGGGAAACGCCCCTTCCTCTGCCTCCGGGTTTAGCAACACACCGGGTGTGTCTGCCCAGGGAGGCTGGGAAGACAGGGCTTGGTTGAAACTGTCGGCATCTGATTCCTGTACTATGCCCACCCGAGTTTGTGGTCACCAGGAAATGACCGCAAGGCGATCCAGGCCCTGGGGACTTGGTCCATGGGCCCCTTCCTGTGGAGGGCGCCACATGGCCCTGCATGTCTCATTGTCCCCAAGCCCCACCGGGGCAGCCCTGGAGGCCACAGCCCTACTGGGGTCAGTGAGCCTCCCCAGACATGGCCTGCCTGCACGGAGCCCTCCCCGAACACAGCCCCCCTCACCCTCCAGAAATGGTGATGACTTAACAAAGGCTAGCGACAGAAAGATTTATTTGGTCTAGTCGCCTCCCAGAAAGCGAGCCGTGCGCTTTTTCTGTAATGAGAGCCGACTTTTGGACAGTTCTGCATGCTAAGAGCCTCCAGAGGGTCCAGGCTGAGTTTATAGAAGAATTTAATTATCATTGATTTCTTTTGCTCTCTTCCATCTGAGAGTTTCGACTTTGGTAACAATAATTGCTTTGCAAGTTTGCGTTGCGAATCCTGACTTTATCTGGCTCGAGGCAGGTGGTGCAGCGGGGCCGGGTGCTGTATGAGCCCTGGACTCGATTTGCCTCTCAGACGGGTTGAGGTTGAAAGAAGAAAATACACACCCCTCAGGGCCTCCAAGTGGGCACTGTCCCAGACAGGAGCACAACCACACCGCTGGGGGTGAGACCCCTTTGTGGCAGCGCCACATACACACCCTCTGCAAGTGCACATGTGCACCAGCAGCCAGGAGAGTGGGCATACGCCAGATGTGTGTGCGCTCAGGGAGTGTATGCGTGTTCCCAGGTGTGTGCGCCGGCCCCTCACCAGAAGGATTTTCTTGGGTTTTCTCCAGCAACAGGATGATCGAACCAGAAGTCTCTCCCTTTTAAGCCCTTGCTCAGCTTATTAAAAAACACTCAGAGTGTCCCAGCACCTTCACAGGGTGACTCGCTCTCCCCACGGCCCTGCCAGCCAGCCATCCAGTGAGCCGTCCGCTGCTCTCAGCTTCTCCAGCCTGAGCTCGTGGGTGAAGGTGGGGGGCCAGCTGCAGTGCATGATGCTCTGACGTTGTAGAAGTCTGGCAGAACTCACAGGACTTGGCAGGAAAGGGTTCAAGATTGAATCGGGAATGAGGGGCTGTGTCCTGGTGTCCCCAGACGGTGCTGGGCCACTCCCCAGCTGCTGGTGGCACCTTGCCACACCTAGATGGCGCCCTGGAGGCTGGCCCAGGACCCTCCCCACCAGGCTGCCCCTGAGGACTGCGCTCCAGCTGAACTCTGTGCCCTTCCTTCTCCCCGCAGCCCCGGCTGCACCTGTGTGCAGAGAAGAGAGGTGCGTGTCTGTTGGGGACCAGGCGGCCCTTACTTGTCTTCTCTCTTGTTTACTTTTATTTTCAGGGCCGGATCCAAAGTCTCTTCTTTCTTCTCCCTTCCCTTCACAATGCCCGAAGCACCCCCAGCCCCGTGATGCCAGGTGACCCACTGGGTCCCAGAGGGCTGTTCCACCCTCCTCACCTGTGTGTCCCTGGCGAGGTCCTAGGAAGCCCTCATGGACACCGAGGCCAGGCCCGTCTGTGCCCTTTCCTTCCTCCGTACAGTGTGGCTGTAAATTTCCCTTTGCACCTGGCAGCCTATTTACAGCTCAGTTCCCAGCTGCTGGGCGAACTCTGCTCCCTCGAAGCCCTGGGCTCACTGTCCCCTAAATTTCACAGGGACATCTCTGTCTGGGCCATTTATTTAGATTAAAACCAGGAAAGGCCATCTGAAGGCCCTGCAGCCACACGAACACACAGTCCCTCCCGGCCCAGCACCTTCCACATAGACAGTGCATTCCCTCTCCAATTCCACATCTCCTCAGGTCCTGCTGCCCAGGGCCACTCTGCCAATCCCAGGAAGAACAGGGATGAAGTCTACAGGCATTGTGCAGGCTGGCAAGGTGCAAAAGGGCTGGGTCAAGAGGAGGAGCCAGAGGCAGGTCACAGGTCATAGCAAGCCAGGCTGAGGTTGGTCTCAAGCAAGGGCAGGGGCCCTGGAATAAGAACCGGACAAGCCCTGGAGATCACCATGTCCTTGGGGGTCTGTCCTCAGACTCCCTGGGCTGTAATCAGGAGGCTCAGAGCTCAGTGATTTACAGGCTCAGGGTCAGTTGTGATGGCAGGTGTGACCATCACCTGCCCAGGCCTCTGATGTCGTGCTGGGCTGGTGAAGCCCTTCATACACAGCCTCCCATGTCCACAGGCAGGTGGGCTGGTGACCAGTATGCAGCCCTGGACCAGGCTGCCAGCATCTAGTCAGGGTGAGGGTGCCTTGGCCCTCCAGCCAGGACACAAGGCACTGTGTTAAGCCACCTTGGGTGAGCATAGACCCCCTACCCCTGCCAAGGCTGTGCCCCACTGCACATGCAACAGAGTCTCTTCCTTTCCAGATGTAAAAATGAGCAATCATGGAAACAATATCCAAGTGCTCTTGCACTGTAAGAATCAGATAAACATCTCTGGATGGGCGAATGCTCACATGCCCAGGCACGCACATGCATCACAAGCATACATGTATGTGCAGTCAAAGCCAGGGTCAGGATCTCCTCTGTCGGGGCCCGGCCAAGTGCACAGAGTCCTGCATGGGCTTCCACGGACGCTGCTCCTTCCCAGATGATTCAGGCTGCACCAGTGAGCCAAGATCCCTCCCTAGACCAGCCCGATACCTCACTCCCTTTGTTTCTGGCTTTTCCACTCAGGCATCACTGTGACACCCTGAGGACACACTCAGGTTCCCTGCCCTGGCCACAGTTGGCACCTGACACCTGGCATAAGGGCCCACTCCCGGGACACCCCACGCAGAAGAGGCAGTGTGTGCTCATTTGTGACAATGACCTGCAGGCAGGACCACGCTGGTTCTGACCTAGGAAGGAGGGGCATCTTTCTGGTTTCCCAGTATATAGTGCAGGCTCAGGAAACCCTGCCACCATCCACAGCTGGATGGACCACAAAGACCTACCTTACCGTCAGGGTAGCCAGGGACCTCAGAAGATGTTGGAGAGGGCCTGCATACAGACCCAGCCACGCAGAACTCCTGGGCCAGGCTCAGGAGTAAGCCACATGGGCACTCGGCACTGCCTAGCCCGCACACAGCCCACCCTCACCTCTTCCAGAACAGCAGAGGAAGTGGCCAGAACTCCCCGCGTCCTCCACCTGGGGACCTGCCGGCAGCTCCAGATGTCTTTCTGTGGTGCAAGACCGCCCTCTTGTGGCTGCCAGGAGCATGCGGGCTGCGGGCTGCGGGCTGCGGACTGCGGGCTGTGGGCTGCGGGCCTGGGCAGAAGGCTGGAAACAATGCTAGGGTCCCCATCCTGTGCCTAGGGTCCAACAACTTCCCAGAGAGGCCTTGGCCCTCTGGATCCCTTCCCATACCTCGGGCCTGTCTTCCAGGTGCAAGTATTGCGACCGATCCTTCAGCATCTCCTCCAACCTGCAGCGGCACGTGCGGAACATCCACAACAAGGAGAAGCCCTTCAA
The DNA here is from genome assembly GCA_004025085.1 of Thryonomys swinderianus. Taxonomy (NCBI): domain Eukaryota; kingdom Metazoa; phylum Chordata; class Mammalia; order Rodentia; family Thryonomyidae; genus Thryonomys; species Thryonomys swinderianus. The sequence continues at coordinate 5,502 of PVIC010000041.1, forward strand.
GTGCCACTTGTGCAACCGCTGCTTTGGCCAGCAGACCAACCTGGACCGGCACCTCAAGAAGCACGAGCACGAGGGTGCTCCAGGTGGGCACAGCGGGCCGGGTAGCGCTTGGGCACACCCCCAGAGCTGTGGCGGAGGGTTGCTGTGAACCCAGGGCTGGGGAGGGGGCCAAGTGAGGACACCCTGACATTGCCTGTCCTTCTGTCCACAGTGGGCCAGCATGCTGGGGTCCTCACCAACCACATGGGCACCAGCGCCTCCTCCCCCACCTCTGAGTCAGACAACCATGCACTTTTAGATGAGAAAGAAGACTCTTATTTCTCCGAGATCAGAAACTTCATCGCCAACAGCGAGATGAACCAGGCGTCCACGCGGACAGACAAACGGTAAGAGATGTGCAGATGTGGGCAGAGGAGGGGCTCCTCCCCATCTCCACCTGCCGAGCTGAGCAGTGTGAGTGCTCCACGCAGCTGGGAAACCATGAGACAGGTGTGCTTAGTGAGAGGATACAGGTGGGTCACTCAGACAGAAGAGCGAGGTGTGTGCATGTCCGCCCAGCCTGGGGCGCTCCTTATGCCCACAGGTACACACACGCATGCTTGCATGAAGCACTTCGTCCTACAGCACGGAGTCTCCTCATGTACAGTGGCACTGCTCCCTGACAACCCGTCGGGGATTGAACACACCGAAAACCACCTGGGCACTCAGCACTGCTCAGCCTGCACACAACCCACCCTCACCAGCCTGCCTCACAGGTGCAAGAAACCCGCAGTGGGCAGATACCCTGGTGCAGAGCCCACTTGTAATAGTGTGGGTTGTCTCCTTAATCCATCACACACCTGCACACACTCAACAGTGCAGTGCGTGACAGAGCACTGGTCCTTCCCTCCTGCTGCCCAGCAGATCCCAACTGAGGAGGGAAGATCTGGCCGGAGTGAGGCCCTGCTAAGTACACACGGCTTTCACACCATCCTACAGCCCAACACTCTAAGTGGAGTCTCTAAGTCAGAGGCCAGCTATACATAGCATGCGATGCACAGCTCACACTGCAATCACCTACAAACATGTGCATGGAGGTAGGCACCCTGCACACTGCACATATGCACACATGCACACACATACACACCTCCCAAGGGAGGCGCAAATGGCAGGTCCAGCTTCAGGACTGTGAGGTGTTCTCAGCCTGCACTCTGGGCTCAGCATCCGGAAGTCTCTGGGAACCCAGGAAGGGGGCTGTTCTTGCCAGAGCAGCTTCAAGAAGCAGAGGTGCTGCAGACCCCGAGAGGGTCCCGGAAGGGAGGGATGCCCTGGTTTGCAGCAGGGAGCCCAGGCCACAGCCGCGGGGTGCCCTGCTCCCACCCAGGCCAGTGAGATCCTGCGCCCACCCTGTGTGTGCCCTACCACACTGGCCAGGGAACCAGGGTCCAGCCCTTCCACCTCTAGCAAGTAAGAATGGGCCCCACCCAACTCCAGTGCCAGGCCCATCTTCCAGGGCAGAGCGGTGTCGTCCTTGCTGGCAGTGCTGGGGGGCTCGCCAGTCAGAGGCAGGAGTTCTGGGGCCCACTCTGCAGCCTTAGCTCATGCAGTGGCCCCAAGAAGACAGCCTCACGTGTGAGACCCACTGGTCTATGCAGAGCCTCAAGTGCAGCCCACCTGGGCCCTGGCCTCCCCACCCTCAGCTCCGTGGGGAACTTGGTACCACAGGAGAGCCGCCCACTCCTGAGCAGCTACATGGCAGAAGCCCAACCCCCAGCCCTCCCTGAGCCCTGGCTGAGAAAGGCAACCCCTAAACTTCGGCTTTCCCAACCCCAGGCACAGCTAGGCTGGAATGTGTGAGGTCTCTCCTCATGGCCTCCCTTGGGTGGGCCAGGGCCAGTGCACACACGCTGCCAAGGTCCTGGGGCACCCAGCGGTCAGAGGGCACACTCCATGACCACAGGTCAGGTGGTGATGCTGGGAGTTAGAGGGCAGCTAGTCCTTATACAGCACATGGCTGAGGACAGGACACTGCCATCCCGACCTTCATCTTCATTCTGGAGTATTCCGAGAGAGCTGTCCTGACAGCCGCCTGCCGCAGCCCTGGGGACAACAGAGCAAGGAGACTTAGCCTCCAGACAACCCGTCCCTCTGGGGCCAGTGTACCAGGGCCCTGCTGCCCTTTCCCGAGAGCCAAGGACTCTCAGGAGGTCCCCAGTTAGATCGCAAGGGAGCAAGCAGGTGTTGCTTCCCTCAGCTAGCCTGGCGGGGCGCGGGCAGTCTGGGCTCTTCTCAGAACCTGTCCCTTCCCTCAGCAGTCAGGGAATCTGAGGCCTGTGGTCTTCCTGGCCGGGCTCCCCTAAAGCCCAGGAGTTCCCCTGTGGAGTGTCGCTGAGTTCCTCTGGTGAGTCTTCACCCAGGGCCTGGATCTGCATAGAGGTGCTGCCTTGAGATGAGGTCCTCCTAGGTGGGGCCCCCCGAAGGGGTGCTGGAGACCCATGAGACGTCTGCATGGCCCATCTGCCAGCCAGGGGCTGCCAAGAACTGCCCGGGAGAGACACTGGGCACTAGGTGGGGCCTGGACAGGTCCCTCAGAGCCCAGAGGGAATGGGGCCCTGGTATCTTGACCTCAGCTCTGCCCCTCAGCTCTGGAAGCAACAGCCCTGCCGCATGAGCTGCTTGAGTGAGGAACCATCACAAGCCTGGGGTGCCAGCTCATCCCCACAGGGCTCCTGGGTGCTCGCAGCTAGGGAAGGGGCTGTGTGCAGGATAGGGGCAGCTCCTGTGGCCCTTGAGGGCCCCAGCTCAGGCTCTGTACGCTGCAGAGATGCTGTCCTTGGTGCCAAGAGGCACCCGGCTCTCGAGACCGCAGGTGCCACGTAGGGGCACCTCTGTAATCCCATGGGCAGGAGCAGGGCTGGGGCTACAGGTTCAGCTGTCCAGGAGCCCCAACTCCCACTATAGATGCTGCCCCACATCTCTGCCAAGTAGATGCTGCCCAGGCAGCTCAGGTCCTGACTCAGCAGGGCAGGCTGTGGCCATGGCTGGGACAGACCATACTTGGGCCGTGCTTCTGCCCTGGGTCTTCACCTAGTCGTGTGTGTGTGTGTGTGTGTGTGTGTGTGTGTGTGTTCTGTGTGCATGTGTGCGCACACACGTGCTCCTGGGGAGAGAACCCAGGACCTCACTAAGCTATCCCCCAGCCCTTTTCTGGTTTTGTTTTCTGTTTTGAGACAGGGTCCCCTGTGGCACTCACAGAGCCAGAGTTGCAGGTGTGTGTGGCCAGGCCCGACCTCTGGCTTCTTGTACTACAGAGAAGGCAGAGTGGGGTAGACGGGGTGATAGTGCCCACCACAGGGCATGGCACGTGGGCTGCAGGAGGCCCAGCATACTGAAGCAGGCTCAGCCCAATGGGAGCAGACATCCCAGCCCAGGCCTCACCCTCCAGAACCTGGGCCTGACATTCATCAGGTTCCTCCAGAACCTGCCCCAATTCTCACGGTGGGACACAGCAGGGGATGGGCACAGATGGGCAGTGCTAGGCCCTGGGCAAGGTTGAACCTGAAAGCCTCTCACCCCAGGCTCCTGTGAGGGCACCCCTTGGGCAGTGCCCAGCACCAGTACCAGCACTGGGCCACTTCCCATCCAGCCCACTATGGCTTCCTCCCTGACAGCCACAGTTGGCCTGAATCCCAGAATGGCCTGGTAGCCGATGCCCAGCGGCCCTCCCTGTCCCCACCTCCCCTCAGGGAGTCCTTCTTCATGAGTGTTCCCACCTCTTCCTATGGGAACCTCGAGGGGACCAGCCTCCCTGGGGCCCGAGCTCCCTTCAAAGGTGGGTGGCCATAAGCACCACCTCTTTGGGGAGGGCAAGGGGACTGAGTCACCAGCTTTGGGGTTCTGAACACAGCCAACCTCCCCACGCTTCCAGGCCGGAGATCCAGGAATTGGACGGTGACCCCCAATGTACCAGCTTGGCCAGTGAGAAGCCGGAAGACCCAGAGGAGGAGGAGGAGGAGGACCTGGAGGAAGAGGAGGAGGACAGCCTGGCAGGGAAGTCCCAGGACGAGGCGGTGTCACCCACACCTGAGCCCCAGGGCGTCTATGAGGACGAGGATGAGGAGGAAGAGGAGCCGCCTGCCCTGGCCGTGGGCTTTGACCACACCCGAAGGTGGGGATTCGCCTCTGACAGGAGTGTCACGGGGCCACCTTGCCCTTCCTCCAGCAGGCTCCCTGCCTGCTCAGCCAGTGTGCCCAAGTCTGGGTCCTGATGACCACCAGGGTTCAGGGCCCCCAACACATACACCAGGCCCCTTTGAGAGGCTGGAAGGGATCCCCACAAGAGGGAGACTCCTCCCCCTGAGCTGGGTGAGCCCACCCCAGCCCAGCTGCACCATCCCCTTCAGCACCCCTGTGCCAGCTTCCCATGTTCCCCTACATAAGGCCAGAAGGTGCTGCTCCCTCTCCATCCCCCAGGCCCTGGGTGGGGACCCCAGCCCCTACAGAGCACCCTGCAGCTGTCTCAGCCCAGGGCCCCTCCCTGCCCATGCCATGCATGTACGCACTGAGCCCTTCCATGTCACTCTCCGCATCCATGTGGCTCCCCCCCATGTCTGTGTGTCCGTGTGTCTGTTCCCTTGTGCATGTGGAGGACCCATGGCGTGCATGCGGGCGCAGAGCCAGCCATGCGGCCTGGCCAGGGTGTCCAGACAGTAACCCCAGGCCCTCTCCCGGTCCTTGGTGCAGGTGTGTTGAGGAGCAAGAAGGCGGTCTGTTAGCCCTGGAGCCCACGCCGACCTTTGGGAAGGGGCTGGACCTCCGCAGAGCAGCTGAGGAAGCATTTGAAGTTAAAGATGTGCTTAATTCCACCTTAGATTCTGAGGCTTTAAAACAGACCCTGTACAGGCAGGCTAAGAACCAGGTAGGTAATGCAGAGCCCGCCCCCACTCCACCAGGCTTGAGTGGCCGCCATGGCCACCATGCAGGGGAGCACTCTGAGGACCCCACGCCCCTGACCCCTGAAGCAGCTAGTGAGGTACCAGGGACAGCAGGGCAGAGTGGGAGAGGGTGAGCACAGGCAGACATGAGCCGCTCCCAGATACCAAGTGTGGGTCATTGTCTTCACCAGTGGGAAATGTCCACATTCAGGTTCCTGCCCACCCTACTGCCTGGGTCTCCACACCGCCTGACCCCAACCAGAGAGGGCCTGGCAGCCCCAGCTTCTGCCAGGAAGCTGAACCACCAAGTGGTCGCTGCCTCCAAGCAGGACCTGGTGCAGGGACCTCGAAGCTCTGCAGTGTGGAGGCCTGAGGTTCGTCCACGCTCCCAGCCCTCACGCCCCACGTGTCTCAGCAAGAGCCGTCTGCGTGTCTGTCTGCGTCTTTTACTAATTCTGTCCAGACTGTCTCCCTGCGGGGCCAGCACCAGCCTGCCCAGCACCCCATCCTAACCCACACACTCTGCTCAGAGTGTCCCTGAGTCCTGTCATCCTTCGCTCTGGGGCTCAGGGCAAAAAGGTATCCCCAGGCCAAGGCTGAGAAACTTACCCACAGTTCCTGACACTCCCATCAGCTCCATCCTGTCCCGGAAGTGGTGCCACACGGTCATCAAAATAGGTATCTGTCTCCTGGGCTCACTGCCCAGCAGGCAGATCAACTCTTGTTGGCACGAGGTCTTGGTGGTCAGGGCCCCCAGCTTCCAAGGCCGACCCCATCATCAAGTTTTTGCTCATCACCGGAAAAGGAAGCCAGGTGGGAGGTGACTGACCAGTCAGCGGGTCCTGCCAAGGAAGGAGCCAGTGTGCCTGCGTGCCTCCCTGGCCCCGGCCCCTCCTGGTACAGACCCGGAGACCAAGCACATCCAGAGCAGCAGGCAGACAGCAGTCCTGTGGAGCTGGGCCCTGCCACCTGCACCTGCTCACCTGTGCTGTATCGCTGTCCCCAGGCATATGCAATGATGCTGTCCCTCTCCGAGGAGGGCCCCCTCCATACCCCCGCCCAGAGCTCGCTGGGCGCTTGGCTGAACATCGCAGGAGCCACGTCAGAGTCGGGAGCCTTCAACCCCATCAACCACCTCTAGGGGCTGGGCCCAGCGGCCAGAGCCTGAGCGTCTGCCATGGATGGAGGAGGCTACTGCCACCTGCGACATTCCGCCCTCCGCAGCCCAGCGCTGATTTTCCCAATGGAAACTCAGAATCGGACAGTCCCTGAGCAGGGCTGAGCTCCCCCATCTCCAAGAGCCGGTCCAAGGACACCGTCTCATCAAGAGCCATCACAGGAGCTGCCTGGAGGACCAACGCAGGCCTCTGGGCCCCTGCGCGGCCCGGAAGAGGGACAGAAAAGGCGGATGTGGGCTAAGAACGGAGATCTCTCTCGTTGACGATTTTCATAATGAAAGTGACAAAAAATACCCCTTTTGGTAATCATATTGACTACAGAGTCTATTTAAGCATGTGGGTTTTAAAAATAGACAGTATTTTTTAAAAATCAAAAAAATGACACGCAAATTGTTTTTTAAAAGTAATTTTGCATTGCTTTGAAATTTCAGCTTATTTGCAAACCCAAACCTGCCTGAGTGACCACGCCAGGCTCAGTATGTCCTTTATATTGTAGATAACAGAGGATTTTCTATCTCTGACCCTGTTTGTACAAGCCAAGGGGATTCTGGGTCCCCTGAAAACGGAAGGAAGGGCATGAGCCAACTCTGCCGGGAGCCCTGAGGCGCCCCCGTGTGGCCCATGGAAGAATCACAGGCCCCACCCAAGACCCCCCACTTCTATGGAGACTTGAGGAGGTGGGTGGCTGGGGTCCTCCTTCAGAAATGTGGCCACTGCCTGCTGGTCCTTCCAGCCCCGTCTGTACGTCGGCTGCCCCAGGCTGGGCCTGGCCTCCGCTGTCCCAGAGGCAGAGCCAGAGGGCTGCTGTCTGCCTCGCCCGCAGCAGAACCTGGGCAGCTGGGTGGTCCTCCCTGTGGCCACTGGTGGGGGCCTCGCTGATACCCACTCTAGGATGCCAAGCGCTACTGTGCCTGAAACTCCACATCAGCTGCGAGGCCACCGTCCCCGTGCTGTGCAGGTTCTGGGCTGGCCAAAGTTGAGGATGGACGGGTCCAGGGGACCTGGTGCAAAGGGCGAGAGGACACAGCCCTGGGACCTCCAGCGTCTTCCTCTGGGTGTGTCTGTTTGTCCCTTCTGGTGGGCTTTAAGTTATTCCCATAGGGGCCAATTTGAAATAATGATTTCTTTTCCCTGATGGAATTTACCTTAATCTGTATATAACTTGTAATTTTTTCTAATTCGTTTCTTTTCATATTTTATTTCTTCCTTAACAGTATTTTTGGCATTAGTCATTCTTATTGTGAAGAAATAATGTTAATATAAGTATCTAGTGAAGGACCAAAACCGTGTAATAAGGTGTGTCGTGTGATCGATAACCAGGGAGTGGGGCGGTTTCTGATGTGCCAAATACCCCCGCGTGCCCCAGAGTCCTGCTGTCACCGCTGCCCACTTATCAGACAATCATGTTTTTTGTTAAATTTGAGTTTCAGTCGCATTTACATTTAAGACAAGTGTTCTATTTATTTTATTGTTCGGAAAAAAAATGAGTGTCCCAAGGAGAAGAGAAGAAAAAAAAATCACCCAGGTTGCCCTTAAACAAAGAAGAACAGAAATGCAGACTGTTGTGATGCGAGCCACTTCTGTGTGGATTTGTGCCACGCTGTGGAAGTCTGTCCGTGTGTGTCCCCAGTGCCAACAGGACATGTCCAAGAGGGCTTGTCCCAGCATGTCCCGGGCACTCTGGGCCGCACACAGTCACCAGCCTCAGTGCTGGGTCATGAGGCCTGGCCTGGAGGCCGAGACAGGAGCTCTCCATGGACTACCCAGACCCACAGACCATGGGGAAGCGTCTCCTCCGCTAAATCCAAGCCACATAGCAAGAAGAGTCCCATGTGCACACAGACTGCAAAGGCCACAGAGGCACCAGGTGCGGCCGTACCGTTGGGATGTTCTAACAGGAGCTCATGCCTGTGCATAAGCATCTGTGGTATCCAGGCCTGGCAGGTACCGGCACAAGAATTTCCAACCTCCTCTTGATCCAGATGGGACCCCTGTAAAACTCCAACCTCACATTCAAACACCCCATTTCTGTAAACCCAAATTATATGATTTCTTCTGTGAAAGAATATGGTGTGTGCTTTTTTCTGCGATGTGACTCTCAAAGTGGGAAGGTGGATGGACAAGCCCGTGGTGCATCCTGGTGGTACAGAAAAAGGGGCTCCCTCTGACCACTCCAGAGTTCCTGTCCAGTCTGTCGTTCCAGGCTGGTCACCCGAGCACTGTTTCCTCTACCATCCTTCTCTTCCCCCTTTCCCAGGAGCCCTGGTTGGACCTTACGTCCTCTATTTTTGGCCCCTGGAAATAGGGATAGCAAGTCCACCTTCTGCTGAACACTCAGCCCCAGCACTTAGCATTTTGGGGTGCTCTGACCTCAAACCCCTGGCAAGAAAGCACTTACCTCCTGCACTGGAACATCCCCGAAATGTCGCCCCAGACTCAGCTGGCTCTAACCCCTGCTTTTCTCTGCCCTGGCACCAGCACCAGCCCAGATGTGCCTGGCTCACCCGGGCTGTGTCCTCAGTGCCAGGAGACCAGCTGGGGACAGTGTGAGCACTCCCAAACCCTGGCCTCCGCACAGCAAGCACCACAGGTGGCCACATCACTGGTGGGTGGTAGAGGCTGGACTAGACAGCTGGGGCGCTGCCTACTAGCTGAGAACAGTGGTCAGGGTCAGGCCTCCAACCCAGGGACTCAGTGGGGCCAGGCTGCCTGGACAGCTGTCCTGACCCCACCCTTTGGACACCTGGCACTCAGCCCCATGCAGAAATCGGACAGAAGCCTCCTGGTGTCTTCCCTCCACCACCTTCCAGCCCTGGCCCCCAGTGCCCCATTTCCACTGTATCCCTGGACAATTGGGTAGGATAGGCAGCACTGGGCAGGTCCCCATGCACAAACCAGGGGTGGACCTGGTGGGGCCTCCTTCCCAGGGCCCAGAATGCAGCTGGTTCATCAGGCATTGATGGGCCCAAACCATGCACCCCAGGTGCAGCCCTGCAAACTCAGGGCAGTGGCTTCCTCTGCTTCTACAGCCTCCCAGGGGGGGAATCACAAAGCATTTGCTAAGTACATATCATGTGCACTGGATTGCGGCCCCATCCCTGTCCCCTGCCCGAGCAACCAAACCTACGGAGCTATGTTCACTGTACTGCCCGGGCTGGGGAGAGGGCTCGCCTCGCACTGCACCGAGTGGGAGCAGGGAGCTGGGCACAGCATGGTGCCCCCTCAAAGGGACACTGGGACACAGCTGCTCAGGCCCTGGAGTCAGCTGCATATCAGAAGCCATCGTTGAACTGTGTCTCTGAAGCGTCGAGTGATACTGTGATAATGTTCTTGCGTTATTCCAAGAAGAGTCCCTCTCTCCATTCCATTCCATTTGTTTGTTTGTTTGTTTGTTTGTTTTATCCTTTCCTGTTACTGGTCCACAATACCACTTCGGGGGGAAAATACAAGACTTAAAGGCAGCTTGAGTTCCCATATGTGCAGTCCAGTTGTGAACAGAGACAGCCTGCAGGTCCCTCCACGCCTCTCGCAGCCTTGCAGTTCTCTTCAGAGCCTGGCACACCACACGCGTAATGACAGTATGTGTACATATGTGCACTGGGCGATGGGAAGCACACGTGTATTATAGAAGTGTGTGTGTCGGGTCCCGATCTGCCCGTCCACAGCCATTGCATTCAGATTTGGTTGTTTTCTTTTGTTTCATTTCATTTCTTTTAGAACTGTATAGTGCTGAACAGGAAATCAAATGTAAATGTCTGGTTTTCACCTATTGTTTAAAAAACAAAATGACAAAAAAAAAAACCCACACAAAAAAAAAAACCTATTGAGAGGGAGGCCGGGCGCTGCCCCGCCCCTTACCGTGAACTGCTTCCCTTGTGTTTATGAGTGAATTGTGCATGGCTCGTGTTTCGCGGTCATTATGGTGTCTGTTCGTGAAATTTTTATGACAAGGAAAACTACATAGATGCACTTACTGAAGATGCGATTAGGGTCGCTGGCAAGACCAGAGTCCCGAGCGGAAGCCACGCCGCCCGCGGCCCATCACAACTGGCCCGGAAATTGCTGTGGGAGGGAAGAGAGACGTGTAGAAAATAAGCAAACGAGTGATTTTTCAAAATTCATTTTGATGCTTGTGATTAAAAAAAACAATGTACTTGCGTAGAGAAATTCCTTTAAGATAAAGCCTAGGAGATGCTGATTTTGAGGTTAATGCTGTAGGATAGGACTGTATACCAAATGTAATCTTTCTGATGCTACAATGAATTTATACATGAGATTGATATGCAATAAATCTGTGTGCTTTTCTAAGCCTTCGGACCTGTGAGCTTCATTGACAGAGGGGCCCGGGCCGCTGGACGGGAGAGCAGGGGAGGGCCGGGCCCCAGCCCCGAGCCTTGAGCGCAGAATCATGATGCATGGGAAACCCTCTTCCCCAGCTGGGCGAGCTGGGGCTGTTCTAATTTCTGTTTTTGGTTTTGTTTAGTTTTTTGTTTGTTTGTTTTTTTGTTTTTTTGAGACAAGGTCTTGCTTTGTAGTTCAGGCTGGCTCTGAGCTCACTATGTAGCCTAGGCAAGCTTCGAACTCAGCAATCCTCCTGTCTCTGCCTCCCGAGTGCTGGGATTACAGGCATGAGCCACCACGCCTGGCTGTTCTAATTTCTGAGAACGAACTGATGGAAAACACATCAGCCCTGACTAGGACGGTGGCCTCTGAGTGTATACCGCCCAGGTTACCAGCCTCCAGTATGCCAACCTCGGAGCCCATAACATAAGCCTGCTCTAGGCCTTTTGCCAACACAGTATTTCCCAGTAGAGGTGACAGGCAGGCTATTCCTCCCTGGCCCATACTAAACCCATCCCCAAACCTTCCCAAGGATTGCCCTCCCCCACTAGCCTCCCACGGAGATGGTAGCCAGCCGCACCACTCATGCCCCAAACAAGAGCTTGGAGCTCCCCTGACAGGCAGACGGGAGGTTAAGCAATGGCCCTAGGGCCCCAGGGAGCAGCCTCTCTGGCCTTGCAAAGACTGGCTCTCCTCTGGAGCACCCTCCAATCCCTTCTTCAGGGCCCACTCACCAGAGCCCCTGCTGGGGGCCAGCCTTGCTTCCACTGCCTGTGGCACACAGGGCTCTGCCTGTCTCCTCAGCCCTCCCTACCACCTCCTCCAGGCAGACCTCTGAGCTGAGCCCACCACTTCTCCACTTTTTCCAGACTGCCCAGGGCAGACCCAGCCAAGGGTTGAGGGAGTGAAGGTCACTAACACCAAATAGTGAGCAACGTCACTGCAGTATCGAGGACACCATGGCCCCAAGCGGTGACCCCCTGAGAGCCCCTTGTTTAAAGTGGCTCAAGTCAATAGTAACACTGACTTTGCAGGGTTGACCTTGAGGCTGGTCAGTTCTGTTTATTCCCTGGCTGGGTGGAGTTGTCCACCCTGAAGTCCCCACCTCACCCTTTTCCTGCCACCCTCAGGACTCAAACCACCCACCAACCCTCCCTGTGGCTCCTCCCTCCTGCCAGACTGCTCAGAGATCCGGCAAAGGGCCTGGCTGCTAAACCGACCCTGCCAGATGGTGCTGTCTCTGCCCAAGGTTTAAGGAGCTGCAGGTGGCGATTTTCACACCAGGGAAACCTCTCTCCTCTTCCTGGTGGCTCAGAGCGGTCAAGAAGTTCCCATCCCTGTGCTCAGACTCCAATATGGCACCGCCCATTGTGGACGGAGTACCTTGCAAGCCTGGAGCCCAGAAGGAAGAGGAGTGCTGGAGGCGTGAGTGCTGCTGTGTGGGGCACCTCCCTCTGTGCGGATCCAGAGACCAGGATGTGCTCTGATGAAAGCCATCAAGAGTGGGGCTGGGGTCCCTGGAACAGCAGCTTGGCAACTGCCCAAAAGGGAAGAAATGGAAGTTGATCTTGGCATGCGATCGCCAGGCCCTCCCTCTCACGGGCTCTGAGCCTTCTCATTTTCTCTGTGCAGCGAGCCCAGTGCATTCCCAGTGTGCACCTAGTGGGAGTGTGTCAGCATTTCAGGGCTGTTTCCTTCCTGACGTGATGGACGAAGTGTTGCTGAGGGCTTGAGCCCTGATGGTCAGATGTGGGCTTCGCCGGCAGCTCATGTCCGTAAGATGGCTTGAAAGGCCCCTCTCTGGGAACCAGAGGACAAACGGTGCAAACCGCAGCCCTGATGGATGGCCGCGTGCCCGAAAGTCACTCATGGCAGCCGAGTGACGGAGTCTGACACCCCTATAAAGGCCTTGCCCGAGGCTCACCGCGCCGGGCTCCAGTCAAGTAAAACCCTCCCCACGGTGCTGGCCTGGCAGTCTCCCCGTTCATTCGCCCTGGAGGGGACAGGAAAAATCCGGGGACCAGGCAAGCGCCGATAATGGGCCCATTGTTGGGCGGAGGGAAGAACGGGGGCCTTGGAATATTGCTCACAAGTACACTTTGTCCTGCACCGGTTCCTCACATAAAAGACTAAGGAAAAAGAACCCATTTTGGAAACAGGAGGGAAAAAAACCTACAGGAGGAAAAAAAGAAAATGTGTCAATGAAGAATCTGTTTTCTGGGAAAAGAAGTGCTTTTTCATTCCCCTTTAGCTCTGTTTTTGGCCAACTGTGAGTATGCTGAGAGTTTGCTGGGAAGCCTGAGAGAACCGTCAATCTTATTTCTCATGGCAGCAAAAGCTCCCCAAATCCAGATGTATCCTCATTAAGGGTATAGCAACCAGGGCCAGGGTGGCTCCCCTGCAGTCCTGAGACCCAGAACAGGGCAACTCCATCTGATCCAGGAAGGAGAAAAGGGGCAAGTTGAGGGCCTCAGGGAATGGAATTCTGTAGTTACAACAACTTTCCAGAGGTGACCCGGACCACCCACCCAAGGCCCAGGGAAGGAAGCTGGCTCTTCCAGACCCCTGGGCTCCAGGGCCCCAAGAAGATCCAGGAAGCCAATGAGACAGGACAGCCCAGACTCTGCCTTCACAATGCAGGCAGCAACAAGCAGGTCCTGACACCCAGTGTGCGCAGGGCCTCAGGCAGTGCTGGTGAGCGTGTGAACTCTGGAGGTGCACGAAGGCCACCAAGGGGACAGGCAGAGGCCACGGTGCTGCTGGCACCTGGGTCTGGGGCTTGATGGGCATCCAGGATGAGGCTCATGAGAAACCACGTCCCGCGCAACTGGACTGGCAGCATCCAGCTTCCTCTGGCAGGCCCTGAGCTTGCAAAGTGACATAAATGGGGCAGCCACTGGGCTCAATGAAGCGCCGTCCATCTCCATGCAGGGCCAATAGCAGCAGGACTCTTGCTTGGCTCCCGGCTAGCTGAGCAGGCTGCAGGTCAGAGGGCTTGCTGTTTAGTAGTTCCGTATTCCTCCAGCTCCTTATCATACCATCTCCTGCCATAGGCACTCCCAGCCAGAATGGCACATCTACAAAGACATTGTTGCTGACCAGCACTCCAATTTGTGCTTGTGGTGGCCCAGGAGTTGCGACATGCATGTGATGTGTATGCTAAAGTCCCACAGATGAGGGGAATCTCACCCCCTGAAGCCCTGCCCCTCCCCCTCGTCTCTCCCCAACCCTGAACCCCCCAACTGTGCCCTGAGTCCACAGATTCACGTTTTCCAGACATCATGGGCTGGAGCTGTGATGGAGTCTTTTCAGCCCAGCCCTCTTCCACTTGGGGCATGCGCATAGGAGCCCGCTCCATGTCCTCCCCAGGCAGCATGGCTCAGCCCTTCCTGCTTTGTACGTCTCTCGCTGTCCACATGGGCCGCACCTGCACACTGTCTGCCTGCTGCTGGCCATCATTTTGTCTGTTCTAAATAAGCTGCTGTGAACATCTGTTTTTCTGTGAACTTACTTTCTCTCTCCTCTGGGTAAATCCCCAGATGCTGATGGCCGGATGGATGGATGCTTCAGTTTGGAAGAAACCACCAAGTGGCTGCTCCACCTGCCCTCTACCAGTGGTGCTGGAGCGCTTGGGGTGCTGATGCCACAGTGGGTCTCACTGTTGCCCTGGTCTGCGACTCCCTGGCTCCGGTGTGAATGCAGCCTCTGGACGCGCACAAAGACACCACTTTGGCTGGCGCTGCATGAGAGCCTTGGTGTACGTGACAGCTCTGTGACTACCTCCCGCACCTGAGTGTGAGGACCCACATCAGACACTCTGGGGCCCAGGTCTGTGGCTGGAGGTCACGGCAAAGAGGACAAGATGGCTGCCAGGCGACAGTCTGTGACACATCCTGCACCATGACTGTGGCCACAGACCTGTGCACCTGCTGGAAGTCACTTAACAATGCTTGCTACACACGGTTTGCCATGGACATGGACTTCGATTAACCTGACTTTCCAGGAACAGTGGGTACCATTTCCCTGCTTCATCAAGAGCTCCTCATAGACAGAGCGCTAGAGGCCGGACGGCTGAGAGCACTCATAACCTGCTCCCCCAAACCCAAGCCAACCCCAACTCAGCCATTCAGCCATGGGATGGATCCTGTGCCCAGCGGAGCCCATGCCAGTGCCAGCAATAGGCCCCACAAGCCTGAGAGGTAGGGTTTGAGAAGGGGGCACAAGGAACACAGCCAATGGTGGCTTCACTGTGGGGCAACTCTGTGGGTCCCAGAATACTCCAGCCTTTGGGGTGCACCCACCCATTCACCTTTGGCTTCCAAAGTCCCCTCAGGATCAAGGAGGGACTTGTATGCACAGACTTTCTGCAGGGCATAATGTGCTCTGGACACACATGGGTACCCCAGGGCTTAGGAAGCTGAGACAGGACAATTAAAAACTCAAGGTCACCTGGCAGCGTGGTGAGACTGTCTCAAAACAAAATACAAGGCAGAGACAGGAGGATTGCTGAGTTTGCGGGGGCTTGCCTGGGCACCATAGTGAGCTCAGGGCCAGCCTGAACTACAAAGCGAGACCCTGTCTCAAAAATAAAAAAAAAAAAATACAAGAACCAGAGATTTAGCTCTGTGGTTCCTGCGGCTGCCTAGCAAGTGCAAAATCCTGAGTTCAATCCCTGGTAACCACATATAACAATATAGGGTATGGTGACTCATGCCTACCAGCAATCAGTACCACATACCACAATGCTGAGTATGACGGCTCACGCTTGTAATCCCAGCATTCAGGAGGCAGAGGCAGGAAGATTGCTGAGTTCAAGCCTTGCCAGGGCTACATAGTGAGCTCAGGGCCAGCCTGAACTACAAAGCGAGACTCTGTCTTAAAAAAAAATAATAATAATGCTGGGCCAGGGATTTAGCTCAGTGGTTCTACCATCTGGCTCCAAAGTATAAGGTCCTGAGTTCAACCCCTAGTGTACCACATACCACAGTGCCTACCACGTCCATAATCTGGGCATTTAGGAGGCAGAGGCAGGAGGACTGCTGTGAGTTTGAGGCTAATTTGGGCTACATAGTGAGCTCAGGGCCAGCCTGAACTACAGAATGAGACCTTGTCTCAAAAAAAATACAAAATGCTAAGGACAAAG
Organism: Thryonomys swinderianus; assembly: GCA_004025085.1. Lineage (NCBI taxonomy): Eukaryota > Metazoa > Chordata > Mammalia > Rodentia > Thryonomyidae > Thryonomys > Thryonomys swinderianus. The sequence goes on from PVIC010000041.1 coordinate 21,077, forward strand.
CTCAGTGGCAGAGCACATGCCTAGCCTATGGAGGCCCTGGGCTCTATCCTAGAGAAATGCACAGGGCAGTGCTGCAGATATTATGGATATACGTGCTTATATGAGACAGAAATGCCCATTTCAGTGTGGCAATTTTCTCTGGAAAGAAAGAAGAGGGAGGAGAGACTGAAGGGCTGGACGGGGTTCAAATTCATCTGCAGGGTTTTGCAGGTGTTTGGGGTCCTCTGTGCCCACATCCAGGTGCCCGGCAGAGAGGGAGTGGCATGCATGCTTTTCCTGTCTCCAGCCGGGACAACATAGAGCAGAAGGGGCAAGAGCGACCACTGCACCCAGCTCAGATCCTGAGAAAGTCACCAGCCTCATCTGCCAGGCCTGCTGTCCACAGGTGGTGAGCACAAAATTTCTGTCTCTGAGCTCTTTTCTAGTAATAGGTGCTAGAAAGGTCAAAGGGTTTTCTTCCACCTACAATTCTACGGTTTTTCTCCTTTATTCTGTGAATGTGGTAAATTATGCTAATTGATTTTTAACTATTACACTAAACCTGCCCTTGATTTGACGTATTATCCACTATGCGTGGGGCTGGGTGTGATCTCAGAGTCACAGATTTCTGCACCAGAGTCCACCAGGGATGTTGGCCTGCAGGTTTCCTTCCTTGTGACATGCTTGATATTGGTGTCGGGGCAACACTGTGCCTGGAAAATAAGCTGCACAACACATCCTCTTCCTCGGGTTTCTAAAGGACTAAGATTGGGAGTTTCTTCCCTTCCAGTGACTGAATTCAACATCGTGTCAGAGGGCCTGGGGCTTTCTTTGTGGAAGGATGTTGCTTACTTATTGATTGTAATAATTCCAGTTTTTTCTGCCTGTCCTTGCACCAGTTATGATGAGTTCGTGTCTTTCAGGGTGTTGGCTGCTGTGTTGAGGTGATGCTGCTGGCAACATTCCCAGCATGTTCCTGTCTGTATAGCCTGTAGCGATTGTTCTCTTTTCCGTGATGTCGGCCACTTATCTCTTTCCTGAACCATCTAAGAGTACTGACTGTATTGATTTTGATCATTATGATAATCATCATACTATTGTATTGACTTTTCTCTGTTATGGATTTATTTCCTACTGCACTGATTTCTGTTGATTTATTACTTTATTTCTTCTGTCTTTGGCTTTAATTTGCACTGAAATGTCTAACATTTATATTTTATTCTTTCACTTTTGAGACAGAATCTTATTATATATTCCAGCCTGTGAACTCACTATGTAGTCCAGATGGTCCTCCTGTCTCAGCCTCTCAAGTATTGGAATTACAGGCATGTGCCACCACACCACACTTTAATATTTAAAGATGGGAGTGTGGATCATCGATTTCTAACATGGCTTCCTTGCTTTACTTTTCTTTGCAGTACTGGGGATCAAACTCAAGACCTTGCACTTGCCAGGCAGGTGCAGGACCACTGAGCTAAATCCCCAGCACACAGCTTCTTTTCTAATATAAGCATTTGGAGTCATACCTTTCACTTGAGGCACAGATGCAGGCACACCCCACAAGTTTTGTTTTATCACTATAATTCAGTTCAAAGTATTTTGTAATACCTCCCATGGTTTCTCCTCTGACCTGTAGGTTACTTTGCACTTTTTAATTTTCAAACCTCATGTTGTTAGTCTCTACTTCTGTCCTGTTGTAGTCAGAGAACACGTGTCCATGATTTTGACCACTGTTAACATTCTAGGCTTCGCTTTCTGCCTAACAGACTGTCTCAGTGGACATCCTGTCATGCCTGAGAAGGTGAATTCTGCAGTCGACAGGGACCAGGCTCTGTACACGTCAGTCAGAGGAGGTGGGCAGTCTTTGCCTCCTTGCTGATTTTTCCACCCTCTTGTCCCTTAGAAATCTCCAGCAACTGTTGTGGGCCTATTTCTCCTTCCAATCAGGTCCAGGTCTTCTGTGTCTGCATGCATTTTTAAAGTCTGTTACTGTGTGGAAATGTGGGATTGCTGAGTCCCTGTGTTGGATACTCAGGTGGCCACACCTGCTTTCTCATGACCAAGATTGACATAAAACCTCCAACCTGCCTTGACTTCTGCCCTATCTATGTCTTTCTGTTTGAATCTTGTTTAATAAGTACCAAATAATTTGGTTCTGCTTTTATCTAGTCTGACAGTCTATCTTTTAATCAGTCATGTTTAACCCATTCACATTTAATACAGTTATTGATATGGATGGATATAGATGACCATGTCACCTTTTGTTTTTAATTTGTCAATCTGTTGTCTTTTCTCTGTTGCTCTGGTTTCTTTTGGATTAATATTTCTTCATATTCTGTTTTATCTTTTCTTTGTTTATAAGATATGACTCTAATTTTTAGTGTTTATTCTAGTGTTTTCAGTGCTTTATTTATCTTTATCATTATGCCATTGTATGTATAATATATGAACTTTATAGTGATATTTCTATTGTCTCTGTGTGGGAAACAGGTGAAATGAATGTAACAAGGACCTTTGCATTAGGTTCGTCTCCTGTGAATCAATGGCACATGGTGAAACAACTAATAATTAGGCAGAAATGAGGCTTAGAGAAGGTGAAGTTGGGCCTGATCCATGCTACCCTGGGTAGCAAAAGATCCCAGGCCCTATCCTGCCACACCTTTTATTCAGCACCTCCAGGGTAACAAAATGTAACTAACTGACTCAGAGGGAAAGGCAGACGCCAGCAATAGCCTAGTTCCACCCTAAAGCATCACAGCATGTAGGACCACCAGAGTCCTTGTTACCAGAGCTGAAAGCAAGTTGAGTCCAAAGTCTGTCTGCAGGAAGGTCTGGTCAGTTTCGACCTTCCAATTAAATTATTCCTCCCAAACAGGATTGTTCCCAACATCTCTGCCTGCCTTTTGTACTTTTATAATACATTTTCCTTTTACATGTTGCTTTAAATAATATCTTTTAAATAAAAAACTAAAGCACAAGGAAAACAACTTTCGTATACACCTACAGATTTGCAGTTTATGGTGGGCTTCTCTCCCTCAGCTGACCTCCATCTCTATCATTTTCTGGGCCAGGGATTTAGCTCGGTGGTTCTGGCATCTGCCTGGCAAGCACAAGGTCCCAAATTCAGTCCCCAGCACCACATATCACAATGCCGGTGTGGTAGCTCATGCCTGTAATCCCAGTAATCAGTACCACATACCACAATAATGGGCATGGTGGCTCATGCCTGTAATCCCAGCACTCGGGAGACAGAGGCAGGAGGATTGCTGAGTTCAAGGTTTGCCTGAGCTACATAGTGAGCTTAGGGTCAGCCTGAACTACAAAGCAAGAAAGACCCTGTCTCAAAAAAAAAAAAAAAAAAGACAACCACCAAAAACCAAAAAAACAACTTATCATTTTCTTTTACCCTGAATATTTTCACCCTGTACTCTAGGTCTGTTGATGATGAAACTTCAACCCTGGTCTTAAAGCATCTTTATTTCACTTTTTTTGAGAGCATTTCTACTAGTAGTAGAAATGACTGACAAGCTCATTTCTTTAGTGCTGAAGGACACGCCGGTGCTCCTGGCCTGGCCGTCAGAGATCTGGAGTCACCCACGTCCCTCGTTGTCCCCTCAGGTCTCCTCTCCACCTGTCTTCTGTTGTTTGGCTGATGCCCTCAGAGCTGCTGGCCTTGGACAAGAGCCTCGAGGCTCCCTGGGGACCCCTCACCTTCCTGCCTTGATGGCTCCGCTCAGATTGGAGGCCAGGAGCACACAGGGTGGGCCAGGGCATCTGCAGTGCCTGAGCAGGTTCTGAGGGTTTGGTACATTCGGCTGAGAAGCCCGAGTGAAACCCAGTTGTCCGGCACATCCTGGGTGCAGTGCCCACAGTGGCCTCCTGGGGGCAGCAGCCCCTCGCCTTTCCCAGGAGCCCCGCTCCTCGCCCACATCCCAGCCCTCCAGCAGCCAGCTCCCCCTCCCCTCCCGCCAGGGATGACCACTGGGCTGCCCTGCCCAGGTGACACTGCACACAGAAGCCCTTGGCCCTCCCAGGCTGGGTGAGGCCAGGCCGGCCGCCGGGCAGACCAAGAGAACACCAAGTCCCGCTCAGGCCTCCAGAGTCAGGCAGCACCCTGGCGGCCCTCCTGTCTTCTCACGGTCCTATAAAGGGACTCGGATTGGGGGGCCTGGAGCTCCTCGGCACGGTGACTGAAGGAAGCCAGCAGGGCACGGGAAGCAGCCAGGTGGGCCAGGCATCTACCTTGGCCGCTCTGTCCACTCCAGGTGCCCGACCCAGCCGACCAGACCACGCGGACCCTGTGCCACCTCCTGCTGATCTCCGGAAGAGGATGGCCTTCGCTGGCCCCACCAGCTGGCCCCCACGCCCCGCTCCCAGCTCCCCCGGCCTCCGCTCCTGCTTGGCCCCGCAGGCCCTGTGGAGCACTCTGCCTGATTCCCGCGCACCCCAGGGCCCTCACCTCCCTGTGCCCCCACCTCCCCTGTGAGCAGCCGCGATCCCTTCTGTGCCCACGAAGGGACCGGGCAATGTAAGACTTCGCAGTGATCTCATGTGGATCTCGCCCCCGGATCCTGCCTGGGTCATGATGCCCTCCCAGGTCGCTCAGGAACCAGGTATGAATGGATGGACCGCGGGGCTCGGAGGGAGCTGGGGTCCTGCGGACTCTCAGAGGTTTCTGGCCCCTCTCCCAACTCCAAGGAGCAGTTTCGGAAACGCAGTCAGCCTGGCTCTACCCGCGACCTGAACAACAGGGCTCAATCCCAGCCGGCCCCGGGCTCAGCAACAAGGAAGGCGCGGCCTGTGCACCGGCAAGTCCCTCCTTGCGGTGCCGCGGTCCTCTGCGACTCGGAGATGGTGGTGACTCGGCCCCCAGAACGGGATGATGCCAGGGGCTGCCCAACTGACGGCCAGGCCTGAAAGAACCAAGCGGCGGGATTTTGCTCCCGCAAGCCGGGCCCCTCCTGTAAGGCTTCCTGGAGGAGGCGGTACTGAACTAGGAGAGTGACCATAGGAGGATCCCAGAGCCAAGCAGCTGGGCCAAGGGACTGTCCGGAGGTTGGAGGAGGGGCGCGGTCACGTGGGCGCAGCTCAACCCAGGTGAGTAGAGTGACCCAGCGGGTAGTGCCAGATAAGGCTCAAGGCCCCGCCCCGCCCACCCCTACCGGGAGGCTCCGCTAGGCTTCCGGCTGGAGCGCACACCTGGCCGAACTGCAGCACCACCCCGCCCACTTGCACCTACCTGCACTGTCTTCCCGCCCACCCGCCCTGTCTGACCCCGCCCCCGCCCCCGCCCCGCCCAGGAAGTGGGGAGGGCGCCCGGGGCAGAGCGGAGCTGGGCCGCAGGCTGGACGCGCTGCTCCTCCGCCGCGCAGGTGAGCCGGGCGCACAGGTGAGTCCCGAGCCGGGACACGCCGCAGGGACAATTCGGGGACTTGCGGCGACTCTGGCACCGCCCTCGCGCTCCTCCTGTGAGGCCCCCACCTCAGAGTCTGCGCAGCTTCGCTCCCCCGCAGGGCCGGTCCGTGTGGGGCGGGGCCTGCGGTAGGGGAGGGGATCTAACCTTTCACCTGGCCTCTCCGTCCAAGCCCCCGCGTCCCCTCAGCCTTTAACCTCAGGCATGCCTTACCCCCTGCAGGGAGGTAGCTTGGATTGCACGCGCGTGAGCGCGGGGACTCTTGGGAAGGAGGTCGGGTAGGGAAGTCTGGCAGTGCTCACACACAACCTCCCACACACCCAGGTCACCGCTGCTCCTGAGGAGAGTCAGAGAGGTCCGCAAAGCTGTGTGGACCCTGTACACTGTCCTGCCTCAGTTTCTGTATCTGTAAAACGGGAGCGGGGATTCCTTCTGAGTCTGCATGACTGTGTGGACCTGGAGTCAGCGCCTGGGCTCGATCTTGGAGCGAGAGCCCAGGCCAGGCCGAAACACTCCAGAGTCCTTGAGGCATGGACTGTGCACCAGCTAGGGAGAGGCTAGGGGTGCCTTGCTGCCCAGTGGCAACTGCAGGATGCTTTGGGGCCCGGGAGGATTCCATCCAATCACAGGCCCTCCAGTCTGCCCTGAGGCCTGTGTCAGCCCTGAGTTCAAGTGCTGCTCAGAGTGGACTAAGGCAAGTTCCTTCCCCCTCAGGGCCTCTGTATCTGTATCTGTAGAATGGGTGACAGGACCATCCCTCAGGGTGTTGGCCCAGCTGAGCAAATGCTGCAGACTGTTGTCCCGTTCTCAGGGTGCCCACCTGGTGTCCAGAGACGCCCAACATTAGCCCACTGTGCCCTGTAGGCTCTGCTCTTCGTGGAGGCCAAGCTCACAGCCCCAGACAGCAGGCCGCTCCCACCTGGCTCCAGCTTGCTGCTCGCCTGGTGTTTTGGTTTCAGTTTCTGGGTCAGCCGTGTGCATGGCAGCTCAGTGCTCGGGTGACCATCCATCCATCTCCATCCACAATATTGGGGCCGAGTCCAGAAACCCCGCACCCCTACTTCTGGTTTGGGGACAGCCATCACTGGCTTGCGCTGAGCGGCATCCTGACCCAGGTGGGCCATATTCTGTGCTGCTCCCTCACCTGGCAAAGAAGGGCCACCCTTACCTTCCCAAGCCAGAAGACAGTGGCAGGGCAGTGGGAGGGAGTCCTATCCTCCATCTAGGAAGCAGCAGGGCTCTGCTCCCCCACTCCAGTCCTCCTCTGGGGTTCCCTCTGCCAACTGAGACTGGGTGGGACCTGGGTGTTTGGACTTCGAGGAGGAGCTGGGAGCAGCAGGTGAGTACTGTGGGCTGACCAGGCATATGGGGCCCCCCACTCAGTGAAGGGTAACTCAGAGCCACACTGGGCCCCCACCTCCACCCAGGGTGTTTCTGTTCATCCTTGTGGCCCCATCCTGCATGCAGTGGACAGCGTTCCCGGCCTAGGGCCACAGGATGCCAGGATTACTGACACACATTTCCAGCTGCTTCAGGATGACAGCCCCTGCACTGAGCCACTCCACCTTGCAAGGGGAGCTGGGCAACGTGCAACTACAAAGCCACCTTTTGCCCCAGACTGCATATGACTTCAGGTCCATTAGTGATTGGACAGAATTACCTGGACAAAGGCATCATTGTGGCCTGAGCAAGTTCAGAAGGACAGAGCTGGAGAGGCTGAACCCTGCCAGGCAGGACTGGGGCACAGGACCAAGGCTGGGGTGGAAGGACAGAGCAGCTACCTCCAAGCTGCTGATGGCCCCCACCGGGGGTGAGCAGGTCACAAATGCAGAGTAATGTGCATCCCAGTGACTAGGGCAGCTGGAACTATAGGCCAGGAAACGAGGGGTCCCCAGAAGCCGATCTGTAGGGAAGGGAGGATTCAGGGAGCAGAGCGGCCCTAACCCCACTGGATCCCAAGCCCCAGGAGCCACATCAGGTCTTCTTGGGTCCCTCACCACCCTGCCTCCTGCCCACGTGGGTATTGAGTGGCAAAGAAAAAGCAAATACTGTGAGCTCCACGGTCCTGTGTGGGGAGACTTTCCAGGCCGCCCCAAGCAGGAGTCACCCCAAAACATCACAGAGCTGAGGGCCTCTGGGGCAGTCCTGGCGGATCCCCACTGTGAGCAGAGGCCCCATGCAGCTTAGCTCCCAGTTCAGACTCTGGCCTCTTAAGTGAAGGCAGGGGCAAGGGGAGACCAGGACAGAGCCTGTACCAACACCAGACATCCAACCATCAGCTCAGAATGTGATGCTTGCGGGCCATGAACAGGAAGTGTCCTCACCCCTTGGCAGCTGACAGAGATAGAGGCTCTGGCAGACAGACAGCCTGAAGACCCCTGTGTCTGTGCAGGAGCTTCCTGTCTGGTGAGTCTAGGCTGCTCTCACCAAGCAGATCCGTTCTGTAGCCTGGATGGCCTCAGGGACATCCAGCCCCTTCTGAGAGACAATCACAAGGATAGTGTGTGTAGCCGTTCTGCCTGGAGCCAGATGCCCAGAAGTTCCCGCTCTTAGCTGCCCCTCTCATATCCCAATAACAAGCAGAACATGTCCTCTGCAGAACCAGTGGCCTGGTGGAGAGACTGCAGATACAGGCATGGGACAGGCTGTGCCAGGAGCCCATAGGGCAGAAGTGTGTGCCCTCAAGCGTGTGCTGGGACCCAGGGCCACCCACCAGCATGATGCCTTCTCCCTAAAGAAGCAGATGCCATGCAGACATTTCGGCAGATCCTGTGGGACCTAGGCAGACGAGGGATATATGTGGGAGCCATCACTCACGGCAAGCCAGCAAAGGAAACTAGTTTTTGGGAAAATAACACCCTTTTCTCCCAGGCCAAGGAAAGATGTTGCATCCGTAAAATAAGAACATAGTGCTGTGTACCAAGAACAACAGGAGGGCATGGGAGAGCTCTTTGTAGACAAAAACACTGGGTAGCTGTTCTGATAGAGCAGAATGGGAGAAATTATTTAATGGTTGCTAAGCCAGACACAGACTGGAAAGCCAGGAGCAAGAGAGGCCAAGCCCCACCAGCCACATGGCCCAGTAAGTGAATGTGGGAGTCCCACACTGCGCAACCGAAGAGGAGCTGGAGGGAATCCACTGCCTCGCAGCAACACAGCAGACAGGAAAGGGTGCTTTGGGCTTCTGGGAGAAAGTCCCCACCGGCACCCAGCACCTCTGTACCCAGACCGGTAACAGGCAAGGAAGAGGTGGAGAAAACATTCAGGCCATCAAAAATCTGCCTCCACACTGGCTGCTTCCATTTCAGAGCTGCTGGGAGGAAGCTGAGCTGGCTGAGTGTCCTACCCTGGAAGTGAGTGAAGCAGGTGCTGAAGACACCTGGACCAGGAGAGCAGGGAAGGAGGCCCAGGGTCCCTGGGCTGCAGCCTGCAGAGTCCCACAAAGCCCTCCCAGAAGTGTCGCGTTCTGGAGCCCAGCACAGACAGACTGGACACAGAAGAACACCAGAGAGAAAATCATTAACAGAGGAAGGCTGGCTCCTGTGCACAGCTGGCAGTGTGGACCAAGTCCTGTTGGGGAGACAGCGGAAAACTGCAGTGGGGCCTCTGGGTCAGGTTGGGCTGCCAGACACCAGGCAGGCCGACAGGCCTCCCTCTGGGCACAGTTTGGGGTTTGCAGCCACACTTGTGCCTGTAGGCCACCAAGAGAGCTGACAGTATGCAGAGGTACAGAAGCCACCACTGCCGGGGCCCAGCAACAGTGTCCCACCCTGGGTCCAGGAAGGAGGTGCTCCAGGCTGTGGGTGTGTCTGGTAGTTGAGGTCACACCCAGTGATGGCTCACTCAACAGGTTACCCTGTGGGCACCTTTAGGACTTTGGCCTCACTGGAGATGGCACTGCCCACTGGGGACCACACTGCCTGAACCTGCCAGGTCTGGAACACTGACTCAGAAGAGCCCAGTGGACATGGTTTGGTAGTGGTAGTTCTGTGGGCATAGGAGCCACCCTAACCACACAATGCCCCAGGGTGAATAGGCTGAAAAGACTGCTCTGGAGCCTTTCCCTGCCCCACCCTGGGGTGCCAGGTTCTTGAGTGCATACAGCCTAAAGTCTAAATGAACAATGAACCAATGAACCACTTTTTCTCCAGGCCTGGGTAAAGCACAGACCGGGAATGAGAGTGTGTGGAGGATGTATGACCTGGGGCAGCCAGGCCTGGCCCACATCAGTTGTCACCCAGGGCAGATACAGCCTGGGGGAGGCCTGTGATTTGGAATTGCTCAGGAATGTGTCCTGAGGAATGCGCCTCCCCTGGGGGTGGCAGCCCTGGGGCTGCCCCACCCCATCGTCCTTCCAGTGGTTTTAGTAGAAACTGCTGGTCCTGGCTGAGCGTGGCAGTCAGCCCTACCTACGCCCCAGGGCTCCCGGACAGAGGCACACCAGGCCTGGCACCCACCTGGTGGTTCTACAGAGGTGCTGCCCTCCCTGGGCCCAGGTAACCCCCAGCACAGAGCCCTGGCCGCCTCTGCCTGTGGGTCCTGGGGGTTTTCTGACTGTGATTGAGCTGTGGTGGGACTGGAACTGAAGGCTTGGAGTTAGCTGTTTTTGAGCTCAATCTTAACTGTGATTCATTTTTTTAAAGACCCTTTTATGACTTGATTTTTCTCATGTTTGTAGGTTTTCTCGGGTCTTACTTTTAGGGAATGGGGTAGACATTTCTTCCCTTTTCTGCTGAAGTTGGCTCAGCCATGGCTGGTCTGTGGACTGAACAGATCTTCAGAGTCAGGTCCATAGCAGAACGCTGTTGTTCGCACAGTTATTATTTATGATCAGAGTGTAAACTTGGATTTGGGCTTGCAGCTGCATCTTTGGATTTGGTTACTTAGACTTCAGGGTCCAGTTTGGTTTCAGTCACGTGCATCTCCTTTTAAGTGACTTCATCAGCTGTGGTCTATTTGGGCTTGTGGTGTAATTTAGAATTGTGCTAAATTGTTGTTTTGCATTTGACTTCTTTTTCCATTAGCCTGAAGTTAACTGTTTAATTTTTGGACTCTGGAATCTTGGGGGAGGTGTGAGTAACCTCCTCTCCAGATCCGCAGAGAAAATGCCAAGAGAAGGCATGGAGCGATGGGGTGGAGCTTCGGTTTCCCACCTGAGAATCAGGTCCCTCCCCAAGGTTCTTGTCATTTCGTGCATTCAAGGATCTGGGTGGGTCCAGGGGCCCTGGGGTCCGGGTTGGCTTGCTTTCAAAATAAATAAAGAAGCCATTTTTCACAGTGGAACCCTTGGAGCCTCCTGAGGTCCCCTTGGTACAGTGCAAGGGACAGAGCTGGTCTGTACTCAGCAGGCCTCTGTCACTGCCCTTTGATCCTGTCAGAACTGGTCGCTCTTCACGGCGCCCCCTAGAGGCGGGCAGTGCTCTCCTGTGCTGGGTTACAGGTCTGGAAATGGGGATGGATGGCACCCTTGCTCATTGAAAACCTCAGGTTTCCAGGTCCCAACAAGTATGGGGGCCCACTTTGCGCAAAGCTGCACCTGGGCTGGGTGTATTTGCAACGTCTCATACCAAGTCCACAATGTCTTCCCGGAGAGATGCGCATCCCTCTGACTGCATCTCTGTCCTGGCCAAAGCCAGTGTGGGGGCTGCCCTGACCCCACGACAGAAGGAGGAAGGTGGCTGTGTTAGGGACTAGCACTGGGGCAGGGTCACTGCAAGCTGCAGGACAACAGACAGGAACTCCAGCTGCCGGGGGCCCGGCCAGGGCCAGGGAGTGAGGGGCCGTGGGCATTGGTGCTGGGTTTGGAGCTCTGGCCCTGCACCAGAGAGGGCGCCCTGGGGCTGGGGCTGGGGCCAGAGCTCAGCTGACACCTCTGTCCTTGGCAGCCCTCACCATAGCTGGGGTCTGGGCTCAGGCCGGTGCCCTTTGGAGCCTGACACAGGATCAGCAGCCCCTCTGTGTGTAAGAAATGTGGAAAGTCAAGCATGTTTCCTGGCCTGGGGAGGTTTCATTTCTGTGGCAGGAGTGGACAGCCTGGGCACCCTACTTTCCATCATCCTGTGTTGTGTCCCTCGCCAGTTCCTCGCCTCTGACAGCCTGTGCCACCTTGGAATGGTGGTCAGGGGCACATTGAGTGACCCATGGCTGTAGTCCCAGCGTGTTATCTGATGCCAGTGTGTGGTAAGGTCCCTAGGTCAGCATGGTTGTTCCCATGGGGACCTTGAGGAAGTGGTTCCAGGAGGTCCCGTGGCCACCAGGTATCTGGTCAGCAGTGAGAGACGGAGCCAGGACCCTGGGAGGCCAGGCAGACAGGCCGCCCTGCCTGCCCCAGCCAAGACTGCTGGGGACTACCCTCAGAGGAAGGCAGGTGCCCTCTGAGGCCCATTCAACCCCTGGCTGCTCCCCTCTGAGCTCAGAGAATAGCATCTGCCCTGGTCCTGGCAGGGACTAGCCTTCATCCTCAGATGAGCTGTGACCAGGTGCTGGCCATCCGTGGTAGGTTCATGGTGACCAGGTTGTGGGTGTCAGATCCTAGGATCTGTACCACAGCAGATGCTCAGGGATGGGAGGGTGTGAGCCCCGAGGGCCCTTATGTGCCCCTAACCTCTGTCCTCCGCTCGCCCCAGGCACCTCGGCCGCCCAGCATGTCCCAGCGGCACTCCGACAGCTCCTTGGAGGAAAGGCTGCTGGAATACCGCTTCCACTCAGAGCTGCAGCTGGATGCCAACGGCAACCCCGCAGCAAAGCTCCCCATTGTCCGGAGCTCCCTGCGGTCCCAGACCAATGCTGCCTTTGAGCCAGAGGCCCCAGTGCCCCCACAGATACCTGCGGAGAGCAGGGAGCCACGGACCATTGTGCTGAGCACACAGAGCCCCGCGGCCCTCAAGATGGGCACACAGCAGCTCATCCCCAGGGGTCTGGCTGTGGCCAGCAAGGCTAAGACCCCCACCCGCCACCAGAGCTTTGGAGCAGCCGTGCTCAGCAAGGAGGCTGCGCGGAGGGAGCCCCAGCTCCTCTCGGCCCCCAGCTTCTCCTTGGATGACATGGACATGGACGTAGGCCCTGTGGGGTCACTGAAGCGAAACCTGCGCACCCAGTCTTACCGGGCGGCCATGAAGGGGTTGGGGCCTCCAGGCTGCAAGGGGGACCCCAGCCAGCTCAGCCCCAAACTCCAGGCTCTGGCCGAGGAGTCCAGCCAGCCTTCCACCCAGGGCCTGGCCAAAAACAAGGTAGGGGCCCACTGGCCCATGGGTCCCCAGCCCCCAGGTGGAGAAGGGTGGCTCTTCCCTGCCTTCTGCCTGGGGACGACTGCTATAGGGATGGACCTTTGTTGTGGGCCCCAGCCTGGCCAGGATGGGACTGTGAAGCCCTCGGAGCCCTCCGCTCTGCCCACTCTGCTTCTGGTTGCCCATCCTATCCCATGCCATCTGATCTCCTGAGTCCCATCTGGCCAGAGCTTTGCTGCCATCAAGCCTTGGGAATCTGGGTCTCTCCTGACCTCTGGCACACCGGCTATGGTGCACTCTTCATGTCACTCAAAGCTGTAACATTGTAACATGTTTGCCATCACTGGACTAGGGACCTGTAGGGCGTCCCAGGGTGCAGCCGTGTGTCTGCACCTGTTCCCGAGTCTCCCTGAACTCAGTGTCCCACATGCAAGTGGTGATGGGAAGTGACAGCTGTCTCACCTCTGTGGGGCATTCGGGGCAGGGCCAGGCAGGGAGGCTGGGAAGGACAGTTGCTCTGGCACCTGCCCCTGTAGCTTCTTACTTCCTGGCTTCATGGCATGGAGAGGAATGACCTCTGCCAGGATGACAACCAGCAGCATGCAGGGCCTGGCGGTGACAGAAGCAGGTTCCCTGTCCCCAGGGCCAGCACTGTCCTCAACCACAGCTCACCTGGCATGGCTACCGGGTGCCCCAGAACCTGGTGGACACCTGCAGCAGGTTTCCTGCCCAAGGCTGGTGTGGCCCTGAGGCTCTGTGCTCCTAGAGCTGGGCCTGCAGCCATCTCCATCCAGCACCCTTTCTGAGGGCACACAACAGCCCCTCCCAGTGGACACTGGTCTGTCACAGTGGGCTGGAGGCAGGGAGGGAGTGGTCCGGAAGGTGCAGAGGAGGAGGGAGGGAGCAGGGCCAGCCGGTGGGGCTTTTCAGGCCCCAACAGGTTCTGAGAACCAGCCCTGCCTTCCTGGAACCAGCGTAGACATGGCACCTACCTGCTGGCCAGGATGGGGCTCCCTAAGAGCTCTGCCCCCACCTACTCCTCCTTCAGCTTCTGGGGGCCCTGACCATGCCAGGACCTGACAGGTAACCAAGCCAGTCTTATTTTCCCACTACCCCTGGGAGCACCACAGACCCCTCCTGCCTCCTTGGCCTGCTGAGCACACTACCCCCTGAGTACCTCAGACCTGCTCACGACCCCTAGAGGCCAGCTCCACCCTGGAGCATCCCCTGTCATCTTATTCAGCCCTTTTCCTCCAGGCAGTACCCTGTATCTACCTACCTCATGCCCACCCTGAGCCCTGCTGCACACCACCCCACCTGTCCTGGCCCCTGCTTGGTGGCCCTGGGCCCTGGTGAGGTTCACTGAGTACCTGTGTGCCAGCAGAGTCCTGCTGGGCATGGCCCACACATCTGCTGTGAGGGCTGTGGACCTGTGTGACACCGTGGCTGCAGGACCACACCCCACCAGCCACAGTTGATGTTTCTATCTCCTTTGTGCAGAGGACGCTAGGCCGAAAGCGTGCACACAAGGGCTCCTTCAAGGACGGTGAGAGGTGGGCCCCTGGGGTGGGTCTGGCTGGTGGCTCAGAGGGCAGGACGGGCCCCATGGTGTCTTCCAGAAGTTGATCTACCATGCAGCCCAGGCAGATCTGAAGTCCAGGCAGCTCCAGGACTCCCATGTGATGCCATGGGCAGGTGACACGTAGATGGTCATGCCACCTGCTCCAAATGGGGTCTTCTGGGCCCCAGAGCCAGGACCAGTCTTGCCCATGATAATCTCGGGGAAATTGTCCCCAGGAGAGGGTCAGGGGACCCTAGGTGCCAGGGCAAGGTTGGTAGTAGCCACTGGCATGTAAGTAGGATCATGGGGTGGCACTGGCACCCATAGCCCAGCCTCCCTCCCCAGCTGGCATCGCTGGCACATAGGGCTCTTGTTTGTCACTCAACCTAGCCTGGAGGTGCCACATTCCACATCATGCTGCCACCACTGGCCCTGCAGAAGCCGCCAGCCAATGGACAGCCTGCTGGCGCCCTGCACACCCTGATGCTCTCAGGAGTCCTCGGGCACTCTGGGGAGGTTTCGGCCTCCTCTGAGCCCTCTGGCAGACAAGTGTCTCTTCTGCTCTCCCCAGACCCCCAGTTCTACCAGGAGATCCGGGAGCGGGGCCTCAACACCAGCCATGAGTCTGATGATGATGCGCTCAGTGAAGCCCCCAACCCTGAGGGAACGCAGAGAGTGGACACCACCATCGTGGTCAAGAGCTACCGGCCTACCCAGGTCACCTGGAGCCAGCTCCCTGAGGTAGGCCAGGAACAGGAGACTTCCCCTCCCCACACCCCTATCTGCGCCCTAGGTTGCCCTTTCCCTGTGGCACTGGGAGGGGAACACAGTATGCTAGCGCTGTGTGCGAGCCCTGGCCAGACTGAGCTGCTGGGTACTTCCCAGGGCAGCCCAAGCTGGGAGAGCCTGGGGTCTGTGTGAGGAGCAGCAGGGCGAGAGCCGGGCCAGCCTCAGCTTCTGTGTGGTAGGACCAGCCCCCATTCTCCTCCGCCAGCCCAGTGTTCCTGCCCTGGAGGTGGACTGTGTGGAGAGTGGTCAGGACGATGGCACAGGAGCCTGGTGTGCAGCTGCCAGGCTCCTCACCATCCTGTGCCCTTAGGGTTGTGGGTGTGGCAGCAGCTGGCAGGGTGACCCTGGTGTCCCCTTTGTGTCCTTACAACTGGGCTCCTTGTTTGCAACCCTGGGGGCATAAGGAACCCTCCATGCTATGCTGGCCATGGGAAGTCAGGCAGGGAAGAAGGCCCAGCAAGGGCAGCTGAGTCCCTAGAGGAAAAGTCCCATACCCACGTTCATCCCCTGCCCAGGGCTGGGGCCTGGCTCTCTGTGCTCTGGCACCCCAGGAAGGCTGCTGGACGCTCAGACTCGGCCCCAGGAGGGAGGAAGGTCCATTGGAGCCTCTCTGCCCAGCTCAGTGGGGAGAGGGCAAGAGGACAGTGCCAAGTGCTGTGTTGGTACAGCCTGCCTATACTGTCCAGACAAGAGAGTCATGACTTGGGGAGCCCTGCTCCAGCCAGGGCGGCTGCTGGCCATAGCCAAAGGGCAGGGAGGATGGCCAGTGTCGCCACACCACCCAGGTGGCTCCCCTGAGAGGAAGGTGGGGCTAAGGGACCTGGCCGGCTCACGTCTGATGTCACCGAGCCCATACAGGTGCTGTCCCAAGCCCCACCTGCAGGCCTGTGTCCTGCCTTGGCTCTGGTCCTGGGAGGACGGAAGTGGGGGCCTTGGCTCCTCTTCCAGGACA
Source organism: Thryonomys swinderianus (assembly GCA_004025085.1). NCBI lineage: Eukaryota > Metazoa > Chordata > Mammalia > Rodentia > Thryonomyidae > Thryonomys > Thryonomys swinderianus. Next base: position 36,997 of record PVIC010000041.1, read on the forward strand.
TGGAGTGTGACAGGGCCTGTCCTCAGGTGGTAGAGTCGGGCATCCTGGACAAACTGTGCACTGAGGAGCGCAAGAGGCAAGAGGTGAGGCCACACCACACCCAGGGAGGGGCGAGCCTCATGCCCATGCTGCCTGTCATCACCCCATGCTGCCATCCCACACTTGCCTTCCCCAGGCCAGGCACTGCCTAAGCCCTCCTGTCTCCTCGAGGACCCAGGACAGGGCACCTTGGGGGGACCTGGCCCCTCTCAGACTGCCACCCTGCAGCTCCTAAGTAGTGAGCCACAGAGCAGAGCAAGGGCCGTGGGCTTCCAAGCAGGGCTGTGTCCCACCTGGCCCTGCCTTCTGGACCGTCCCGTCGGCTGAGCACCATCCAAGCATGTGCACAGCCAGCCTCCTCTGGCACAGACTAACTGGCTGTCCCCACAGGCCATCTTTGAGATCCTCACGTCCGAGTTCTCCTACCTGCACAGCCTGAGCATCCTGGTGTCCGAGTTCCTGCGGTCCCCAGAGCTGCGGGCCACCATGACACAGATGGAGCACCACCACCTGTTCTCCAACGTCCTGGACGTCCTGGCTGCCAGTCAGAGGTGAGTTGCAGAGCCTGCCCAAGATCACCAGCCTGCACCTCTCGGTGAGCTGCATGGAAAGGCCCTCATCCTGGTTGGCACCATGGTGGTGCTGGCAGAGCCCCTGTCTGCGTCCACGTTGGGATGGTCTGAGCAGCTGCTGGCTGGAGGGAGGGAGCATGATAAACTCTGAGTGCCCCTGAGGCACCAGAAGGTGGCACTGGGGACATTCTGAGTACTGGGGCGGCAGGCGCCCTGGACTTGGATGAGCACCACAGGGTGGGCCTAGAGGGCTGTGGGACACAGGCATGGGCAGGGTGGACCGTGTGACGCAGAGCTCTGTGCTCAAGTTTATTTCTGGGGTGGAAGCAGGTCCAGCAGTGTGAAGGGGGAATAGGAGCTGATGAGAGACCTTGGTTTCTCTGGGAGGGCTGTGTGTGGTGCACTGCCCACTGCCCCCCTTGGGGTGAGCCCTGACCATAGACACCTGGGTGTGGTGCCTCCACTTTGGTCAGTTCCTGTGGGGTGTATGCCTGTGCATCTGTGTGGACTCAGCTGTGTGGCACGTGCGTGCGCCCTCTCCTGCCCTCCACGCCCAGGTTCTTTGAGGCCCTGGAGCAGCGGCACCAGGCCCAGGTGTGCGTAGAGGACATCAGCGACATTCTGGAGGAGCATGCGGAGAGGCACTTCCACCCCTATGTGGCCTACTGTTCCAATGAGGTCTACCAGCAGCGGACACTGCAGAGGCTGACGTGAGTGGCCCCGCACACCACCAGATCCCTGCAGCCCACCAGGACCTGCACAGCTGGGCACAGCCCCATCCTTGCCCGCAGGAACAGCAACGCCACCTTCCGTGAGACCCTGCGGGACATCGAGAAGCGGCCAGCGTGCGGGGGGCTGCCAATGATCTCCTTCCTGATCCTGCCCATGCAGCGGGTGACTAGGCTGCCCCTCCTGACCGATGTGAGTACAAGGGTCTAGGGCATGAGTCTCAGGGAGACACAGTCCAAGTGCCCACAGCCTCAGACCCTCAGGCCCTGCAACTCCAGAAAAGGGGCTCCTGAGTCTCCACTGGCCACTCCCCAGCTGGAAGGAGGCCGCCACAGATGGAAAGGGGTGGGGTGGGGCAGCTCTGTGCCCACCGGCCTGACCTGACCGAACCCCCAGCGGGTTTGCACAGTGGCCCAGCAGGAGCTGTCCAGTCCAGGGCCTGGAACTATGGGGAGCCCTGCTCCATGCAGGCCTCCAGGAGGGGCCTTGGTCCCTCACAGCTGCTGTCTCCTCCAGACCCTCTGCCTCAAGTCTCAGGGCCACCCAGAAAGATACAAGGCTGCCACCCAGGCCCTGAAGGCCATCAGCAAGGTGAGATGGGGATCAGGAAGGGAGGCAGCATCAAGGGCAGGGAGGGGTGCCGGGCCCCAGTCTTCCCCCAGGTTTGTGCTCAGCCCTTCCCCGTCACATCTTCTGTGCCACCTTCCCCAGGGGCGTAGACAGTAGGATAGGATAGTACTTCTGGGGAAACTCAGGCCTGGAGCCAGTGGAACCCTGGTACAATCAGTGCACCCATGGCAGGGCTGGGTCTAGGAGGGCAGGCAACGGGGGGCAGGGCTACCCCACGGGCAGCCATTCCTTGCTCTTGCCCATGCCGCTGTGCTGGGGCCCTGCAGCTGGTGAGGCAGTGCAATGAGGGGGCACACACCATGGAACGCACGGAGCAGATGTACACGCTACACACACAGCTGGACTTCAGCAAGGTCAAGGTAGGTGTCAATTCCCCACAGCAACCCCTGCTGTCCTGGAAGTCAGGCTCAACCTGCAGGCCTGAGAAGAGGAACCCACAGGTCCCCACTCAGGGGTAGCTGTGCCTTTGATCCCTCCCAGCCTCACTGGCTCCTATGGGAGCAGCTCCTTGGGCTGCTGTGCCCAAGGCTGGTGGTGGCTGCCGGGCTCAGGACTGGCAGTGGGTGTCACAGAGCACATTGGAGGAACAGGTGGGGTGCAGCCCAACTGCTGGCCCAGCAGTAAGGCTCCTCCTACCCTGTGCCCGGCCCCTGTCCACCCAGGCTCCAGGGTGGGGCTCAGGACTGGCCATCTGCACAGCTTTCACTGAAGGCCCAGACATGGCTCCATCCCTGGAACCCTGGCAGCTGGCCAGTTACTCGGCCCTGGAAACAGTGCCACCGTCAGTGCCCACCCCATCTGTGGCCCTTGCCCACTTCTCCACTCTGTCCACAGTCCTTCCCACTGATCTCCGCCTCCCGCTGGCTGCTGAAGCGGGGGGAGCTCTTCCTGGTGGAGGAAGCCGGGCTTTTCAGGAAGCTCACCAGCCGGCCCACCTGTTACCTGTTCCTGTTCAACGACGTCCTGATCATCACCAAGAAGAAGAGGTGGGCATGGGGCTGCCAGCCTCTGGCAGGGGTGGCTGGGAACTCCAAGGGACAGGGCCTGGCTCTGAGCCCCCAACACCAGCCGGGACACATGTAGCGGAGTGACTGCCTGGCTCCCACGGGCAGCCAGGAGCGTGCTGAGCCCCATGTCCCCACAGTGAGGACAGCTACATGGTGCAGGACTATGGCCAGCTCAACCAGGTCCATGTCCAGAAGCTGGAACCCTCGGAGCCATCTCTGCCAGGGGGCAGCAACCGCAGCTCCTCTGTGCCCCACCCCTTCCGAGTGACCCTGCTGCGGAACAGTGAGGGCCGCCAGGAGCGGGTCCTGCTGTCCTCGGACTCTGCGTAAGAGGGAAAGGCCCGGTGGTGGGGGTCACACAGCTGCAGGCTCAGGGGTCATCTGCTCAGTCTGCTTCAGAGCCACTGCTCTGCCAGGCACTGCTGCAGGAGGCCGAGCCCTGCACAAAGTAGCCTATCCTTGTGAGCTGTCCAGTGGCCAGAGGGAGATGAAGGGGGAAAATAAGCAGGGACGAGTGAGGAAGCCTCACTGTCAACCAGGTGGCATTTAGCTCACCCTGCGGAGCATGGGGAGCAAGGCCATGGGCCTGAGGAAGGGTGCTCCTCAGGGCACAGCCATGCAAAAGTCACGGGGCACCAGGGTGCATGGCTAGGGCTGGAGCACAGGGAGCAGGGCAGGGAGCAGGTCAGGCCAGTGGGGCACAGCAGACAGAAGAGGAACTGGTCCAGCTGGGGGCTCTTGGACCCTGCAAAAGGGTGGAAGGAGGTCTCACTCATGCTCTCCGACCTCAGGAGTGACCGGGCCCGGTGGGTCACAGCGCTCACTTACCAGGAGAGGCAGTGGCAGGGCTCCACCAACAAAGGCGGTGAGTGTGGGCACCATGGGGGGAGGCATGTGCCCACCAGTGCCCTTGAAGCTGTTCTGTCCTGAGAGGCTTTGCCTGGGTCCCGTGGCCACAGGGCAGACAGGACTGCCCCAGGCTCTGTCCCTGGCTGCAGCCCTGCCCGGCCCTCTGCCACACTGGGGACATGGCCTACGCCCCTCACACACTGCCTCCCCTCAGAGCTGCCCCAGGTAGAGGTCACCAAGGCCTACCTCGCCAAGCAGGCGGATGAGATCACGCTGCAGCAGGCCGATGTGGTGCTGGTCATGGAGGAGGAGGACGGTGAGGCGGGTGGGAGGGCAGGCACAGGTCATTCCCAAAGGTCGTGCGTGCTGGCATCCCCAGGAACAGCCCCCAAGGGCCCCAGTCCAGCCCTCTCTGAAGGCCCTGGGCCCACCACAGGGTGGCTGCACGGAGAGCGGCTCCGTGATGGCGAGATGGGCTGGTTCCCCGAGGATGTCGCCCGCCGCATCACCAGCCCAGTGGCCGTGGAGGACAACGTGCGCAGGATGGAGCGGCTGCGGCTGGAGACAGACGTCTAACAGCGCTGCAGAGCGAGGTCATGGCCCAGCTCCGCCACCAGCCAGCTTGCAACCCTCCCCACCTGTGGGTGCACCTGCCCTGGCAGGGTCCTGGGGCCCTCAGGCCACCCCAGGCCTCATCCCAGCAGGAGCCTGGCCTGCCCCCACTTCCAGCCATTCATCCCACCTCACAGGCACCCACAGGCATCTGCACGAGGCCAACAAGGGTTAAGGACTGTGACTGTTCCCCAGGGTCAGGTGGTGAATGTCCCCCACACCCCGCCATGGCTTTCCTGCCTCCAAGTGGTGCCCATGTCCTGATCTTGGTCCATGAAGGAGGGAAAGGGATGTGGTACCAGGACAGTGAACTCAACTTTAAACCTTTAAGTAACATTAAAGTATTTCTTTAAAACTTGGTCTTCCACAGCGACTGAGCCCAGGTGAGTGACCTCATGAAGTCCCCAAGCTGCCACTCGCTGGGACTGGCCCTGCATGGTGGCCATGCGTGTCCCTGGCTCTAGCCCATCTGCCTACCAGCCAGAGCATTGTGGGTAAAGCCACACCCACGTGCCAGGGAACCAGGTGGCCTCAACTGGGCCTTGCAGGGCTGGGCCTGGCCCCGGGGCCCAAGGACTTGGACCCAGGAGGGCCTGGGAGACCCCTGTGGATAGCCCTGGAGCTGAGGTGGCCTCCACCCCTCCTACCTCCCCCTCCAGCATGAGGGAGAACTCCACCCCCAGGAAGCCCCTTCTGGCCTTCTGAGGTACTGTGCTGAGGCCCCTGGCTCTTCTAAGGTCCTGACCCTAGAGAATCTTCCCTGCCCCCAGCCCGGCTTTTGAGAATCAGGATGCACTTCCCAGGTGTGGGATGAGGTCGTGTAAGGGCTCTGCACCAGCATAGCTGCTATGACCTCGGCCAGCACAGGGCCAAGTCTAGTGCAGCCTGGGCAGGGGTCTGGTTAGTGGTTCCCTCTCAGGATGGGGTGGGCCAGTGCTCAGAGAGGCACAGTCCGAAGCAGGGTCACTGGACCCAGGGCCCAGCCCATCCAAGCCCCACACAGGGGCACATTTGGGACATTGATTCCCCTGTGAGCTGGGGAATTGGCCCACCTGTTGCTGGGCTAATCCCTGCTCCTCCAAGACCAGCTGGCAGGGCTGTGTGTGGTGCACACACGTCCATGTGCTCTCATGCCTATGTCTGGCAGGCACAGGGCAGCTGGTGTATTCCAGCTATATACCCTGTTGTCTGTTTCTCTGGCCTGCGTTGAAGGCTGGGGTCCAGGAGGGGCAGGGTCAGTCCAAGGGGGCATCCCAGCCCTCACCTCATGTACAGCAGTGAATGTTACTGTTATGGTTGTATCTAGCTGTCCCCCAAAGCTTCATGGGGTCTGAAGTGGGGCTTTTTCAGAGGCGGCTGGATCTAGAGTGTGCAAATGATTTGTGGTGGAATGCCGGGACCAAGGGTAATTTTGCAATACCAGGGATTGAATTCACAACCTTGTGCTTGCAAGGCAGGCAGTGGTGGCCCCAAGCTACAACCCTGGCCTGAATAAAAGTGCTTTGACTGGGGGCTGGGGATTTAGCTCAAGTGATACTGCACCAACCTTGGACGGACAAGGGCCTGTGTTAATTCCCCACTACCAGAAAAAAAAAAAAAAAGCTGGTTTCATTGGTTTGGCAGCACCTTAACCCAACAACCTGGATACAGTATAAGGGCCAAAAGCAGCTGACCAGGGGGTCAGAGATTTAGCCCAGTGGTTCCACCGCCTGCCTAGCAAGCGCAAGGTCCCTGGTTCGATCCCAGGAACCACATACAATGATATGATATTGGGCATGGTGACTCATGCCCACCAGCAATCAGTACCACATACCACAATGCTGGGCGTGGGGGCTCGCCTGTAATCCCAGCACTCGGGAGGCAGAGGCAGGAGGATGGCTGAGTTCCAGCCTTGCCTTGGCTACATAGTGAGCTCAGGGCCAGCCTGAACTACAAAGCGAGACCCTGCCTCAAAAAAAAAATAAAAATAAAAAAAGAGGCTGGCCAGGCCCCTAGCTTTTGTTGCTTTTCGTCTTCTGTGCCCCCCACCACCACCATGGAGCCTGTTGACTGGGCTGAAACCTCTACAGATTGTGAGCTACATAACTTTCCTTCTTTCAACTTTGGGTGTTGGGCATGTTGTCATAGCAATGACAGAAAAGTAATCAAGACAGTTGCAGAGTCGGGTTGAGGATATGTGACCCAAGAACCTGACTCAATCCATCCTCACCTGTGACCTGGGGCAGGTGGCTCAGTTTTGTCTGCAGGTGGTGGCACAGCTGCAGCACACTTAAGAGTGGAGCGGGGTCACCATGCCCCACTGGGCTTCCCACCTGCCCAGCTTGGGCCTCCACCCAGACACCTCCCACTTCAGTCTGTCCTCAGTGGCCAGTGTCTGGGGAACCTTTGTGCTGCCGCATAGCAGAAGGGGATGATCTTGCTGCCCCTGCGTGGCTCAGGCAGGTCAGCTGACCCTCATGTGCAATTATGCCTATGCAGATGGAAAAGCTGAGGCCCAAAGGCTTTCTACCCCTGCTTAGGTTCGCAGGCCTGCAGGGCCCACGGGGGCTTCTAAGGACACCAGCCAAATCCATCCACGGAGGCTTCTGTGAGGCGTGGGCACAGGAGGCTGCAGTGAGCCCTCCCAGGGCCCACTGGAGGGAACCTGTAGCCAAAGCAGTGAAAGACAGGGGCTGTGGGTCTTCTTCGTCTCACAGGCCTGAGTACCCAGCTTCAAGTGGGCACTGGCTGGGTGCAAGTGGGTGCACACCCAGCCACCCATGGGGGCAACAGCAGAGGCACAGGTCAGGGAGCAGTGACACAGCTGGAGTGCCCAGCGAGGCCAGGGCTGTAGGCCACTAGCCCTGTAACCAGGGGTATGTGGAGTACGTTATAGCTGCAGTGGCCGCTCCCCTGGCCTCACCCCCCACGCCCACAGAGTGATGTGTCTGTGGGGGATGTCACACAAAGGAGCGCTCACGGGACCGCGTTCTTACTCCTCCCACTCAGCAGGGCTGCAGCTCACGCTGTTCCACACATCGGCACGGCCACACAGTGGGTCCCTCGAGCGCCCCCTGTTGGCAAAGAGTGACACTGCTGGCTCCCCATAACCCTCCTAGAGCCCTCCGATTCCACCCCGCCCTTGGGCATTCCAAGTCCCTGAATTCAGCTTGTGTCCTCGCCTGCCTATCTCTACTTGTCTTCAGTCCCCTGCACATTTCAGACATCACAACTCCTCCCTCCCGCTGCCACCTGTGGCCTCGGATCCAACAGGCCATAGTGCACCAGACATAAAGTACGGGAGACGACATCTGTAATGTCACATCTGCCCCTGCTCACTGCAAATTTTTTCAGGCCTTTAAAAACTTTCACATGGGCCGGAGAGTTAGCTCAGTGGTTCCAGCACCTGCCTCACAAGCGCAAGGTCCTGAGTTCAATCCCTGGTAACCACATGCAATGGTGGGTGTGGTGACTCACACCCACCAGCAATCAATACCATATACCCCAGTGCTGGGCGTGGTGGCTCAAATCTGTAACCCCAGCACTCACTCAGGAGGCAGAGGCAGGAGGATTGCTGAGTTCGAGGCTTGCCTGGGCTACACAGTGAGCTCAGGGCCAGCCTGAACTACAAAGCGAGACTCTGTCTAAAAAAACAAAAACAAAACCAAAAACTTTCACAGTGAAGAGAGGATCCCTTTGCCAGACTCATTCCCAGGTAAGTACAGTTTCCTGACCACGGTGACTGGGGTCTGAGTTATCTAGCTGGTTGTGGCTGAGGTTTTGCAGGCTTTATATGTATTAAATGATTTATGCAGTTTTACTACCAACCTTGCTGAATTCCCTACCAAATGAAACAACCTGCTGGCCCCTTTAGGGTTTCCGAAAGCAGATGAGCCCATCCCCTCCCTGCACACATGCCAGGGTCCTGCCCACATCCTCACACCACCAGCCTGCTTTTCCTGAATGTGTTGCCAGGACCACCAAGCTCTGCAGGTGAAGACATTGGTGGTGCAGACATCTTCCAGCCAGGACCCCAGTCCAGTCCAGGGTGTCCCACAGAGCTACCGCCTCCCCACGGCCTATGTGCAGAAGGGAGGCCGCGAGACGTGGGGCCAAAGCAGTGGGAAGGAGGCAAGAGCCGTGACAGTTAACGTAGCGGGTGTGCTAGCCACTTGGCTGGCAGTGGGACAGACCTTTGCATGTAACCACCATGAGTACCGTCCCCCAAGCCCCCGGCCCCAGCCAGGCACTGAGCTGCAGCTTCCTGCTTCCCACATCCTGCCTGACCTCAGCACCCAGGCACATCTTGTGCCTTATCACGCTGACATTATTTCCCAACACTGCTACCTGGACAGCTCACGATTCTTCCAGGACTTCTGCACACTTGTGAGGGCTCTGCAGGTGGCTGTCCCGTCCCAGCCCTGGTCTGAGAGCCGCTCTTGGTGGCCCTATGAAACGAAGTGAGCTGCTCATCTTGTATGAAGTTTCTGGACCAAGTGCTATCAGTTAAGTTTGTGGTTTGGGGGGACAGGCACAGCCTCCTGTGTGACCTTGGGGCTGGGCAATAGCTTCGTATGTGTTTATCCCTACTTACACCAATCCCAGCACATTGTCCCCCTCAATTTATCTGTTTTCTAAGTCCTTGGTACACAGTTACTAGTAACACTCATTTCTGACATTGTATCTGTAGTTGACTCTTTCCCTGTTTTTTGTTGTTGTTGGGGTTTTTTGTTTTGTTTTGTTTGGGTTTTTTTTTGGTATTTGAGACAGGATATCACTTTATAGTTCAGGCTGGCTCTGAGCTTACTATGTAGCCCAGGCAAGCCTTGAACTCAGCAATCCTCCTGCCTCTGCCTCCCAAGTGCTGGAATTACAGGTTTGAGCCACTATGCCTGGCACTGTTGTGTGTGGTACTGATTGCTGGTGGGCGTGAGTCACCACACTTGGTATTATTGTATTTGGTTACCAGGGATCAAACCAGGGACCTTGAGTTTGCTAGGCAGGCGCCAGAAACCACTGGGCTAAATCTCCGGCCCCCTTCACTTCAAGTTTTAAATGTCATCAATCTACTAGGCATAGTAGTCTTCAAAGAACAGAATTTTGGTTTTCTTAAATGTTCCAGGGCTGGGTATAGCTTGTCTTGTGTGAGCAAGGGCCTGGATTCCATCCCAGTACCAAAACAAAGGTTCATTTTTCAACATTCGGTGAGTATGCAGTTTACATACCTAAATATGAATGTGTGCATACACAATGTGCAAATATTATAAACACAGCATGTGTGTTTAAATTTATTCAGATTATGTTATTGCTATTCTTACTCAACCTGTTGGTTTTCATAAAGAGCCTGTGAAACCCCCAGGTGCAATGGATTTATTTCTATCTATACCTTCAGAGTGCTGGGAGTTTCGAGCCCGTCAGGTGCACGTGTGAATGCTTGACACAACCACGATGCCTTCCCTGGTGCAAGACCAGAGCTCCCACCCCTGCCCTGCCCCCTTTGTGTAGTTCTGATTCTACCCTTTGGCTGGGTCTTCACAATTCCAGTTCCAATGCAGTGTGGGGCTCTGCCATGGACCCCCGTCACCATGCACAGAAGGGGTTCTTAGCCCACTTCTTGGTGTGGTTCACAGCCCGAACTTCCTGCCCTCCACAGATGGACCCAGATGTTCCCCCAAGGTCTGCATGTAATGGCTCCCAGTGCTCCCGCACTGCCGCCCACCTCCACACCTCTGGACTGGTTGGACAGTGGTGTCTCTTGCCCCAGGACCAGTGACTCCAACTGCCCCTTCAACTTCCCCATCCACACCGTCACACTAGCCCAGGGGCCCTTGTGGAATATTTCCCTTTTCTCAGTTATGAAGGTGCATAGGAAATGTGGTGAATGTTGTCCCACAGCTCCCTCCTGGCCCCTCACTCTTCTTGCTGAGGACATTCCCCAGGAGAATGTCCACGCAGCCTGGGGCTTGTGGGAGACCCGGGATCAATGCACTGATGTTTAGATGCATCGTGAAAGTTGAGCTGGGCATAAAATTCAGATTTCAAAATTCTTTCCCATCTTAAGGCCAAAGGATCACCACTTTGTGGCTTTCAAAGTCTCCTATCAGCCAGGCATGGTGCCTCAGGACTGAAAACCTAGTACTTCAGAGACTGAGGCAGGAGGATCGCTGTAAGGCTAGCCTGGGCTACGCAGACAGAAATGGACCCTATCTCAAAAATAATAAAAAAAATACATAAAGTCATCGGTCTGATCCTCTTCCTCTTATTCCTCTGGGCATTTCAGAATTTCTCTCCACTGCCAACACCGCAGTACCTGTTTAATGACTGCTCAGACTTACACCTTGTCTTTTCTTGATACGGTTCTGTACATCTGGTTTTTAGAGCCTCTGTCTTTTTGTGTACGGCACACCTTGTTTATACAGTCCGGTAATTTTGCTCACTACTGCACAGTACAGTACTGGAGTTCTTTGCTGTTAGACATTCCAGTAGGGCATGTAAGGTTATGTAAACAAAATCAGTCATCAGGTTGGAGTTTTCCTGGACCATTTCTTTGTTCTGAATATTGTAACTTGCAAGCTATGTCTAACTCCTCAGTTCATGGCCTGCAAGACTGGCGCTTAGTCCTTGCACGAGGAGTGTCTGCACTGAGCCTTCACCCCAAAGGTTTTGTTTCACTCTGCCCTTGGAGCTGAGGCCACGCTCATTGCTTCCATCAAGCAGTGGCTCGACCAGACACAGGCAGGTAGGTGGATGCTGACCTTCCCTTGTCTACTCCTATTTACCTTTCTGTGTTCCCTCTGAGCCCCGCATGGCTCCTAGGAGGTGTCCTGAGCTGGCAACCCTAGCACCCAGCACCCCCAGTCCACCTAGGGCTCACCCCTCACACTCCAGGGTACCAGGTGCCTTGCTCCTTACTTCCTTGGAAGGCTCAATGCAGGTCTGCTGACTTGGCTTCCAAGTGTGTGTTCAGGGTGATGGAACCACATAGGAACCCTATGTCCACTGCCCTGCAGGATCCTGTACCCCTTGGCATCAGGTACCTGTGCTGGGGTCAGAGGGGAGGGGCCCTCGGCAGCACGTGGAGGCAGTCTCAGGGCAGTGTCCCTTGCCATTGTTGGGGTCTACTCTCCACCGGCCATCCAGCGACATGCCCACGTCACACCCCAAAAGCTCATGGCCTCCAGGCCTGGCCATTCACACCTGGGAGCTCATCCTCTGCCTAGGCTGTCCTCCACACTGGCCTGGCCTTTCCCTCAGGCCATGCTCCATGCCATGGGCCCCTGCACTGGCCATCTGCTGGCGTGTTCCACAGGCCTGTGTGGCTGCACCAGGGCAGCCTCAGCACCCCCTGTACCAGCCTAGAGACTAGAGATGTCCTAGCACCCCTGCAGCCCTGGTGTCAGTGTCTCTGGCTGGGCCACAGTCCTGTCTGAGGGCCCCATGCTGGCTGGCTGGGGAGGGACAGAGTCACGAAAACAGCACAGACATGGCCACGAGGAAGCTGCCTGCTCCTTTAACCCAGGACATCACACAGACCTGAGCCAGCCGCCCAGACCACAGCCCGAGCTGCCCAAGTCTGGGCTTCTCGGAGGGGCTATTTCCAGTTGACCTAGGCTGTAGCTGCATCACCCATAAATACATCCACATAAATATGGCCAGGCTTACTTCCAGCTGGGCGGGCGGCAGCTGCAGCAGTTAGGCCTAGCACCAGGAGGGCCTGCCCACCCCCCGCACCTCCCTTCGGGCCCATCCAGTGCCAAGCAGAGTGAGGCCTCCTTAGCAGAGCCCAGGGCACTGGCACTGGGCACTGCTGCCTGGGACCCAGTCCACTCCCCAGGTTTCCTCCTGGCATCAGGAGCCCAAGAGGCCTGCAGCTGTCCACACTGCTCCAGAGGGGCCGGGCCTGGGGCCTAGGGCCTGGTTCATGTGTGTCCTCAGCTGTCACCGCTGACCTGGGTCCCTCGGGGGCGCCTGGTGGCCGGGTCTCCATACCAGGGGTTCCTGAGCTACTGCTTGGTTTCCCTGCTGCTGAAGTGGGGTGCTGCACTGCTGGAGGCTGGCTGTGTCCCTGGGCCCAGGAAAGAAAGGTCAGTGTAGGGCGACCATCTGTGGGATACCTCCTCCCGTCCTTCAGCACCAAGCCCTATGGGGACAGCCACTTCCCCTTCCTGCCCAGCGTGTCCAACCCCATTTCTGAGATCTAGGGCAGCAGGACGTCCAGCACCATGGAGGGCCCTCCTTTGACTTGCCCCTCCAGGCAACACAGCCCCTTACCTGTGCCCTGGGCTGGGGACAAGCTCGCAGGGACCTGAGGGGGCCCACCTGCAGAGGACAAACAGCAGTCCATGTTGAGAGTAAGGCCTGATCCCACTCAGGCCTGCAGGGACACCTTCCCCATCTCACTCCTGTGCCCTTCGTAAGAGGGCAGTTCCCAGCTAGGAGGCAAGGCTTTGGGGCTGGACAGGAAGGGACCTAGGCCACCAGAACGCCCCGAACCCCGCCCACCGACCCGGCTTCAGAGCCCACCAAAACCTCGCCCCCTACCCCCTGCCGTAGGTTGCGCTACCACACCTGACCACTGGGTGTCGCTGTGTACAGCGTAATGCGCCCATCTCCGCCCAGTTTGCTCGAGCCTCGCCCCCCACTCCCACCTCGTTTAGGGCTCTTCCGGGGGTTTGCAAGCAGGCGTGCCTCTGGAGACTCAAAACCACGCCCACAAACCAAGTGTCCTGCTCACCCGGTAGCTGGAATCCCAGCTAGACCAGCAGGCACAGCCTCTGTGCTGGTCTTCCCCTCTGTCTTCCCATCCCTGGGCCTGACCAGGGAGAACCGGGGGTGTGCTGCTGGAGGGAGGCGGGCAGCCTAAACTCCACTGCAGATGGGGCTCTGGGCACAGGCAGGCACGCACGCAGGCCCGTGGAGAGGATCAGCTGCAGCCTGGAGTGGGGCTGCTTCAGTGGCACCGACCCGCCACAAGGGGAGCTGCTGTGGGTGCACACCTGCCTGGAAGCTGTGTGGACCCTGGGCACCGGCAGAAAGGGCCGAGCTCTCTCTGGCTGGCCTACCTGAGCCCACTCGGTGGTGTTGGGGCGGTGGACGGGCCCTCAGCAGAGGTGGGGGGCACAGTGTCTTCTTGCCCCTCCTCGGATGCCCAACTCACCTTCCCGGCACGTGGGCCCTGTGTAGCCGTCCACACAGTGGCACTGCCCACTGACTGAGTCGCAGTCGGCTCCAGCCCCACAGTCACAGGGCAGGGCACAGCCTGGCCCAAAGCGGCTCCCTCTGCAAGCTGTAGGGTGGGAGGTGGTGGGTGAGGCCTGAGCATCAGCCTGCCTGTCTGAGTCCAGAGCGGAGATTGGGCATGAGTGAGAGCAGCCCGATGTAGACAGTATGGGGGCTCAGTTCAGCTCTGTGGCTGCAAGCTCTTGCCAGGGAAGTGCCAGCCCTGGACACACGTCCAGTCATTACTGGAAGCTGCCCAGGCCTGCTGGGCAGAAGGTCTGGTGCTGTGGATTCTCCCCAGGCCTTGGTGGCCCCAGACAGAACCCACTGGGTTGGGTGTGCAGCCCACCAAACAGCCATCTTCCTGTGGGACCAGCAATGCACCACCCATGGAGGCAGAGAAAGGTCATTCTCCTCTTGAGAGGGGCTCCGCCATCAAGGCCCCATACCCCAGAAAGCATGGGCCAGGTCACAGAAGCCACAGGGGCAGTGTCCAGCCTGGGGGTACAGATGGCTGACATTCATCCCAAGGGGGCCTCCCACACCCCATGGGGCATTGCACTCACTCAGGTCACATGTGGCTCCCGTGCGCCCCGGTGGGCAGAGGCAGAGGCCGCTGGTGGGGTCGCAGGGCACCCCTTCACCACAGTTACAGTGCTGGTGGCAGCCCTCTCCAAAAGAGCCTGGCTCACACCCTGGCGGGGGCAGTGGACTCAGTACCCCTGCTATCCTGCCCCAGGCTGGCAGGGACTGGCGGGGACAGCGTGAGCACTCACCATCCTCGCAGCGCTGGCCGCGGAGGCCAGCGGGACAGAGACACTGCCCACTGATGGGGTCGCAGGGCGCCCCCTGCTGGCACTCGCAGGCCCACTTGCACCCCACGCCGTGGAAACCCAGTGGACAGGCTGCAGGGGGACCCAGGTTAGCATGGCCTGGGCAACAGGCAGCGGGCAGCAGGACCTGCCAGTTTGCCCAGGCAAGCAAAGGCAACTCAGGATCGAGAGAAGACCCAGCCTGGGAGTCTCTGTCATGGCCTGCAGAATCCCATCAGGTCCCGGAAAGAGGATGGGCATCCAAGCGCACGACAGACAGGCTGCCCCCCGCTGTCCCATGTGACCCTACATAGGGTCCTCTGGCCTCCGAGCCCAGCTGTAAGGACTCAGCCCTCCTGGAGGGGCCCCCGTGAAACCAGACTGGGGAAGTGGCCGTGGCTGTGGTGAGGGCCATGGGGGTGGGGCACAGCCCTAACTCACAGTGCTCACAGGCTGGGCCGTAGAAGCCGGGGCTGCAGTGGCAGGTGCCTGTTGTGGGCTCACAGGTGCCGTGGTTGTGACAGGAGCACTCCAGGCGGCAGGCGGCCCCATAGCGCCCTGGGGGACAGGCTGGGAAACACAAGAAGGAGGCCTCAGCTCTGTGCTGACCCAGCACTCCCCCACTCCCCCACAGAGGACACTGGCCACTCACCCTGCTCGCAGTGCGGGCCTGTCCAACCTAGGCCGCAGGAGCAGCTGCCGGTGGCAGCGTGGCACAGGCCTCCATTCCTGCAGGCGCACTGGTGCTCACAGCCCACACCAAACCAGCCTGGGGTGCAGCCTGCACGCAGAAGACAGGTGGGCGCTGGGCTGTGGCAGCCCTGTCACCCCTGGAGCCAGAACTGATTTCACCCAGCAGATGCTCCCCGAATGCCCTGGAGCCACATGGCAACACTTGAGGCTGCAGCCTCCCAGGCTGCACACAGCTGCCCTGCCCACAGAGAGGAGTCAGGGGCTTCCTGGAAGGGAGGCATCCCGTACAGTCCCCCGATGTGGGAGCCAGGACCCACGCCAGCCTAAGCACTGGTATGGTCAGGTGTGGACAGGGAGGTGGCCCCTGGTGGCCCATGTAAGCGGATTCAGCAGTGTCCGGTGTCCTCTCTGGGCGTGGTGCAGGGTCAGGGAGTGTCTGATGCTTGGTCAAACAGTGGCCTGTGTGACACTGGAGGTCCTTGGGGTGGGCTGCCATCCCCCAAGAAGGACCGAGGAAGGTCAGCCTCTGTCTGCTGACATAGCCTGGGCCTGGGGAGGTCACCACCTTGGGTCACAGCCACTGTCCCTGTGTCCGCCCTTTCCCGGCATGGCCTGGCTCCAAACTCAGAAAACTGCACCTGCCTGGGTCAGAATCTGCAGCCCCTCATTCCCAGGCTGCAGACAGGTCACTGGGCACAGGCAGAGCCAGGGTGGGGTGCCAGTCCCTCCACCCCGCTGGACAGCGTGGTCCACACACCCCAGGGCTGCCTCTTAGCCTGGGTCTCCTAGGGAAGCCACAGTGACCATGGTGTGCACATGCCACTGGGAACAGCTCTTCCTGTTGCTGAGTGATGTCGGCAAAGTGCCCGCACCCCCACCCAGTGGCCGGCAGCTACTCACTGTGCTCACAGTGGATGCCAGTTGTGCCAGGAGGGCAGGTACAAGTGCCAGTCACAGGGTCACAGGCTGCCCCCTGTCCACATCGGCACACGTGGGTACAGTTGAGGCCGAAGCGTCCCTGTGGGCAGGCTGCCAGGAGAGAACAGGATGAAATGGGACAGGGGCAGGGGACTGTCTATTCCAACAAGATGGGCCTTCCAGTTCCAGCCCCTCTCCCTCCATCTTCTCCCTCTGCTGGGGCCCTGGACCTGCTCTGTGGGGACCCCTAACCCCTACCCAACTTCTGTAGTCCTGACAAGGGGAGGCCCTGTAGGGCTCAGGACAATGGCCCCAGACAAACACAGCTAGGGACAGGACAGGCACAGGTGGGAACACAGGTCACACTGATGCCCCAGCCTTGTCCCTCCCTGCTTAGTTCAGTGGGGAGCCAGGCCCAGCAAGAAGAGGACGAAGCGCTAGGGAGGGGGCAGGCAGGGGCGGGAGGAGGAGCCTCACAGCCCTCCAGCCCCACCCAACCACTCACGGATGCTGCAGTCCGGTCCAAGGAAGCCAGCGGGGCAGCGGCAAGCCCCTGTGGCCATGTCGCAGGAGCCCCCATTGAGGCACCGACACAGCTGCTCACAGCCTGGCCCGTAGCGCCCGGGCAGGCACCCTGTGGGGAGAGGGCTGCTGTCCGTGTCCCACCTCCCAACCCAGTGGCCTTCTGAGGGGCCAGGGTGGCACTCACATTGCTGGCACCTGGGGTCGTAGTAGCCAGTGGCACAGGCACAGGCCCCCGTGGCTGGGTGGCAGACCTAGTTCTGGCCCGGACACTGGCAAAACTGCCCACAGCCCTCTCCAAAAGTGCCAGGAGGGCAGGCTGGAGTGGGAGGGTGGTCAGGGCTCAGAGACAGGCAGCCTACCCTGTCCCAGCTGGGCCCTCACACATACCCTCCTCACAGCCATGGCCAGTGAGCCCACGTGGACAGTGGCACTCCCCAGTGACGTGGTGACAGGAGGCTCCCAGTGGGCAATGACAGCGCTGGGCACAGCTGTCTCCAAACCAGCCATGCTGGCAGGCTGTGGGGACAAGGGCCATGGCCGTGAGTGTGGCTGAGGATGTGGGTTGGAACACTGCCTAGGCACCCCGAGCCCACTGTGACCACGAGCTGCCTGCAGGGGCAGGGGTCCCAGGCTGGCCCCATGGGGCTGGGCTCAAGCCCCTCCATCTGGGGGAGCAGAAGCAGACCCCCATGATATGGTGGCATGTGGCCGGCAGGTGCAGTGTTCCTTGCAGTGAGCCCCAAATGTACCCTTGGCACATGCCGCCAAATGAACAAGACGGACCAGAGGGCTAGGCCTGGGGCCCAGTGCCCTGACATAGGTGGAGACGGGGTGTGGGCCTCAGGAGTCCAGCCCTGTGTCCGCTTCTCCAAGGCCTGTGCCTCGGCTGCCTACCCTGCCTCAGGGCGGGCCAGAGGCCTGTAAGCCTGGGCTGAGCACGAAGCCCACACTGTCGACCTGACACCCCACGTATGGACTCCGAACAAACGGCTCAGGGCTGGCTGGGCGATGGGCTTGGGTACAGGGCCCCCAGTGGTGTAAACACCCTCTCTGGAATCCTCCTGACCCAGCACAGGACACATCACCCTCGGGGCTGAAGATAGCAGCCCTCGAGCCTGGCCTCGTGGGCGCAGACCTTCCCCAGGAGACCCCTGCAGCTCAGGTAGTGATCCCCCTGCCACCCAACAACACACGCAGTGCCTTGACACCCCATGCCTGGACCCTCACTCATTGTTCTGGCACTTGTTTCCGGTCCAGCCAGCCGGCACAGCAGTGGCCCAGGCAGAGGCCCCTGTGGAGACACTTGCAGGGGAGCAGGTGGCCAGCCCCATAGTGTCCTGGGGGTACTCTGCAGGGCCCAGGCCAAGCTTCTGCACCCCTGGGCACCAACCTTAGAAGGCCACTGCCCACCGTGGCAGTCCACCTTGGCCCTGGCGCTTACCATCCTCACAGGCCAGCCCAGTCCAGCCCTTGGGACACGTGCAGAGGCCAGTGACAGGGTCGCAGCGCCCTCCATTCTGGCAGACACAGATTTGCTGACAGTTCTGGCCATACAGGCCGGCGGGGCAGCCTAGGGGAGGAGGGAACCAAGACATCCAGCTGGCAGAGCCTGGGCAGCAGCCCAGCACCCAATGAAGTGAAGCCAGCACCAGCTTTGGGGTTGGGGATTTTTGCCTGGGCTATTCCACAGTGGCCGAGCCCAGGCCCACCCGAAGGCCACAGTTCTCAGTCCCAAGCACCCCCTGCTACGTCCCCAGGGGTCCCAGCACCTCCCACCAGCTGCTGCACCCCATGCACATGGACGCAGAAAGAGGCAGGGCTTACTCTGTAGACAGGCGGGTCCCATCCAGCCAGGCGCACAGTGGCACTGCCCGTGGACAGGGTCACAGGAGGCCCCGTTGGAGCAGGTGCAGGCCTGGCTGCAGTTGAGTCCATAGGTGAGGGCTGGGCAGGCTGTAAGGAGGGACAGCCAGAGGCTGAGGCAGGAGGGCTCCAGCAGGGCTGCAGCAGGGACCCTGCTCTTCCCTCTGCCCTGAGCTCCCTTCTCCGCAGAGGCCACAGAAGGGGTAGACGCTCAGATCCTTATGGGCCAAACTGCTCTGGGGAAACTCAGGATGGGTACAGCGCATCTCCTGTGGCAGCCCCACCCCTCACGCACTCTGGGCACAGCTGGGACCCCAGCGGCCAGCTGGGCAGATGCAGGAGCCGGTCACAGCATTGCAGGCAGCCCCAGCAGAGCAGTTACAAGTGCCATGGCAGTCCACACCAAAGAAGCCGGCCGGGCAGGCTGCAGGCAAGGGCGGCATGAGGAAGGCCAGGGTGGGAACCTCCCCTGCACCACAGCCTGGCCCACCCTTGGCTTGGCCCTGCTTACCGCTCTCACAGAAACTGCCCCTCCAGCCGGGTGGGCAGGTGCAGGCCCCACTGACGTGGTCACAGGCTGCCCCATGCTCACACTGGCACTGCTGCCCACAGCTAGGTCCAAAGTGGCCCTGGGGACACCCTGAGACCGCAGCCCCACCCACTGTCAGCCAAGGCCTGGGGTCTGACCAGGGCCTGCAGCCTGGGACCAGAGCCTGCTGCCCAGGACAGAGCCTGGCTCACTAAGGAGCCTCCTTATCCACATAGCCAATGGGGCGGGGTGGGGGTCTTGAGAGCCTCAGGCATCACCTCCAGGAGCTGGACCCCCACTCACACCTCCCTGCCCTGGCCTGGGAGCACATACATAGTCCAGTGCCACCTTCCTCCCCTCCCAGGCCCAGGGGTGGGGCAGACCACGCCTCTCCCCATGATGCTTTGGGTGGGCCCCCATGTGATAGCCAGTGGGTGGGCACTAGGGAAGCTCAGGTGGGCACAAGAGAGCAGGTATGTGCAGGAGTTTGTGCATGCATGTGAGCACCATGAACATGGTACACGTCAAAGCTGTGCACACGTGTGTATGCCCCAAGCACATGTGACACACCTGTATACACACACACACACACACGGAGCAGCAGTGGCACAGCCCAGGGCGGGGACTCACGATGCTCGCACCGAGGGCCCACGTAGCCGGCCTCACACAGGCATAGCCCACTGGCCGTGTCACAGCTCCCGTGGCCTGCGCTGCAGTTGCAGGGGTGGCTGCAGTCGGGCCCCCAGCGGCCACTGTCACAGGCTGCAACAGAGCCAGGGTGGTGCTACAGAGCTCAGACCAGGTGGGGCCAGCTCAGGGCAGAGCTAGGAGGGCTCCATACCTCTCTGGCAGCTGAGGCCGGTCCACCCAGGGGCACAGCTGCAGCGTCCAGTGGCCGGGTGGCAGTGCCCATCATTGGCACAAGAGCACCTCGTTTGGCAGCCAGGCCCAAACCAGCCCGCTGGACAAGCTGTGAGCAGGGAGTGGTGAGCACAGCAGCCCAGCATGACCCGTTCACCCCCAGGCCACAGGGGAGGCTGGCTTGGGCTACACTCACCATCGTGGCAGTGGCTGCCAACAAAGCCGGGAGGGCACAGGCAGACTCCGGTCTCAGGGTCACAACGACCTCCATGGTCACATGTGGGGCAGATCTCCTGGCAGCCCAGCCCCCAGCGGCCCTCAGGACAGTCTAGCCCCCCAGAACCAGTCAGACTCCCCCACTGGTTGGGATGGACATGTCTAAATGGGCATGCCTGGCATAGTACCAAACCCCCTGTGTGATTCCCATCAGGCCACCCTAGGCACCTTCTGGTCTGCGGGGTATCCACCCTCAGGAGAGAAGCCCCAGCCCCGGGGATGGCTCAGTGGAGTCCGCAGAGCACAGGAGGACCCCAGGCAGGGAACAGGGAGCCCAGGAGGTGCCCAGCCAGACGTCCCTCCTAGGTTTGGGTTTGGTGCAGTGTTAGTTCTCAAAGCTGTTGCAGAAGGACCTGGAATCCAGTGCCAGGGCCAGGGGTCCCCAGTGTGGCCCCACTGAAGTCCTGTGTCCAGTGGAGGAGGGTTCATCCAAGGTCCCGATGGCACTCACTCACCTGCCCCACAGTCCTCTCCTGTCTTCCCTGGCGGGCACAGGCACTGCCCTGTGACCCGGTGGCAGGGGGCACCCCCACAGGAGCAAGACCCCGAGCAGTTCATGCCAAATGTCCCTGCTGGGCACTCTGCAGAGAAAGTAGGAGAGGCTTCAGCTGCAGCACCAGCATGGCAACTAAGCTCCAGGCCTAGGCACTGCTCCAGCTCTATGGGGACGGAGCAGACCGGCAGAACAGCAGGGGTGGGGTGAGAGGCAGGGCGGGGCAGGAGGGCAGGGTAGCCTCTCCTACCCCAGGGCTGTCCGAACACTGGAGAGCTCCCTGCATCCCTCTGCCCCATCCTGGTCCTGCGCAAGGACTCCATGGATGAGGCCAGTATTCCTCAACCATGGGGTGTCAAGTCCAGGCTCTCCATGCTCCCTATAGCTGGAGCCCTCCAGCTGGGCCTAGGGCCTGGGAGAGAGTGCATCCAGCCCCTGCCTAGGAGCTGTGCCTTTTGCTGGCAGGGTGGGAGCACTCAGAGAATGGGCTCTGGAGACCTGGGGTCCCCCTCATCCACAGCTATGATGGTAAAGAGCGCAACAACCCAAGTCTTTGTGTCCTGGGCAGGACTAGGCTGGTGCTCGGGTTGCTAGCAGGGCCTTGGAGGCTGTGTGGTTCTGAGCAGCCTGTGTGTGCCCATGGGAGGCAGTCAGGTAGAGCTTGCGTGCGCGCGCGCGCGCGCACACACACACACACACACACACACACACACACACACACACTGCACCTGCACAGTTTAGACCAGGAAAGATGACAAAGCAGCCTACTGGGCCTCAGGGCTCCCCTGCTAACTGGGGTCAGCGCTGGGCAGCAACAGTTTCCAGACCTAACACCAAAAGGGGAGTCTGCCATTTCTTCCTGTGGCCACCTTGATGGCCCTCAGTCTTAGACTGCAGTGGGAAAGATGAAGGAGAAAATGTAGGGTGTAAGGACAAGGAAGAGCCCCCTCCTCCTCAGAAGGCAGGACAGTGACTAGATGGGCACGGAGACAGCCCAGGTCAGCTCCTGGCCCTGGATGCTAGAACTCCTCAGTCACTGTGACCAGGACAGCCTAAAACGGCTACCCAGAGTGGACCCTCCCTCTGCCTTGTTCCTTTGCTGGGATGGGAGGGGAAGGGCCATCACTCCTGCAGCCCCTTGCCAACTGCAGACCTTAGTGCCCATCTATTCAAGCCAACAGTGTAGAAGGCACAAGGCATCTCAGGCACCCACTGCAGCCAGATCACACATGCCAACGTCCTCTTCCTCCTACAGGGCCCATGCCTGCCCACTGTCTTCTCTCTGGCTTAGGAGGCTGAAGGGGAGGTCTAAGGGTTTCCACTCCACAGATCTACATATCTAGCAGGGATGCCCCACACTGTGTGGGTTGACAGGGATGTCAGCAGTGCAGGCTGACAGGCCCAGGGCACTTTAGGAAGGTGGCAGCTGTGGCACTCCCACTGTCCCCTCCTGGCCCTCTTAGTGCAGGTGTCCAAGGCAGCCAGGACCCCCATCACCCAAGGACTAATGTCAGGGTCCAGTAGGCTCCTCTGCACCCAGGCCTGGTGCAGGCCAACGGCTCATAGCCGTGCAGCATTCCTGGGACCCACCCCAAACGTGGGGCACCTGGGGCCAGCTCCTCACCTTGGCCACAGCCTGGCCCCTGGTAGCCAGGTGGACACTGGTCCTGACACTCGCCACTCACGGGGTCACAGGCCACACCTGGCAGACAGGTGCACACATGCTGGCACCTGAGCCCAAAAAAGCCCGGCTCGCACTCTGCAGGGTGAGAGCAGCGTCAGGTCCAGCTTGGCACTGCAACCCTGCACTCACCCCACACTGGCACATACCTTCCTGGCACCGCTTGCCCCGAAAGCCAGCCTTGCAGAAGCAGCTGCCATCCCTCCGGTCACAGGACTGGGTGTGGGGCTGCTCGCAGCGGCACTCTTCAGAGCACCCCGGCCCAAAGGCCCAGGGAGGGCAGGCTGTACCCAGAGCCATGAGTGACAGCTGCCTGCCTGCCCACCCACCCTGCCCACCCACTGAGCCAGGGCCACAGTGATGCCCCTGCACTGGCACGGCCCCTGGGCAGTCTGGGGCTCAGCGTGCCTCGTCCCACCAAAGAGGGTGATGACTGTGCTGCTAAAAATGCCTGCCTCATTGCTTCTCCCAGATGGGAAGCCCTCTCCAAATGCCCCTTTACTATAAGAAACTATCGTGCCCCCCGCCTTTGTCTCTGCCCAGCCACCACTGCTTCCCTCCCTGTGGGCCTGTGACCCTTGGGGAGATTGACCTGGCTGAGGGAGGCGGTCAACAGGACTGGGAAACTGTGCTGCCCACCCACCTCCTAGTCAGGGCTGGGGGTGCCAAATGCCCACAGAGGCTATACCACTGCTGTACAGAGGACATGGCATGGGCTTTGCAGACACAGGGCCATAGCCAAATCCAAACCTGAAGTGCAGAGCGGGCTGTGGAGCGCCCAGCACAGAGTCGGGACTGCCCCCTCCCCACATGGTCAGCTTAGAGTTCACTAGCAAGCAGCAGCACTCACCAAGATGGCAGAAGCGGCCATAGAGCCCTGGGTCGCATAGACAGGCCCCATAGAGGCGGTGGCAATGGCCTCGGTTGGCACAGTGGCATTTCTTGCGACAGTGTTTGCCATAGAAGCCCTTGGGGCAACCTGGGGGAAGGGTGTCATGGGACTGGTGATTGACCCACCACCATGCCAGTGCCAGCATGGGACCCAGGAGCAGCCTCAGGGCCCTTGAGCCTCCTGGATGAGCCCTCTGGCCGGCTGCCCACAGGACCCCTGGCACAGAGCTCTCATCCAGGGCCCCAGCATCAGACATACTGGGATACCCTGAATTCATCCCACGCTGCACTGAGCTCAACTTTCCACCTCAAAGCAGGGCGGTCACAGACCCCAGGCGGCTGGGCCCTGGGCTGAGCCTTGGAGGTCAGGGAAGTGCTGTCCTCCCCAAGCGCCTCCACTATCCTGCCCTACCCATGGCCCTCCTGCTCTCAGGGCTATAGCAGGAAACCCAAAGCTATGTCCCTGTCTGAATCCCCAGCTCTCCAGATAAGGTTACCCTGCATGGCTAGGTGGAGGCCAAACCTCATCAGACAACAAGGGCAGAGGAGAGGCCTGGCTGGTAAGCTGCGGGCAGAGGCTGAACAACGGGTGCCCAGTGCCTGAATCAGCCTGCTGGGGGATCTCTCTCAGGGGAGCCAAAGCACCCAGACGCAGACCCTGTACTGATATCTCTTATCCACGTGACCTGCCACAGCCACAGCTCCACCAGGCAGGCTTCTCAGCCTGGCACAGGGATGTGGGAGATGGAGAGGGGGTGCCACAGAGACACTGGCCACAGGGAGGAGTTGGGAAGCCCATAGCCACCCTAGGGCCTTGGAGCCCACTGCACACTCCCCTCACTCCATCCAGGGAGAGTCCCGTGCACCATCATGTCCCCTCCAGCCATCATGTCTCAGCGTGTCAAGTCCACCTTCTAGAGTTAAGTCCTGGGAAACAACCCTGGGACCCACACAGGGCCCCTTAGCACCTCTCCTGTTCCTGTGTGTGGGGGCACTGGGGACACTGGTCAGGCACAGGGGATCCCATCCACCCCTTCCTCCCTGGGCCAACTCCTTCCAACTGCCACACGCACCATCCTCACAGTGGGTACCACTGACGCCCGGGGGGCAGCGACAGGACCCGGTCACCGGGTTGCAGGTCCCACCATTCTGGCAGCTGCAGGGGGAGCTGCAGTTCTTCCCAAAGGAATCTGGAGGACAAGCTGCAGGGGTGACAGGGCCGCCCAGGGTCACCAGCCGGCAGGGGCCTCTCAGAAGCAATTGCTCAGAGCAACGGACAGCGATGACAGCTGTGCCGGGCCCAGCACGGGAGCCAGGAGCAGCCCCAGCAGTGACAGGCATCGCTGACTGAATGCACACCCTCCCCGCTGCTCTTCTCGGGTGCCCCTCAGGGGCAGGCCCAACCACCAGGCCTTGAGTGGACGCCCCTCACTGTCGAAGACATGTACTGGCTGCTGGACCCTCCTCAGACTGACCTCAGCTTGCCTTCCCCAGGAATCTGCCAACCAGGGCCGTCCCCAGCACAGGTGAGCAGCCAGAGCACAGTCCTCTTGCTGCTGGCCAGCAGAGGCACACTGTCCGGGCTGCCCATAAGTGCCAGGACTCGGGCCCCACCCCACTAGGGGCCTCACTTTCGTTGCAGATGAGCCCGGTCCAGCCTTCAGGGCAGTCACAGCCATCCAGGTCCAGGACACAGGTCCCACCGTTCGTGCAGTCATCACAGGTCAAGCTGCAGTCGTGGCCAAAGGAGCCATCCAGGCAGACTGAGGGAAGAGGCAACTCAGACACAGGGACTTCCTCAGCGCCAAGGCCCAAGAGGGCAGGCGTGGGACGTGGGAGCAGATACCATGCCAGGAAGAGCCCTAACCCAGGAGCAGGGCGTGCGAGGGGCCAGAGGAACCCTCTGCTTCAGGCGGAGGCTGGGCTGAGCCCACCGCTCACCGAAACGCTCTGTGAGCGTGAGCTCTCCCCGCAGCTCTGCCTCCTCCTCCTCCTCCTCCTCCTCGTCCTCCTCGGCCCCAGTGTCCTCCTGGAAGAGCCGTGGCAGCTCATCCCGTAGCACCGCAATGTGGGGCAGGGGCCGCTCGAAGGGCAGCTGCCCATCCAGGTCCACCACAAGCTCCTCCAGAGCTGGGAGGGACAAAGGGCCTCTCAGCCTGGATCCTGCTCTCCGCAGGCCGGGCACGTGCTGGACCCCACATAACACACTGCTTCAGGGACACTCATGAGCTCCGCCCTGCTGTCCCCACCCCACGGGTCCCCCGCAGCTCGGGGACAGCTGCAGGGTGCTGGCGAGGGAGGGGCTCACGGGTGCAGCCCTTGCGGTCCTCATCCAGCCGGTAGCCAGCCTGGCAGGAGCACTGGAAGGAGCCGGCCAGGTTGGTGCAGTGGTGCTCACAGCCTCCGCGGCCAGAGGTGCACTCATCCACATCTGGAGGCAAACAGGGCTGTGGGGTTGGAGCCGAGGCCCACAACCCCCGGCAGAGTGATCGCGGACGGTGCCCAGGCTGGGGCGGCCGGGAGTGCAGGCCGCCCAGGAGAACCGCTTGTGTCAGCCCAGTCAGCACCCAGCAGCAGAGCAGGAGGTGGAGGCCAGGGTCCCACGGGCAGGGGGCCTCCCTAGCTGCTCCCCCAGATGCACGCTCACCCTCGCAGCCGCAGCCATCAGTGCTGAGCCTGTAGCCAGCGTAGCAGCCACACTCGTATCCCCCAGGGGTGTTGGCACACACCTGCTGGCAGCACGGGGCATCGGCACAGTCGTCCACGTCTGCAGGGCACACAGCAGAGCCCTCTGGTGCCCATGATGCCATCCACATGCCCACACTCACCACACATATCTGCATACAACCTCACACATACCATATGTAGGCTGTGAGCACAGCCACACACACCTGAGCTGCACACATCTGTACATGTTCACATCACTACAGGCATACAGTCACATCCACCTATACGTCATCACACACTTGCACAGTCACACCAGGGCTCGGCACAGCCCAAGGCCACAGATGGGGCCGATGGGGCTCAGGGCAGTTCATGCTGCCTCCTGCTGCCTCCTGCCAGGCTCACCCCAGCCCAGGACACCCCTCCTCCCCAGGACTCCTCTGAGGTTGTGCTCTGGCCACCCAGGAAGGAACCTCCAGGGTGTGGCAGGGAGCCAGGCTCGCACCAACGCAGGTCTTCTGGTCCTGGTCCAGCTCATAGCCGCGGGGACAGGTGCACAGGGGTCCTGTGCTGCTGTGCCTGCAGCTGTGTGAGCAGCCGCCATTGGCCACCTCACAGCTGTTCACAATTTCCATCTCGATGCCTAGGAGAGACCAGGCATCTGGGATGTTCGGTGGGGTCTGGAGCCCCCTTCCCATCCCTGGGCTCACCCAGGGCTGCCCTGGGGGACCCGAAGCCAGGCCAAAGAAGCCCAGGGTTCCGGGAGCCCACTCACGGTAGCACTGCCGGCCATCAGCACCCAGCTCATAGCCTGTGTGGCACAAACACTTGAAGGATCCTTGTGTGTTGAGGCAGCCGTGGGCACACTGAGCCAAGCCTGCAGCACACTCGTCCACATCTGGAGGGAGAGACGCTCAGGGTCAGGGGCTGGGCAGAGCCTTCTCATTCCTGACCATAGGAGAAAGCCATGGCTGACACTCCAGCACAGCCACCACCCCAGCCCGAGGTGGTGCATATGGTATGTGGGCCCTGACAGTGCTGCTGTCCATCCCAGGTCCTCAGAATGAAGGTGACCCTTCTGGAGCCTCATGCCCAGCCCTCAGACCAATGGGTTCCTTTCGCACTTAGCAACGATGCCTGGTGCTGTGTGCTGGGAGCTCAGCATCCACACCTCAGGATAGCATGGACACTGATGGACCCCAGACTGAGGCTGCTCATCTCAGCACTGTGTGGGGGCCCAGGGCACCCAGGTGCCTGGGTGTGGGTCAGCACAGACATCACAGGGCCACACAGTGGATGCCAGAGGCACAGGGGGTGACAGAGGAAGCAGATGCCCAGCTGTTCTCCAACTAGACCAGTGTTTACACATAGTCCAGGAGAGTGGGTGCAGGGAGCCCCCTCCCGCTCAACTTCCTGCTCCTGGGGAGTGGGCCCCATATAGGTGCTTCTCAAACAAAGATGAAACCCTGCTAAAAGGGACCTCAACTGGAGACCCCCTCCTGCCACCCACCCCCAGGGAGCCAGGACCCAGCACCAGAGCCCCACAGACACAGGGCAGAAGAGGTGCTGGTTTTCTACCTTCACAAGCCTTTCGGTCTGCAGCCAACTGGAAGCCAGCATGGCAGCCACACTGGACCAGGCCCTGGAGCTCCTCGCACATGTGCATACAGCCACCATTCCCCTCCACACATGGGTTTCTCCCTGCAGCCCAGGGCCCAGCACCCAGAAAGGGAGGCAAAGGAAGAGGTGAGAGCGTGCAGAAGGGAGACCAGCCAGGGTCAGGACACCCACTACACTCTCCTGTGAGGCCCTGCTCAGCCTGGGTGGGGTCTCCTCCCCAGATATGGGAAGCCCTGGGGATACTAGAGGAGACTCCGCAACCCAAGGAGAGTCAGGATCCCCCCAAAGATACACCAGGGCATGAGGGTATGTTGTACCCAAGGCCCCATGGCTCCCAAGTAATGCACAGAATGGGAAAGCAGGGACCAGGGCATCTACAGAAAGGAGGCTGTGACCCCTTCAGCCCTGTGACCCCCTTCAGCCCTGTGACCCCTCCAGCCCTATGATTCCTCCAGCCCTGGAACCCCTCCAGCCCTGGGACCCCTCCAGCCCTGGGACCCATGCCATTCCAACCCCACAAGAGCTTAAGTCCCACACACACTCTCATGCCTGCCCTGTGGGGGAAGCACTCTCCCATCCCCTGTGCCACCATATCCACATCTGGGGGTTTGATCCTGTGGAGCCCCTCAGTCCAGGTAGCACTGAGCCCCTGATCAGTGGCCAATGGGGCCCAGCTGCCTCCTATGCCCATGGCACCCAAGGGTTTCTGTGGAACGGAAGCTGCACCCCCACCCTGAGCTTTCTGCCCCAGGCTGTGCAATCCAGAGCAAAGCCTGCCAGATTCTAGTCCAATAGCTGGCACAGGCTGCCCAGCTTGTCCCAAGCCCCCAACAGCAGCACTCACGGACACACTGCCTGCCATCCTCCTGGAGCTGGAATCCGGGCTGGCATTGGCAGCGGTGCCGCGTGGTCGTGAGCTGCACACACTGGTGCTGGCAGCCGCCATTGCCCAGGGTGCAGGAGTTGATGGCTGGGGGTGGAGAGGAGCCAGGTCAGCTTCCTCCTGCAGGAGGCTCCTGCCTTCCATCTCTGTCCCCAGGCAGGGAACTCGTGGGCTCTGCTTTCTCAGCCAGTCAAAGGTCCCCAGGATGGTGGCTGTTGCCCTGATCCCACATACCAGAGCACCGGGCCTCCAGCCCCAGGCCAGCAGAGGGCAGGACACAGGCACTGGGGACCGCCCCACCTTGACGGAAGTCCAGCACCCCCAGGGCCAAAGCAAAGCACAGTGGTTCTCTAGAAGCCCAAGAGAGAGAGCTTGGCACCCAAGTACCCAGCACATGACCTGGTAGAGATGGCTGAGGCCCATCCCACCATCCTGGTTCTCAGATCAGGGCACAAGGGCAAGGAGAGGGCAGGCCACAGGGTATGGCCATAGTGGCCTGGAGGCTGGCCACCAACTTCCCAGGGACCAGAGCCCCTCGGCCCCAGTCCAGGCTGCCTCCCTTCCACCTGACTACAGTGTCCACTCTTTTCAGTGCTGTGGGGACAACATTGGCCAGCTCTCGTGCCACAGTCAGCTTCCAAGTGCTTGTGCTCACACCTCTGCACAGGCTCTGTGAGGGCAGGCACTGCCCGCGGCCAGCCCAGCCAGGTGGAAGGAAGGTACCAGACCGGCCAGATGCCCAGGGTGGGCACCGTGCCACCAAGCAGCCAGAACTCAGCACAGATGTGGTTATGATCAAGTCTCTGGCTGCAGGCTTGTGGTTAAGGAGCGAGCTGGCCCAGAGTGCAGAGGGGAACCACAAGAATGTGCTGCCATCCTGCCCAGGGAGCTGAGGCTGCCTGACGCAAACCTGAGCCCGTTACCTAAGCCCTGCAGCTGTGGGGACCCACTTCACCCTGAGATGCTGCCTGGGGAAAGGGTGCTACCATCTTGGACCTGGGCTGACCCTAGCCTGACGCTGGGGAAGAGGTTTTGTTGCAGCAGCGAGAAATGGGCACACGTTGGCACATGCAGCCAACAGAAGCCACAAAGGTGGGCCCATCTGCCTGAGCCTGGACTGCCAGACCAGCCAGGAGCAGCAACACGGCACGGCCCACCTGAGCGGCTGTTCCACTGCTCTCCAGAGCGGCCGCCGCTCGCAGCCTGAGCCTGAGCCGACCCTGCATTCCTGGGGCTCTGTTTACTTCCTCACCACACCAACTGCATCTCTGCTCGGGACATGTAATAGGAACCAGAAGCCATTTCTGGCAGAGCCAGGCAGGCAGGGGGCACAGAGCCCAGGAGGGGGCAGGAGAGCAGCTGGGCGGGCATCGGGTGCTGTGGCAGGGCTGTGTCTTGCTGCCCAAGATGGGCCAAGGAGGAGCCCACCTGGGCAGATGGCAGGGAGCCATGCAGCCCAGAGTCCTCATCCCGCTCTTAGGAGCTGGGATTCCCAGACGCTCCCAAACTGTGCGTGGACAGAGCCAGGATGGTGTCGCCCTGCGCGTCCCGCACAGATTCCCGGAAAGCTGAGCAAGGCAGATCCCAGCGCAGCCACGCAGCTCCGGCAAGGGCCAGCTTCCCGGGACTGTGCTGGGCTGATGTTTCCAGGCCCCCAAACACAGACCCAGCTGTGGGACGCCTGGCTCTGGGACCCACCCTGACCACAGCCCAAGCTCTGCGATCGATCAGGACCAACCTCAGATCTGATGCAAGCAGAGCGCATCCACCAGAGGGAGGAACTGGGACTCCCTGCCTCACTGCAGAGCTCACGCGCTCACAAAGCAGGCCCTACAGCGAACTCCAGCTGTAGCCCTGAAGTAGTGTCTTCCCCACACGTGACAGGCGTTTGCCAGTTGCTGTGAGAGATCCTGCAGGAGCTCAGCTATCCAGCTTGAGGTTTCCGGCCCAGTGCTGGGCTTTCTCTGCAAAGGTCTAGCTAGCGTAGGTCTCTGCCTACTTCTGGATAGGAATAAAGTATCTGTTTCTGATGTCACTCGGCATTAGCACTGAATGCCTGTGGCCCCCAAAAGTCATATGTTGCAGCCCTAATCCCCCAAGTGACCCTACTTGCAGACAGGGTCTTCACCAGGGGTGCAGGGAAGATGCAGTCCTACAGGTGAGGCCTGACCGCACAAGGAGCCAGGCTGGCCAAGCTTTCTGAGGACGTCAGCCTCCCCGCAGGGGTACAGTCTGTAGTCCAGCACTGACTTGCACCTCCTAAGTTCCAGTCTGCAGATGTCAAGGCGCACGTAGCCAGGAGCCTGCAGGTTCTAAGAGTAGAGAAGACCCTGCCATCTGGGGACCCACAAGGCACATGCTCTGCAGGAAGGGGGCTTGGTAGCGAAGGCCCCATACTTCCCAGGAAACAGGTTTCCTATGGGGACCAGGGCTGCCAGCCTGTGCTGCTGGCCCTGGGCTCTTGGAGTGTGGCACCCCTGGCAGAGTATACTGCTCTGATGTAAGGAGGATGCAGCCTGGCACAAACCTGAGCCCTGAGCTGGTGGTGACAGGCAAGGGCAGAAGAGAGAAGCCGTGTGGGCCCAGCTCGCTCTGCTAGAGCCTCTGCTGGAGCAGTGGATTTTCGGGCCAGGCTGAAGTTGATCTCTCCCTGAGGTATCCTGGGGTTTTGTTTTCCAGGTTCTGAGAATTCCCACCACACAGCTAGTGACACCACAGTGCTGCTCTCTAGGAACCTGCTACTGGGCAAGGAGGGAGTATGGCAGCCCCTGGCTCCCTTCTGCTCCTGCCTTGGGCATCCTGCCTCCTGCCAGTCTGTGCATGGGACCTCGGTGTCCCAGTGATGGTGCCGACTGGGTCATCTGGCTTATTCAGCCAGACAGAGCACCAGGGTGGCTGGCACATCAGGCATCAAGGGAAACACCCAACTCCATTCCCTCCCTGGGAGCTTACTGACCACCACTGTCCCAGCGTTGTCCCTCCGGGGGACTGTCTGGCCATGCTGTGGTTCAGATCAATTGGCCAAGGTGAAAGGAGGTCGCCCAGGAGGGGTTCAGGCACACTGGGCACTGTTCTTCCTGCCCCTCCCAAGGACTCAACTCCAGCCGGGCACCTCTGCCCCTGGGAAGGCTGTTTCGGTAATGGCAGCTGTGCTGGCTTGGAAGGAACTGCAGCCACTGGCACGATGAGTTTCGATGAGCCTGGCAGACTCCACACTTCAGATGCCTGTGGCTTGGGCCCCAGCCCCACAATATTGCCAGCAGCAGCCTCCAAGGACAGAAGAGCCACCCCAGAACCTCCCCACAGGGAGCAGAGGGGCCTGTACGCCCCATCCTGGGGAAGGAGGGGTCAGCCAGAACCTTGAAGGCAGGATCAAAACCAGGCTGGATCCTCCACCCCATGCCTCAGGGCCCATGTGACTGGAGTGGAGACACAGGCAGGGCAGCCAGGCCACCAGGACTCACTGGCAGCCAACTCTTCCCTGGGTGTCCTTCCCTCCCCAATGGTGAGTGCCACTCTGAGCCCCAAACTGGCTTCGTGTGTGCTGCTCAACTCAGAGACATGAGCAAGGGGCATGTCTGGGCCAGCAGCCCAAGGCCAGGAGCATATCAGCTGGCACACCCCACTTCCTTCAGTGTCACAGGGCCAGGGCTGCTGTCACAGGAAACCATGAGTGATGCCTGGAGATTGCAGCTAAACCTCTGCCTGGGCAGGCTGCTCCCTCCCCATTCCAGGGATGGGGGTGGGGGGGGGGCACCCAGGCTACACAGCATCCCATGATGCTGGCAACAGGACCTTCCCTGCAGTGGGGCCAATGGCATGGGTTCTCTCGCAAATGTTCATTTTTTTTTTTTTAATTTTATCGCAAATGTTCATTTTTAAGAATAGAAACGAAAACCTTTTGAGTTTTATTCCTAAAATCATTTGGAGGAAGGCACGCAGGGAGCTTGTGATTTCCTGAGCTCTCCCTCCCTGCCTTGAGGGTGACTCCAGGGTGTTTCAAGGCCTCCCTTGAGAGTTTCAAGAACTCCTCAGGCCTCTGGGACTTCCCAGATCCCTCTGCCCAGCTCCTGCCCTGCTAAAGAACCCAGCCCCATCCTTTCAGTCCCTTCTCCACCTCCGGCTTCCGGCTTCCGTAATCCTCACTGCAATCTGCTGGGGAGACCAAGGCACCAGGGCCCAGGCTGGGGTGCACCCTGTCTGCCTGCCATTCCCCAGGGGAGCAGGCTCTGCCAGGAACTCAGCGGGCAGCAGTGGAAAGGGGCCTTGCAGCCCCTGAGCTCTACCTGTGCATCTCCCTGCAGCTGGTGACAATGCAGAGAGGGCACGGCAACCGTAACTCCCCTTATACATCTGCCCAAAACCTCCTGCCACCCGGCCCAAGGTGCCTCTGAGAACCACACGCAGCCGCAGCCAGGTCAACCCACACCCCATCCCAGAGGGCCGGGAAGGAGCTGGGACAGGCTGCTGCAGCCAGGGTCGGGTCCCTCAGCAACAAGAAGAGGCCCGAGTCACCATGGGCACCTGTCAGACTGTCACCCTGGGGAGCCAGCGTGTGCACCTCCTGCAGCCCGTGGCAGTCGGGACCATTCTGGGTGCTCAGACACATGGAGAAGGGTAGCCATTACTACATGAAGCTCCCGTGAAAAGCCCTTCTGGAGAGTCGCAGTGGAGTGAGTGAGGAAGAGACGTAGAGGTCCACACACTTTGTGTGCAGCCATATCTAGTGAGTCCCAGCTGGGCCCTCTGGTGTGAAAGCCAAGAAGTGGAAATGAGTTCAAGAAGACCGTGGCAGCCCCTGTGGGCACCACTCGGGCAGACAGGTACATCACAGCGCTGGGGGGACAGCCAGGCACAAGACCTCACCCAGGAGTGGGGCATCTGACCCTGCAAAGACTTTAAGAAAAGCAGGTGCCACCAATCAAGACTTCAGGGGTCTGAAGGGCGTGAACCCCAGAAGGCCCAGCTCCAGGACATCTATGGGCATCAGCAAGGGCTGGGCCAAGGCTGGGGGTGCGGCAGGCTTAGTGAGCCTCCACCAGTCAGCCAACCTCTGGCCTCTGTCCCTTCCAGAGGTATCTCAGTGAGCATCACCACAGCACAGAGGGGCAGGACGAGAACAGGGAGAGTCCAGCTCTGAGGACAGCAAAGGGCCAGCAGGGGTGATGCCCCCCACCAGCCCTGGGACTGCACTTCCACTGCAACATTCATCTGCTTTAGCTTCTGGCCCCAAGAGGCTTCCTGGTTCCCAGAAAGGTTGCCCTCCTCCGTGTGTCTGAGCACCCAGAATGGTCCCATCCATTTCGACTGCCACGGGCTGCAGGAGGTGCACACGCTGGCTCCCCAGGGTGACAGTCAGTCTGACAGGCGCCCATGGTGACTCGGGCCTCTTCTTGTTGCTGAGGGACCCAACCCTGGCTGCAGCAGCCCATCCCAGCTCCTTCCCAGCCCTCTGGGATGGGGTGTGGGTTGACCTGGCTGCGGCTGCGTGTGGTTCTCAGAGGCACCTTGGGCCGGGTGGCAGGAGGTTTTGGGCAGATGCATAAGGGGAGTTACGGTTGCCGTGCCCTCTCTGCATTGTCACCAGCTGCAGGGAGATGCACAGGTAGAGCTCAGGGGCTGCAAGGGCCCTTTCCACTGCTGCCCGCTGAGTTCCTGGCACAGCCTGCTCCCCTGGGGGATGCTGGCGGACAGGGTGCACCCCAGCCTGGGCCCTGGTGCCTTGGTCTCCCTTGGGACATGGTGTGAGGGGTGGCAGTGGAAGGCCCAAGGAAGGCTGTGCAGAGCTACTGGGCCCACCTACCTCCCAGAGACAAGGTCTGTCCATCCCCAGGGCACCCATCGCTGCAGTCTCCTGAGCTGAAGGGAGTCTCAGATGTCCACCTGCCCATGCCCATGGAGAGGAACCTGACCACAGGCACCTTCTCTGTTACTACTCCCTGAAGGACGCAGCCCACCCCTCTGGCTCCTGGAGCAGCCCAGTTCCAAGGGTGAGAACGGCTGCACGCTGCCTGGCCAGCCTGTGTGCTCCCTGAGTCTCAGGGGCAGCACAGTCTGGCTGGTCCCTGCAGACCGACTCTGCAGGTGGCTGCCCAGCAAAAGTGCATGGGACCTGGGAATGAGGGATCTGGTCTAGTGGTACCATGAGACAACCTTTCTACCTGCACCTGCCTTGCTCCACAGGAAGGACCCTGAGCACTGAGGCTGCCGAGTCCACCACCCAGGTCAGCCCTGAGCCGAGCACAGGGCCCTGACCCACCCAGAAGGCTGGGAGGGCTGGAGCTAGCAGCCCCAGCAGCGTCCCCAGTGACACTTACCCAGGCAGGTCCTGCTGTCCGCATGGAGCCGGAAACCAGGCTTGCACACACAGAAGTAGGAGCCAGGCGTGTTCACGCATCGGTGCTGGCAGCCACCGTTGTGCGCACGGCACTCATCCACATCTGTGAGAAGGACCCAGGGTTACAGATGGCCACAACCTTCTCAGAACCACAGTGGGCGGAGGCGGCTGCCCTTTCTGGGGCTGGAGGACCAGGCAGTGAGAGCCAGACTCAGCCAGGAGACCCGGTCCCTGCACCACAAGACTAAACAGTGTGGTCCACAGGGAGCCTAAATCCACATAGTGTTCCCAGGGCAGTGCCAGTCCCTCCTCCAGGGCCTACAGGTCAGAAACACAGCTGGGGCAACTTGGGGGGGCAAAAGGGGGTGCAGGTGGCACTCTGGCTTCACAGTGTCCCCTGCTCCACAGCTGTTCATCTGGAGATGGCGTCTTAGCAAATGAAATAAGGATGGGGATGAGATTGGATGGGAAGGGGTCTGGAGGTCCAATGGACACAGAGAAAGGGCAGAAACAGGGTGATGTGGTGCGGGGAGGAAGGCGGGAGCCAGCAGAAGAGGCAGGAAGAACCCTGCCCATGCCTGAGTTCAGGAAGTGGCCTTCCTGGTGAGAAGAAATCCCTGCAGCCCCGCAACACTCATGCAGGTGGGGTGGACAGAGTGCCCTGCCCTGAGCTCCCTGCACAGGGTAGGGCAGGCAGTGCAGGGACCCAGAGGGACTCATGCCCGCATGGAGGGAACACAGGCAGAAGGCACTGAAGTTCTGCCATAACTCCCCGCACCTATGCCCACTGTCTGCCTGTGTCAGCACCCAGCCACACCAGTCACCCAGGTTTAAGGACAGTGCAAAGCTAAGGAGGTCTGTGTCTTTGCTGCAAAACCCACCTGACAATGGGGCTTCACAAAAAGGACTGAGTGAAGGGTCGTGTGCTGGGCAGAAGGCCTGGGCTAGCAGAATACACACAAAGTCACTGCCTGGGCTCAGAAGAAGGGGATAAGTGACTGGGCTTGGGACTGGAGGAGACCAGCGCTCAGGGACAGGAAGGGACAAGAGACTCCAGCAGCCTCTGGGGGCAACTGCTGCCCACACCTTGGGCCTGGACCCCGGTCTGTTTGGTTTGAGTCACTGAGCGTGGGGCAGTGTGTGCACAGCCACTGTGTCCTCTTGGGGTGCTGCCCCTAGAGACTCTTGAAGTTGAACACCCTAGACCCCTGTCCACAGGTCTGGCTGAGGAGGAGACCAAGCCCAAACAGAAACAGCCAGGCCAGGGCAGCACAGGGATGTCCTGGGTCCTGCTCTGGCTAGGGCACAGGGTGGCGATGTTGTACCAACCCAGAAGCCAGGTGAGACCTGCAAGCATTTGCCAAGCTGGGCTGGCAGTGCCACCACAGGCCCATGACAATGCCATTGGGAACCAAGGGGCTTCTACCAGCCCCTGGCCAGCAGTACGCACACCGGGGCACAGGCAGCGTGGGGCTTTTGCCAAACTCCTGTCTCAGTGGAAACCACCCTGCAGCCCTTCTGAGGCTCCTCTGCCCTTCTGGAAACGAAGAGTCCATGGGCCCTTCCAGCAAGCTCTGGTCCACATGGCACTATGTCAGAGTTCTGCTTTGCCCCACGCATGCCCTGGTCCTCATCCCTGGGAGCCTGTATTATTACACAGCGTGCCCTCCCCACAGTGGCAAAGTCTTGGGAGCAGCAGGCTGCCAGTCCCCCAAAACCCTAACACACTCACAAAACTTTGGCAATTGGTGCCACTATTAAAGGGCCACACCCACCAGGCCTGGGCTGAGCCACCAAGCAGGAGGCTGCACTGGGAAAAAGGCAAATGTGGGCCCCAGCCGGGCCCAGAAACACCCCCCCCCCCGCAAGGGAGGCAGGAGGCATCTGCTAGTGCACAGGGATCCTCAGGAATGGGTGGAAGGCTGCCCCCAGAGGCACTTCTAAGGGGCCACTGGCAACCTGGGCTCGGCACAGAGCCATACACCCTGCCCCCCACCCTGCGCAAGGAGGATGACTCATGAGAACGACACCCCCCCACACACACACATTCCTGGGTGCCCAGCTCCACAGAGCCACATGAAGGGAGGCCAGCCTGCACAAGCACTGATCCCCGCAGCAGGGAGGTAGTGGCCCCAGACAGGCTGGACCCTGCAGGCCACGAATAAGGCCTGGGAGGGGTAGGCAGAAGGCACCTGCTGCAGTCACTCCTGGCTCCTGGACAGCCTGGAGAGACCCAGACCCACAGCAACCCCTTTCTGACCCGAGTAGCTGGTGTGGCGATGGAAACCGCACACCCCAAGCAAAGCAGGGGATGTTTTCTTCCCTCTAGCCAATTGACCTTCTTGCTGTCCTCAGCCCATACAGCCAGAGGGGACAGGACGCCAAGATTCCACCCTCCTAGGAACAGCAGCCGCCTGCCAGGCACTGGCTGTCCTCCTCCCACCTCTGCCTGTCAGTGGCCTGGCGCAAACTTTCAAAAGAGGAAACAAAGCGAAAGGACTGCCCAACCCTGGCACCCAGCGCCCACCTGGCCTCTGGTCAGCAGTGCTCACAGGGTAGCCAGCCTGGCCCAGGTGACACGGGTAGCAGCTCCTCCAGAGGTAGCGGTAGTGCGTGCCCCCAACACGCGCCAGGCCCCCCAAGAGCGCCAAGCACCACAGAGTGGTCAGCCCACCGCGGACCCCAGGCCCCTCCATGCGGGGCAGCGAACGCGGATGTCCAGCGGGGGCCTGTGAGCTCAGCTCAGCCTCGGAGAGCAGGGTTCAGGCTCCAAGCTTGCTCTGGGGCGAACGCCCAGCCCCGCACCACCAGCCTCTCTGGGAGCCCCACGCACACCCCTCGCCTTTCTGTTCTCAGTTTTCGCTCCGCCCCCTGCAGGTAAAGGCCAAATCCTCAGGCGCGGAGGGAGCCTCCCCGCCCCCCGCCCCGCCCCCACCAGCCGCAGGGGGCCGCAGCGCCCGCCCCGAATTCCAGCACGCGCGCTCACAGATGGGACCTGGACCCAGACCTCTGCACAAACACAGGCATACACACACACACACGCACGCACGCACACACGCACACACATGAATAGACCCACTGGCAAAAATGCAGAGGAGGCGCACACAGCACAGACCCGCATAGGCAAACCAACGCGGATGCACACACAGACACTCATATATACACACATGCCCAGAGCCCGGCGCCAACACAGAAGAGAAACCAGAGGAGAAGGCAGCCTGATGGTGGCGCGGGAGGCCCTGCAGGGGAGGACTGGCAGGAGAGTGGGGACCGGGTGTTAGGGCTGAAAATGCCCCACACTGTCCTGTAGTCCTCTGGACCAGGGGTCAGCATGAAGGGAGTGAATCTGGGGACAGGAGAAGGGCTGGAGAGCAGGGTGGACTCACCAAGAGGGCCCTCTGCACAGGGGTTGGGTGGCACAGCCCCAGCTGCACAGGAGGTGACACGCCAGGTCTGGGGTGGGCAGCACCAGAGGAGAGGCCACATCCTGGAGCATTTCACCTCTCAAGGACAGCCAGGCCCCACCCCTCTCTCAGCTGTCTTGGGGTCTCCAGGATTGCTTCCTCCCTGTGCCCTGGGCTGCATGAGAACAGAAGGCTGCATCCAGCAAGCTGGGCTACTCAGTGACCTCCCACCAGGATCCCCCCAGCACCGGCCAGGACGTGCAGCACCAGGCTGAGCCCCTGCACCAGGGTGAGGACACTGGGTAGGTGCCACCCACACTTGTGCCTAGCCCCCCACAGGCAGCGCCAGAACACAGTCCACACCTGAGTCACAGCAGGGGTGCCCCACTCAAGACTGCAGATGGGCAGTGGGCATGGGCCAGCCTGGAGACACAAAGGTGAGGGATGCTCAGCCAAGGCAGGAAGAGGTTGCCTGTTCTCTGGGCCACCAGGTCACCTCAGGAACAGGGCAGTGGTGACAGCAGCATGGTCTCCAAGTTACTCAGAGCCCAGCAACCTGCAGACTCACAGACACTGAGTGTGTGGCAAGGGGTAGCAAGCAGCCATAGCTGGTGCGCACTCAGTGTCCAGGGGTGCCCGGCCCGGGCTCCAGGTCACACCTGTCCTCACCGAAGGCTGTTATCTCCACTCTGCATAGAGGACACTAGGTCTGGTTCAGCTGAGAACATGGTGTCCATGACGACCAGCCAGCCCCGAGACTCAAGAGGAGCTACCAGACCCAGAGGAGTGGTCTTCAGCTTCCCAGGCTCATGGTCCAGCACCAGGAGAAGCAGAGGGCAGCTCTGCCAGCTCCGATCTTGTCCAGCAACCTCGAGCCCTAGGAGAGGGGCAGTCTCACTTGGCTGCCCTGCCAGGTCCTGACTGTAGTCCAGGCAGCCTGCTCCCTGCAGGGCAGACGGGGGCCTGTCTATCTGCCCAGGGCCCCTTCTCCTGTCTTCCCGGAGTGCCACACCCTACAGTGCAGATCCTCATGGCCTCTGCCACTCCCTGATAGACAGCTTGGGGGGGGGGGGTGAACAGCCTTGCTTGTCATCAAATGGCCCTCCCTTTGGCAGCAGTAAAGCTGAGGGCCCTGGGATCAGTGCCTTGCCTTCTGCACCAGCGGCTCCTGGGAGAGGCCAGGCCTGGGGGGGGTGGGCGGAGGAGAAGCCTGAGGGGCCCACCCAGCCACCGTGCTGCACCCACCAGTGGACAGCCCTGTCCAGTGGCTCTAGGTCTGCATCCTGGTCATCCTATGCGGGACCATGGGCAGGCAGATGCCAGTGTGCAGCAACACTGGCATCAGCCCAGGCAGAGCCCACTGTGGATCCCAGAGCGGATCCCAGCTATCTCAGGGATGAGCAGAGGACAGAGGAAGGACTGCAGCCCAAGTGCCCTCCGTGGCTTCCTCCAGGGGTGCCCCCTCTCAGCCCACAGGTGCAAGAGCACCCTGCTCCACCAGACTCCACTGCAGGCCACTCTGGGCTCCACACCATCCCCAGGCCTCGTCCACCCTGGACAGGGACTCATCCCCCTTCCTGGGGAGGAAGGTGGTGCAGTCCCCAGGGAGCCCCAAGCAGGGAGAGCTGGAGCCAGAGTCCAGCCACAGACCAAGTTGTGCCTGGAGCCCTCAGCAGCCAGGACTCGTCTCCTGGGTGCTGGCTACAGGGAGTGGGCAGGCTGGGCCTGGAAGCCAGTGGCCCCTCTTAGGCTGGGTTGGAGCTGTGTCCAGGTCCACAGAGGAGGGCAGTAGGGCTAGCAGTGACCTCCATGTCCATCGTGGACAGGCCTTGGGATCCACTCTGGATGCAGAACTGCCTCACTCATTGCTTGGCCACGGAGAGGGTCTGCCTCAGTGAAGGGCAGAGCCATCAGGCATTTTGCATCTGGGTCAAGAAGGAGTACTGTCCCAGCCAAGCCTGGTTACAGAGAGGGAGACTGAAGCACAGCAGTCCCTTGGCTGGACGTGGGCTAGACCAGTACTGTCTGGTTGGAGCAGCCCTGGAGTCACCTCAGGTTCTGTCCTAGGTATAGAAGAAAATGAAAAAGAAATGGGCAGGGTTGATTTTAATAATGTGTTACTCCAAGTGTGAGGTCTCCATGTCCATTGAAAGTGATGGTCAGGTTGGTTCACCACCTTTGCTTGTCCTTCCTGGCAGGCCAGCCTGGAGATGCACAGCCTGTGGCCAGACCCTGAGGCTTCGGTATGTGCTGTTTGGGAAGGAGAGACACAGCCAAGTGTCTGTGCCCACGACTCCCAGCAGGCAGTGCCTGCATCCGGGGCTAACAGGGTCCTGGAATGCTGGGTGACCACAAGCCAGGTTGGGAGTTCTGCCAGCCCTGATGAGATCACACCCAGCTATGCCCCAGATCCTGATGGGCTACCAGGAGGACAACCCCTTGTGCCCACACAGCCACAGTTGCGGGGCCATGCCAGTCCTCCAGCCCACCGCTCTGGCCCACACTTCCTCTCCTGGGTCCTGTGTCCGGCCCTCCTCCATACCTCTTCCCCACACCTGTGGTCTGCCCCTCACAGAGAGGCCCTGGTTGAGTTTCCTCCTGTCCCAAAGTGGCCCAAAGCACAGACATTGTCCCCACATGGCCTGGGATCTTGCCCAGGGTCACACAGGAGGGACCCACGTCTGTGTTCAAGGACCTGCGGGAGGAGGTGCCAGCAGGTGGCTCCTGCAGCTCAAACACACTCAGATGCTGCCTCAAAGGACACGTGTCCCATAGGCGGTGCCTGTAGGAGCAAGGCACAGCTGGGGCCCGGTGATGTTCCCACCTGACAGAGATGTATGTGGCTGAGGTAAGCCTGGTATTTTCCCAGCGCTGGTGGAGCCCAGTGGCCCTGGGTCTGCGTCAGTCTGCTGCAGGATCACGAGCGTGTGCCCGTGCACAGCAACACTGGCAGCAGAGCCACTTGCTACCCCGCTGCTCCCCTCAGTACACCAAGCACATCAGGCACAGCTGTGGGTCTGGACGCGGTTTGGGAAATGCCTTCCTGATGTGGAAACATGCCGGTGTCTCTGCCCGCGGAATGTCTGTGTCAGCAGAAGGGGCCGCTTCCCCCAACCCTGAGCCTCTCCAACTTCCACCCCAGAATGATGTCCCTGTGCCCCTCTGCAAGGACTCAGGGTAGGGTAAAACCAGGGCCAGCCCCGGTTGCCCCTGCTCCCCTGGGTGCTGAGCCCATCCAGTCTGAAGGGTGGGACTCCCATTTGCTGCGGCCTGCAGGAGCTGAGAAAGCAGACCAGGACCTAGCTGACCCATACCCTGGTCTCTGTCCCTGGGCGTCCTACTCCCTGTGGGCCCAAGACCATGCCCAACCAGGACTTGGGGGCTCCATTAACCTGCGAAGCCTCCAAGTATGGAGAAGGGCTGGTCAAGGGTTGGCTTTCCCGGGAAAACAGGCACCTCCTCCTAGGTTCCTCAGGGCTAAGGCAAGGGTGACGCCTCCTGGAGGACTCCAAGAGACCAAGGCACCAGGTTACACCCCTTTTCACAGGGCCATGCCCCTGGGTGAGCCCCAGGCACCCAGCACAGGACAGGGAGGGAGCCAAGCCCTTGGCAGTGAGGGTCGTGATTTCACTGGGAGCAAGTTTTCACTGGGAGGTGAGGCATCTGGCATAGCAGAGGGCTCCAGAGCAGTAACAAGGGCACTTCCCACTGTGTCCACCAAGTTGATTGTTCTGGCAAGGGGGTGGGCTGGGGGTGAAATTATCCCGCCCCAGGGCTATGGTCACGTGACCAATGTGGGCCAATGATGTGCTCCTATTTGGGGTTCTGTGTATGACTCTGGTCAACTTGCCCCACTCTTTATGCAGTCCAGGCTGGCCTTGAACTTGTGGCGATCCTCCTGCCTCAGCCTCACAAGTGCTAGGGTTACAGGCATGCACACCCACATCCCCACCCTCATTCTGGGCCTCCAGAGTCCACCTGACCTGAGATCTAGATCTGTCACAGGGCAGGGCAGGGACCCAGGGCTCTGTGATGGGCTCAGAGGGCCAGGGTCAGAGAGAGAGCTGCCAGCAGGATGGGCCAGACCTGTGCCCCAGGGCCCAGCTTCAGGCCAGAGCACCCAGAAAGGGCCCAGAGGAGAACTCAGGTGGAGAAGCTCAGGGGCCTCCCAGCCCTGTCTGGCTGCTGATGACACCCAACCTCCAGAGCAGGGGCCCGTTTCTGGCCTGGGGTCAAACCCAGTCCCACCAGCCACCCCCAGCAGGAGGTCAGACTCTGGAACCTTCCCTACCCTCTCCAGTTGCACCGAGAAGAGTTTATTTTAGGCACCACAAGGACCGGGCCAGGGTGCGCAGCCTGGCTGTCTCCTGCCGCGTCAGACTCCTGGTAAACCCATTACTGGCTCAGCTCCTCCCCAGCTGAGGAAGGAAACTGCAAACCATGCTGTTCCCACCAGTGCAGTGATACTTGGGATAGCAAGTGTCTCTCCCTGCAGACCAGATATCTCGGGCCATGGACCCCAGCATTGCCCCTGGGAACACGGGGTGTCACAGAGGTGGCCTCCGTACATGCATGCATATGCGTATGCACACATCTGACTACCCTCTGGGTGGGCAGAGCCAGGAGTGCAAATAGGACCCCCTGCCCAGACAGCGAGCTTCAAGGGGACATCAGGGCAGCTGGGGAGCAGAGTCCGGAGTCCATCCCTGCCCCTCTCTGGCGGTCACTGGGAGTGCTTGTCCAGCCCTCCAAGGGTAGGCTCCTCCAGGAGGCACTAGGACCTCAGGCACAGCCCCATGGGGCCTCTGCTGTGAAGGTCACAGGCCTCGTGGGGTGCAGATGACACACAGCTGGTGGGCCTGAGTGAGCCCCTTACCCCTCTCCCACCAGACTCCGTGAAGGACAGCATGGTGCTGGTCAGCCAGCCAGCCAGCTCGAGACTCATCGGTAGTCCTATCACTTCCTATACTCTTCCCTGTCCCTCGGAACGGCAGGGACCTAGCAGGACCCTCGGTGGAGGCGCAGCAGGGTGGCGCAGCAGGGTGACACAGATAGGCCCAAGGCCACCGTGACAGCTGTGGGGGATGGTCCTGGGAATGCCAGGCAGCTCTCCTCGGGGACAACGGATAAAGTGTCATCCAAGCTAGGGAGCCCTGAAGGCTTCTCGCAGGCACTCCCTGCCTGGAGCCCCAGGGCTAAGGAGTCCGCCCAGGCCACCTCCACCCCTTTCCCAGCTTTCCTAAACTCCCAGCAAGAGGGTTCACCCAGGGTGGGGACAGCAGGGCAAGACAGACTCTGTGTAGAATTTCCCTGTAGTAAGAGAAGGCCAGCCTGCAGGCCTGGGCTCAGGAGCCCCCAAAATCATGGAGACCAGTGGGTCATCAGCCCCACATTTCCCCCACAGAAGAACCCTAGCTTTTTCCACCTGACAGGTTAATTCCTCTCCTTTCCAATGTCACTATGGCCTTTAGGTCAAACCATCTGCTCAGTATGAGAGCTAAGTCCATTTTACAAATGGGAACATTTACAGGACTGG
This sequence comes from Thryonomys swinderianus, assembly GCA_004025085.1. Taxonomy (NCBI): domain Eukaryota; kingdom Metazoa; phylum Chordata; class Mammalia; order Rodentia; family Thryonomyidae; genus Thryonomys; species Thryonomys swinderianus. The sequence continues at coordinate 80,619 of PVIC010000041.1, forward strand.
GCTCCAAAGCAGCTGCAAGAAGCAGCAGGAGGAAGGAAGAGGAGAGGACCAGGGCCTAAGGGCTTACAGAGAGGTAGGGTCCTGCTCCCCAAAAGCCTTGGCCAGGACAGTCAGAGCAGGTGTGACACAGGGCCAGGCTGCCACAGGCTGTGCACCAGAAGGCTGGTTTCCTTCTGTCCACCAGCACTGGCCCAGCATCTCCACTGAACCCTCCAGAGGGCTCTGAGAGCCGATCATGCTCTACAGAGCTCCACAGAGACTGCGGCTCAGACCACATAGAAAGGACCCAGGCAGTGGCCCAAACCTGGCCCCACAATGGGCTCTTCTGAGGGTGAAAAGCAGAGCCTGGGTCATCCCGCAGGTGAGCTCAGGCCTGGGCTGCCCGGAAAACAGCTCTACTACAGAGCCGCCATCTCTCCCCAGGGTCTGCAGGCTGTACTGCATACAGGCAGCCACAGCAGCAGCACTGGGCCTAGGCTGGGTGATCACCCACTCCGGCATGCTGGCCACACAGAGTAGACCCAGCTCCAGCTGCAGAGTGGATTGAGCTCTGGCTATGGGACACTCCGAAAGCACGGCACATGGGCGGAATCCAGGCCTGGAGTGAGGCCCAGCCACCCTCCAGCCAGGCTCCAAGCCAGCACATAGGGTGCCCAGGGCACCTCTGGGTTGTTTCTAGGCTCAACCACCATCACCTCATTGTCACTGCCTCTGCAAGCAGCTGGGCTGCCAGCTACTCTGCGCCCGAGGGAAGATGGGGCCAGCAGGGGACAGAGGACACAGCAGGCAGCTGGCCCGCAGTACAGGCCCTGGGCCACAGGGTGACTCGGAACCCCAGCCATCCCAAGCATGCAGAGCCGGGGACAGCAGACTCCCAGGGGGCTAGGGTCAGGGAAGGGCAGACGTGCTGCAGGGGTGCAGGCTCTGAGGCTGAGGCCTGGTCCCTGCAGAGACAGGGCCTGGACATGCCTTCTTGTCCCACCCCAGCCTCCAGGCACCTCCACGATGGCAAGGACCTGCCTGTCCTCCAGTATCCTGGCCCCAGCGGGACACGGGTTGGGTCTGAGCAGGATGTGTTACTGACATCGTACTTAGCTTGGGGATGTCCATGTCACACTTGAGTGGAGATCGTGGACAGCAACCCTACAGCATAAGTCACAAGACCCATTTCTCCCCAACCTGCCCAGGGCTCACTCACCTCAGGAAGCCCATTTAAGAGAAGGGGAAACTGAGGCAAAGGCCAGGATCACCAGGGGTGTCCAGCAGCTGGTGGAGACTGTATATGTGCGCCTGTTTCCTGTCCTCATGGAGCCCCCGAATTCTTTTTTTTTTTTTTTGCTTTTTGGAGACAGGGTCTCGCTTTGTAGTTCAGGCTGGCCCTGAGTTCACTATGGTGCCCAGGCAAGCCGCCGCGAACTCAGCAATCCTCCTGTCTCTGCCTCCCGAGTGCTGGGATTACAGGCATGAGCCACCACGCCCAGCATTATATGTGGTAACCAGGGATGGAACTCTAGGTCCTTGCGCTTGCGAGGCAGGCGCCGGAACCACTGAGCTAACCCTCCAGCCCGAATTCTTAATCCAAGCATCTCAGCAGGGGCAGATTCCTTTCCCTCCTTAGCCCAGCCTTTGCCCAGCCCCCACCCACCACAGACAGCACACAGCTGGATGGCTGCAGACAGCAGTGACCTCAGCTACAGACGACGCACAGCAGGATGTCAGCAGCGTCTGATGATGGGGACAAAGAGGGGATGCTGCTGGCGGAGGGGGGCCAGAGCCACAATTCTGACCCATACTAGGGCCAGGGGTAGATGGGCCAGCAGGCCAAGAAGGCAGGGGAATGAGACAGCACACACACGCGCACACACACACACACACACACACACACACACACGCATATACCCGCCTCCATCCATCTGCCCCAAATCTCTCTAGGATGCTGCTTCTGTCCACTCTGGATTTTGCTGACCCCTGGCCAGCAATGTAGTGGGGAGGGGGACGGGGGTTTGCAGGGCACCCCAGAGCTGGCAAGGACATCTAACCTGGGTCCCTGGGTATCCCTGGCAGGCTCAGCACCCACCTCATGCAAGCATACCCAGGTTCACCACCTGCCCCCTGTGCTGGCTCCAGCCTCCTAGCCTCGAAGCCCACAGCCTCACACCCCACCCTGGCCCTGCAGAGCACTTATGCTGTCCCAGGCAAACCCCATCTCCGCACACCCTGGGGGCCTCACACTGTCAAGTTCTCTGAGGACCCCACCAGGCAGTATCGAGGGGACATTGGACCCGGGGAGGCATGTAGGGCCAGGACAGCCCCAGTTCCCCAAGGGGACCCCTAGAGCAGCCTGGAGGTAAGCCAGGACTCTGTGGTAAGGGTTGCAGGAGGCAGTGGGGATCGGGGCCTGCCTTGGCAGCTGGCAGCCTGGGAGCAGTGGCAGTAGACACCCTCCAAGGTATTGTAACATCAGCCCTCACAGTCCCCATTGGTGCTGGTGAATCGTCCACACCTGTGGGGGTGAAGCAGGCTTCCTGGCGCTGATGCAGTGTATGCAGGCCATGGTTCTGGCTGCCTGGTAGAGCCGACTGGGCCCTCAGAGAACTAACTACACACCCCCAGGTCGACCCAAATGGTCACACTCTCACTGCCCAGGGCCTGGCTGGTGCACTCAGGCCCGGCCACCCCCACATGCTGTTCACAGCTCTGGATCAGCCTAGTTGGGTTCCAAGTAGCCCTCAGAGACCAGGCTGCAGCCCCCCCATCCTTCCCCCTGCCTTACAGTGCAGTGGGATGCTCCCTTCCACAAGGGGCTGTAAACCAGAGGAGGCCTTGAGCAAGTGGGGACCCAGGTACACTGGGCATCCGCCCTGCCAGCTGGGAAATGACCTGGACCTGCTGGGCTATGCACAAGCAAACGGAACCAGCAGTCCTCCTCCGCCCCAGAGGCACTGGCATTTCTCTCCACACCTCCTGTAGGGTCCCTGGGAAGACTGCGGTGGGATGAGGGCCTACGGCAGCCACAGTCCCACAAGGAACGCTGTGGCTGGAGCCTCAGCCAGTAGCCTCGAGACGACTGGAAAGCGGCCATCAGCCCAGCCTGCAACTTGACAGTGGGAATGTTCTGGGAATCCCCAGTTATGCAGGGCAGGGAGTCAGAGCCAGTGCCCAGGTTGCTGTCTGCTGGCCTGGGGGCAGCACAGAGGCAGCCAGGAAGTCTGGGTGGGTGTGGGTATGAGCAGAAGTTCTGGGCCTGTCCTAACATTTGGGTCACAGATGGAACAGAGGCCAAGAGGCTGTCATGGCCCTGGGCACACTGCCAAGTGAGATGACCTCACAAGATGACACCCTGACCCTGATATCCCAGGGTTGGGGGGCACCTCAAACCCCTAGGAAAAGCCCTTGGTTGACATGGCACAGAGGCTGGAAAGCCTGGTTCTCGGGGTGGCTGCTGGTTACCCTGTCAGCATGACACTGCTCCATCTCCACACTGGGCATCCCAGGCAACCCCTTCCCCAAGCACAGCCCCACTCTGGGCATCCACATCTGTAACCTGCCCCAGCTGCACACTGGGCCTAGGGATGGGGACTAGACCCCCTATTATCGGGGTTCTCATGCCAGGGCAGCCCACGTGGACCACAAAAATCCCCCAGTGAAACTAAACCCCATACATAAGAGCCTTCAGGGACTGGCACCATTGCCATTCTGTGCTCCCCCCTGCCAGGCAATGGCTTTCCTTACCCAAGTGAGGACATGGCTTTCCCAGCACAGCACCTGTGGCTACCACCTGGGGAAACAAAGGCAGTGGGCAGCATTGGGCCAGGAGGCTGGGGATGGTCAGGGCAGGGTCTGACTCCACTCTCTGTCTCAGAGCACTTGCTGAAGGACACCCAGGCCCTGAGGCCTGTCAGCCCCTGCGGCACCCTGGAGCACCCTGCAGGCCAGGATCCCCTCTGGCTCACTGCTGTGACTCCAGCACAACACGTCAACTCTGACAAACTTCAACGCTGCAAGGCCATGTGCAGGGCTCTCACAGGCCTGATGACAAGCCCTGGCCCACACTGTGCACAGAAAACATGCTGTGGACAATGCCCAGCCAAGGCCCAGTCAACCCCGGACCACCCTGCAGCCCTCCTCAATGTGCCATTAAAACTCCCTGAACTGCAGCTGCCCTGAACATGACCGGGACACGTGTCCCTGAGGCCACACCGTGCTGTCTCACATAGACATTGTCATCCCTGGGGAATCTGTGACCACCACAAGGGTGAAAAAACCAAGACCTGCAAAGTGCCCAGAAGAGGCTGATACACACGCAGGGAGCAGGGGTGTCTGTCCCATGCAGGGAGTGTTGGCCAGAGGCAGGAGCCACCACCAGGGTGACAGAGGAACCAGAGGGGCAGCAGTCATGGCACAGAAGCAGTCGAGTGCAGCAATGCACACAGGAGAAGGCCCAAGGCCACACGCTGCACCCTTCACCTCTGCTCAGAGCAAACACAGCCCTTCCTCTAGTGCTGCTGGTGTGGAGGAAAGAGGGGTGCCCAAGACCCCTCTGTCCAGCTCCGGCCCCAGTGCAGGGGCTCCTGCTCAAAAGTAATAACTCCATGGCATCCTGGCCACCAACAGTCTGTCAAGGACCTTGCCATCTACTGACCCAGTGCTCACAGGCGTCCTGAGGGGAGAAAGGGGGCAGCATCCCCACAGCAAAGTGCTTACGTGGAAGGCAGATGCACCCCATCTTCCGCCCCATAAACCAAGACACTGCTGGGCACCAGGATGGGGCTCCCTGGCAGGAATGGGCCAAGACCAAGGGTGCAGCTGACCTGGGCATCTGCACAGACACAGACCTCAGGTGTGACACGGTACAGAGCCCGTAAGCCAGGCAATGTCTGGCACTCCAACAGGTGGTGCCAGCTTTGACCTTAAGCTTTCCACACCTGCATAGCCCTGCACCACGAGACCCTTCAGGGCTCCTGCTGGGTCCACACTGCACAGCCAGCATCAGCCATGGCCAGTGCAGACCAGTACAGCCAGGCTACTCCACTCATCTGGGCTGGTGGCCGCTGCGGAGACAGGGCCCTGACATCCCAAAAGAGGTGGGAGACGGGAAAGCCCCAGCAGGAGGGCATTAGCCAGGCAGTGAGCCATGGCAGGACCAGGCCAGGCCAAGCTCCAGGGATGCTTCCCAGAGATTTCGGGGTCACAGCCACCGCTGTGTCGCTCCAGCTCAGGGATCTGGGGGCCCAGGATAAGACAGCCTTCCCTTCCTGCATGGCCTCCACAGGGGCTGTGGCTCCTCCCAGGACAGTGCCTCCCAGGACAGTTGCTCTGCACCCCTCAGTTGTGGTAGGGTCCTGTGTTCCCCTCACAGTAGGGGAGCTTCCCCTTCCCAATACCCTCTAGTGGACAAAGGCTTAGGTCGAGGTCCCCTCCATGGCTCAGACCATGGCCCAACTGCAGGGTCTGCCCAGCCAGCCAGGCCCAGCAGCCACTCAGACAGGCTGACAGGGCCCTGGGGGGAGCACACAGTCCCTTCTTGGGTACAGGAGCCCCCATGTCTGACCACTAGGGCTTGAGGCAGGCTACCCAGGCAGGCCCTCCCCACCCCACTGTGCCCCACCAATGCCTATGCTTGTCCTGACCCCTCCTCCCGGCCTGCAGCCCACAGGACCTTCCTGCCTTTGACCTCTGCCTGTCCCACCTCCTTGTCTCAGCCAGTGTGATCTGGGCACAGCAGGGCCCTTGGCATGTTGGGGCATCCCTTCCTGGGCGTTTGAGGCAGAATAGGGGAAGGGAAAGGGGGGCTGGGACACCCCAAGGGTGGCCCCAAGCCCCTCAGGCAGGGGAGATGGCTGGGCCTGGACACGCTGAGCCCCATCCATGTCCGCCCACCAGGACCTCAGGCTTCATGTCAGAGCCAGAATTGATGGGGCCCCACCTGCCTGCAGCCAATAATCTCCTTCCTGCAACCAGGTGTCACCCAGACAGGCCAGGGCTGCTCCCCAGTCTCAGCGAGGAAGCTAATGAAAACCAGCTGTCCAATGTGGGCTGGAGGGGCGTGCTGAGACTGGGGGGTGGGTCTGGACAGCTTCACAGAGCCCCCTGCGCAGGGGCCCAGAAAGGCACCTCCATAGGGATAGCAACCCCACACCCACTGTGCCCTGCTGAGGGGCAGGAAGTGCCCCAGAAGCCTTTGGGCCATGTGCCAGGGGCTCCCAGTGGGGGCAGCACAGAGCTGGGGCCTCAGAGTCCCTCCCCCTAATGCTCTCCTCCAGGAAGGTTCTGTTCAGAGTAGGATGGGCCCCTCAGGGACAATCAGGCCTCCCTGTGCAAGCCTGCCTGGGGCTGACAAGCCCGCTCAGCACTCAGCAGGGTGGTGGAGGTGCTTGGGTGTGTGGGGCTGAACCTGGGCACCCATCCCATCCAGGAAGCTGCCACCCCTTCCCATGCACCCTATCCATGCTGGGAGCAGCAAATATGACATCTGGGAGATGGACAGTAGGGCTCAGAGCCAGGTGGGGTCAGCCAGGCTAAGGCAGGATGGTTCCGGGTAGCTGGCCAGGCACGAGGCTAGTGTGCAGGATCAGCAAGGCAGCAGCCAGAGCTATAGACAGCAGGTACCCTGGGCTTCAGGCTGGAGCCGGAAACTCACTGGGCCAGACAGGAGAGCAGGAGGCGGAGGTGGGCTCAACACAGACAGGTCCGGCTGCCGACCCCATCTATGTCAGAACCCTGGGGTCCCTGAGCTCAGGGAGATGCTGTGGCTCCTCTGTACCATCTCAAGGATGTGCCCACACCACCAGGCCTTGGCATGGCATAGGGATACTCTGAATGTCTCCTGTCCTGGGCACCTGTCACACTCCAGCTAGAAGCCAGGCACCCAGGAGCAGGGCAAGCATCCCCTGGGTGTGGGATCCAGTCCCCCAAGGCCTCGGCTTCCCCACCTCAGCTCAGGATGTACACGAAGGCACATGCTGGGAGATGACCCAGAGGGTCACTGGCAGCTGGGTTTAATCTGGATCAAAATGGAGAGCCTGGGCAGCACAGACCAGGCCTGCAGAGCTTCCACAGCTGTGAGAGGCTCCACGGATGTTACCCATTAGGGAAACTGCACAGAGCTACCGGGCCAGTTCCTGCTAAGACGTGCACCAGAAGGTCCCAGCCCAAGGCCAAGTGCCACATTCCCAGGAAAGTGTCGCTAGGCAGGGCAGGGAGCAGGGCTGGCAGCCAAAGGCAGAACCCTCCCCTGCTCCTGGTGAGGAAATGCATTATCAGGAGGATCTGGGCCAGTACTTTCCTGAGCTTCTAGCAAAAGCTGGCAGAGCAAGTCTGACTCCAAGAGCTGTGCCAGCAAGGCCTAAGGAAGAAGACTCAGAGGCAGGTAGTATCCCCTGCCCATGGCCCTGTGCCCACCCACCACCCTCCAGGACAGAGCACATCCCCACTGACCTGAAACCAACCAGGCAGGGTCTGCGGCCAGCAAGCCCCTCTCCTAGGTGTGCCGAGTAGGGTCACTGCCTGTCACCCCGTGACCTGGACACACAGCAACTGGTCCTTCTGTGACTGTCATTGAGTCCATGCTCAGCCTCCCCAAACCCCCACAGGGCTTCCCCATGCAGCTGGCTCTTGGCTTCTGGGCCAGCAGGAGGGCATCTGCCCCAGGACTGCTGTCTCCAGGGCACCCACAGTCCAAACACCCTGCTGGGCGTGCCCACTGCTCCTTGGCCTCCAGGCAGCCTGGAGACTCCAGCCTGCCTCTCCAAAGATGCTGCTCCACCTTGGCACCAATTAGGGGGCCCTCCTCAGCCAGCCCCCAGCAAGACCAAGGAAGCACAGATCAGTCCTGCAGGTCAAGAGAATCAGGGGAGCACAGGATCACAGGGCAGGCAGGTGAGAAGTGGCAGGCAGTGCCACAGCGCACATCAGAGAAGCTTCCTGAAGGAGCTGGGGTGACGGCTGTGCAGGTCAGTGTCCCCACCTGTGGGGAGCCCCAGGAGCTGTGTGACAAGCTTCCTGCCTGTCAAAGCTGGTGCAGGACCAGCTCTCCTTCCCTGAGACCCGAGGGGACCCAGCTCTATTCCCCCTGCATCCAAAGGATGGGTCCAGGCCAGCACCCCTGGCCCAGCAGGTGAGGAAGGAAGCCCTGCCTCCAGATTAGGCCTGAGTGCCAAGACATCATTTGAAATCAGCGTCTGCCCTATGCCTTCTCCAGCTGCTATGTCCAGCCTCGCACAGAAGACACCAGGACCATATGTCAACACCAGGACCACATGGCAAGGACTTGCGCCACGCACAGCCCTGGGCAGGGACTGAGGTATTGGGCCTAGGGCCAGATCACCTGAACACATGGAAGCAGCAACCAGAGACAGGAAGGCCAGGCAAGCCCCCTACTGGCCTATATCCCTGGCTTTGATCTTTAACTGCCACATTTTATTTGTTCAGAGTAGTTTTAGACTTGCAGAAAAACTGAATAGAAACTGCCAGATTCCACATGGGCAGTCTGCCTAGCACATGCCATGTCCTCCATCATTGACATGTGCCCATGTGGGTGAGTGTGCTGACTGACCACCTGTTATCATCCGGAACTCAGGTTAGCAGGATACAACGAAAGCCCAGGATGGGGGTGCTGGGTGCTATCAGGCCCCAGGGCAATACTAGAAATGAGGGTCACCAAGACGTGGCCAGCCAGCCCTCCCTATGTTGGACACCGGGTCACCATAGTTCCCTCAAAGTGACCACAGGAGCAGCTGTGTGGCAGTTCAGGAGCTGCCGTGCTGGACCCTCCTCTCTGCCACTCTGCCCCATACCCATCCAGGGCTCCAGGCTCTGGGGGCAAAGCTTCACCCAGCCCCTGGCCCCACACTGGTCGTGGAGGTGGTGCCGGGTCACCAGTGCTGAAGAGGGGAGGGCCAGGACATAAGCTGAGCTGGGCCTTGTGGGGCAGTGGGGGGGAAGCACGGTCAGAATGCAGAAAGCCAGCCAAGTGGGGGAAAACACGACAGGGGACCGAAGGCTCCTGATCAGAGCCTCTGGACTCACTGCAGACGCTTCCAGGGGTGTCGCCTTCTGCACACACCCAGGATCTTGACATCCAGCAGGACAGGGACAGTCACTCTCTGGGCCAAAAGCCACCGAGTGCTCAGGACAGGAAGTCCTCTGTACAGTGCCCACTCAGGGGCTTGGCGCGGGGCTGGAGGGAGGTGTCTGGGTGCAGGTCAGGTGCACTGAAGGAGATGGCCTGCCTAGGGCACCCCGTGAGTGTGACCCCCTAAGATGGTGGTGGCAGCAACATCAACACCAGAGGTCGGGGACGTGAGCCAGGCACACGCCGACACCCCAGCATTACTGGTCTGAGCCCTCCCGCTGTGCTCTGCTCGCAGGGCTGCCCGGCTCCCTCCACATGCACTCTGTGGCCTCAGAATATGTGGGGATGGGCTCTGGCTTCCTTCCCATTTGTTTCCCACAAACCAAGACAAGATGTAAAAGGCTGGAGGCGGCCAAGAACATTCCTCAGCTCCCTGAACATCCAGGTCTTCACTCCCCCACGTGGCTGAGGCCCTGGGAAGTCCAGCTCCCTGGCAGAGCAGCAGGCCGCGTGTGGCAGACAGGAAGAACTGCACAGGCCAAGCCAGGCAGGCTCCGGCGTCCTCCAAGTGCACACCTTCCAGCCTTTCAGGACTCTCACTCTGTCTCCCCTTGCCCATCTCTAGCCAGGGCACTAACATCTGAGGCCCTGGCTTTCCCCATGAAGGGCAGCCGGCTATACCCCAGAGCCCCGGGCATAGCTGGAGGCGCTGCCCACAGAGGGACTTGCCAAGTTTCTACCTCTCTTTCTCAGCCTTCCTCTCCACTGACCACCTGCACCCTGACACCACGTGGGGGTCCATCAAGCGCAGCCCCCCCACTCCCCACGGTGAGTTCTGCTCCAGCCTGCTCATCTGTCATCTGCAGGTCCCTGAGAACAGGCCATAGCTCCGCAGCCACATGTGGCCAGCACCCCGCTATGCCTGGGACATGAGAAAGGCTGCCCACTCTGTAGGAAGGGTGCTTAGCAAGAGCCAGAACCTCACGCTGAGGTCCGTTTCACGTGGGGTCTGGACAGGGGTACAAGTCTTTTTCGCTGTGAGCCCCAACCCCCTCTCTCCTGATCCCTGAAAACTACAGGGCACCATGTCACACTCACCCCGCCCAGGCTGGGCCCCAAGCAGCTACCCGTGAGGCCCCTGCTGGTCTCTCCTGATGTCCTCCTTCCCCAGCAGAGGCCCAGGACCTGCCCAGAACCCTTGGGCATAGCCCCCTCCCACCTACATGGAGCTGCTTGGATTAGCGTCACTCTGGCCACCACCTGGCGCCAGCCCATCCCACCAGGAGCGGCACACCTCCTGTCTGGACCCCCTGCCTTCACCACGGCCTGCCGCAGCCAGAGAAGCCAACCCCACTTGACAGGGCAGCACCCCTCACAGGGCTGCCAGACCTCCTGGCTGAATCAACTCTGGCTGCTCTCTGGTCTTTCCCAGGTTTATGCCACATTTTCTGCTTAGGCCCTTGCCACCCCACCTGTGACAGCACTTCTCAGGCACAGTGCCCAACCCACACAAGGCTCCAACACACGTCACAGGGAAATTGCGACTTTCTTCTCCGCCAGTCGCCCACACAGGCTTGGTCATGGTGGGTCCAGCAAAAGGGTGAAGGATTCATGAACTCACATGCACCCCGGCCGCCTCACCCGGGCCCTGGCTGGGTCTGCTCTTTGCTCCCACTGTCCCCACAGTCCCTTAAAGGGTCAGGGTGGCACCCAGATAGGGTTCACAGGAAGCAGGCCCTCAACCCAGCAGCTCCATTTCCGGGGGAGTCTAACACCAATCCCAGGCAACAGGCGTGCCTGTATTGGCTCCCCAGTACCACCAGAGGGCGCCAGTGCCCCACCTAGTACAAGGCAGGTAGCAGGAGGACACCCAAAGGTAGGAGTTCCCTCCAGGAGGGAGTCTGTGTTTCCCAGATGTGCCCTGTGCTGGGTGTAACCACGACCCCTTTGCTGGGCCTGGCTGCTCAGGGCTCCTCTCCCACCCTCCCTCTGCTCAGGGAAAGTTCTGCAGTGGTGCAGCCAGGCTGCAGAGGGCTCAGACTGTGCAGCCACAGGAGGGAAAGCAGGCTCCAGACAGACTCTGGGCCAGGGCCTGGCCTTCACCTTTCCCCTCCAGGGCTCCAGCCAAAACCACCACAGGGGCACAGACACCACCCTAGCAGGCAGGAAGAAGGCTCAGAACACTTGCCCTGCAGTGAGTGAGCCCAGCAGTCACAGTTTGGTGGCTGGAGCCAGCTGCTTGGGGCTGGCTGCTGTTCAGCATCCTGGGATCTGGGCTCCCAGTGAGCTGCAGGAAGAGGAGAGCCCGGGTCTGCCTGTGAGCCTGGCCACGGAGCTCCCACATCACCCATCCATTCATTCATTCGTTTACTACAACAGCACATAGACTTGCCTGGCTAGTGCTGCCCTCATGAGAACCAGCCCTAAGTGGCCTGGGCTGGGTACTGGTCTAGGCCACAGTCTTGGGCCCTCTGACAGTGTGTGGCCAGTGCCATCCCCTCCTGGGGCTTGGCGGCCCAGAGGACCACCCTCACTACTCAGGGCAGAACCCACTAGGGTAGCTGGGCCTGGGCAGGTGGCTGGTGGCAGCATGGTCCCCACTGCCCTCTCCTACAGCCAGACACAGCCCCTGTCTGTACTCTCAGTTCTCCAGAATGGACCACAAAGACAGTCCAGGTGAACGCTAGTGGGCAGGCCACTGAGGGAACTATCCGAGGCAAAGGCTTGAGAGAAGCCTTTGTGTGAGCACAGCACTTGCTGAGGTACTGCGGATCCGACCCAGCAGCCAAGGTGGCGGGTAACAGTGCTGGCTCCTCAGTACTCAGCACCCCATGGACCCCCATCACCAAGGGGCACTCCAACAGGACACCAGGCAATGCAGCCAGGGAGGAGGGGTGGACAGGCCAGTCCAGGACACAGGCACAAAGACAAGGGCGAGGGTCCCCATAGTGGAGGAAGGAAAATGCCTTAGGGCCCCCAGGTGGCCAGGGCATAAGGAGGAGTGCTCTAAAGCCATGCCTGCCCTGGCTGTGCCCCAGTGGTGGCCTAGATGCAGGCTTGTGGGGAGTACCAGCTGTCCACCTTCTGGGTGCAGAAGTTGCAACCCAGAGCTCCCAAGAGGGGAGAGAGGAGGGATGTGTCCAGGCACGGAGAGTCTGCTCTGCTGGGGAAAGCCTTGCCACCATCCTAGTTGTAGGTGGCACTACAGAAACCCAGCATCCGGCAGGCAGACAGGGAGCCCCGAGGCCTCTGCCCACTGGGTCAGCTGCTGGAGGACTTGTCATGGACGGCAGCTACAGGGTCATCGGCTTGAGCCATCACCTCAGAGGGCAGCTCCTCGGTTCCAAGGAGGCAGCTCAGCCACAAGACCAGCCTCCAGCTGCAGGATGTTTCCGAGGCTGCCAGCGCCTTCACTGTCTATTCCTCCCACTGTACCTGTCCCGCTATCAGCCGCCTGGCTCCTCGTGATGCTGTGCAGGCCCTGGCGCAACCGAGCACAGAGGGCGGGGCCTGCCCTGGAATGCTGGCAGCTGCCAGGTCCCAAGAGCAGACGGGGGTGCAGACGCCAGCCCCTTGCCTCCAGATCCCTCGTTAATGACCCGCAGCAGACATACACCCCAAGAAAACAGCTATCAGCAGATTGCCTGGAATTTGCCTCCCTGAGCTGCTACAGCTCTGGGTGGTCATCACTTGAGGAGGGCACCAGACACAGGCTGACTTGCCACCCTCTACAGCCAGGGCCAGGACAGGCTATCCTGGAAAACCTCGGCTTCTTCCTGCTCAGAGGGATCCACTGGCTGGTCTCTCCCAACTCTCAGCCGTGTCATGAGTCGACCTCACAGGGCTCTGCTGGGCCCCTTGCTCCCCAGGGCTGTGGGCTCTGACCCTTGTCCAACACCTTAGCATGGCTGGGCTAGGGAGAGCCACTCAGCCCAAGGGTCAGCTGCCCAGGCAGTACTGGCAGCGAGGGCCTCAGAGCTGCAGGACAGGCCTCATCTCAAACTCTGTGACGCTCCAACCTCTGCAGTGACCAGCTCACAGACTAAGCGTCTCAGACAGCATCTTCTCCAGGATCCCTCCAGTGCCCTCTGAAGCCCCACACCCTGGATGCCCACCCACCAGCATCCCATGATACAGCCTTCCTATAGGAAGGGCCCCCTGCCGCCCCAGTCCACAGAGTTATGAGCACCTCAGGGTGGATACTGGCCAGACATGAGCTCTGTGGGTGCACAGAGGCAGCCTGACCCAGAGGGTGTCTCATGTAGACCCAACCAGCCACTGACCCGGGGTCCACCCCAAACTCTCCTCTGCCCAGAATAAAAAGCACTTGCTTTAACCTGGCCAGCGGGAGCTGTCAAATCAGACTATAGTTTCTTGGAGAGTGGGCAGAGGCTGGGTTTCACCCAGCCCACAGTTGCCTGGAGGTCTGCCCGGGGTCACTCCTATAGTCAACTGACCCATCACTGCAGTGGTCCCTGGAACCCGTACCTGGCCACTCATCCTCCACACTCCACATGGTCCACTTCCTCCCTAGCCAGGGCCTCCACCACCCTGAGGTGGTGAGTGCCAGCATCATAGATCTGAAGCAACTCAGTGTGGGCTGGGAACTTAGCTCTGTAGTTCTGGTGCCTGCCTCAAGCAACTCAGGATCCCACCTGTGAAACAGGACATGCACACCCCACATGGCAGCGGCTGGGAGGGGCACCAGGCCCCTGCTCTGTTGTCTGGGGAGCCTGGAGGCCTCCAGAGGGCCGTGGACAGATGCTGCGGCTGAGGCAGAGGGAGATGACTCAGAGGAGACGCAGGCCGAAGTTGCCTTTAAGCAACCGTGCAACAGACCACCCAGAAAGGGGCAGGGGCAGGGAGACACAAACTGGGCCAGCCAGGAGCCACAGGGGCTTTCTACTCCTCTGAAGAGAGTTACCCATCACTGAGCTGCCATTGTGGAGGCCTGGGGCAGCACACGCCCATGCTGCCATGCCTGGGAGGCACTGCCTAGTGTCATTAAGAGACCACTCATCTCTAAAGCCAGCCCTGGGAGAATCCACACAGCCCCATCGTGACAGAGCCAAGCCAGGGAGGACCCAGCCACACTGGGGAAAGACAGAGGCGCTTTTGTGAGTGGCAAGGGAGGGGGAACGAACCTGGTAATCAAACGACTCGTGCAAATGCACATGCCCTTCCCACAACCAGGCTTTGGAGAGGTGGCTATTGTGCAGAAGTGTTCCAGTGGCCTGCAGGGGACGCAGCTCAGCTGGAGCACTGCAGAGCGGACAAGGAGCAGCCACACAGGTCCAGCTGGCTGCCCTCCAGCAGGGAGTAGGCAGTGGCCCTCAGCAACCCAGGGTTGTGGCCTCTGCCATGGGCACAGATGCCTACCCAGCTATTAGCCCTGATGAGCAAGGCTAGCTCCATGATCAGCCTCTCCCTCCCCAGGCAGCCAGTGCCAATCCTCTAGGTACCTCCACTTGTGGGTGCCCAGCCATCAGCAGGAAAACCAAGGCCAAACCAGGCTCCTCAGAAGGCCAAGAGCACAGCTTCCAGGCCATCTGTAATCTCCCTGACTAGCCAGGTTCTATGGGTATGCTGAGTCCTCCCAATGCATGCTGGGTCCTCCCTATGCATGCTAGGATGCTTCCCCACCCCAAATGTGAAGAGCCTCTCATGGGTAGCCTCCTGCTGGGTCCTGCTTCAGCCTCAAACAGGGAACCCCAGCCCAGAACTGGGTCCAGTTCCCCCAGACCATGGCCCAGGGAGGTGCTCAGGTTGGGGCTCTGTGGTTGTAGGTCTGGGACAGTGGCCCTGGCAGGTGGTGAGTGGGGAGGGGCACATCAGCCAGCCTGAGTCCGCGCACAAGAAAGAGAGAGAGAGAGAGAGAGAGGGAGGGAGGGAGGGAGGGAGGGAGAGAGAGAGGCTGTGTTGGGCACTGCGCCAGCCCAAGCCCTTCCCACCCTCCTGGAGGGCAGGAGCCAGGGCAGCCCTGCGTGGTGTCTGGACTGATCGCGGGTCTAACCCCCACCCTCAGACACAGAGGATGCATTGAGGGCACTGGGACCATTTCTGCTCCAGTCATCAGCCATCCCAGTTTAGAAAGTCCCCCCGGCCAAGGCCAGGGCCAAATGGCTGCACCAGCCTGGCAGAGCCTTCTCCCCTGGAAAACTGCCCCCTCCTTGGTCCTCAGGCTCTGCTTCCTGGTGGAGCTTCGGGACACCCCCAGCCCACTCAGGAACACCACCAGCCAGCTTTCTGCTCAGGTGGGAACCAGAGCTCCAGATGGGGGCAGGGTCAGTAAGGCCCAGGGAGGGGGCCAAGGTGTGGCCCACAGAGCAACAGTGCCAGCAATTTCCTGTGAAAACACCCATTTCACAGATGAGAAAACTGCAACCCTGGTAGGTTCAAGCCAAAGCTCTTGGGACCAAGAAAAACCAGAGATAGCAAAGCCTGCCTTGCCCCTCAGTTGGCTATGAAAAAACAGCAGTGACCACTGGTCACATGTCACAGTTTGCAGCGCGTGTATTAGAAGCCAAGCACACAATTACAGGTCCCCATGGCAGGTGCAGGCAGCTGCCTACACCCTGGATATAGCACAGTCCTGACTCTGACTAGGTGGACTCCAAGGCTGAGAGCAGGGCATCCCCAGGGCGCCCTGTGCTGACCCACAGTGCCCACTCCAGGGCCCAGGGGCCTGTGTTCCTGGAGGGAGGGCACATGGTGGCAGAGACAGCACTCACCCACCATGCCCAGCCTCTACCCCTGCAGTGGGCATGCCCCAGGCAGCAGTCCTCTGGGTGAACCTCGCACAGGCCAGCTCGGGCGTCCCC
This sequence comes from Thryonomys swinderianus, assembly GCA_004025085.1. NCBI lineage: Eukaryota > Metazoa > Chordata > Mammalia > Rodentia > Thryonomyidae > Thryonomys > Thryonomys swinderianus. Next base: position 96,513 of record PVIC010000041.1, read on the forward strand.
CATGACTCATCTCACCTCAAACACAGGAGTCGGAGAAGTTGGAAGGTGACTCTGGTCACACGGGTGGCAAAGCTAACCTGAACCACCACAGCCACTGGGCTCCAGTGGCGCCCAGGGCCTGCCCTCTTCCTTGCCTGGGGAGGGCCTCCTGCTCCAGCAGACAGGCTTCCAGGCATCAGTGGGGGCAGAGGCAGCTCAGGCCAGTGCAGGACGCACAGCTGGGCCCAATTCATGATGGAGGCCTCCAGGGAGGGCCCTGGGGTCACCAGCAGAGGGGCACCCTTCCTCTCTGCCACACGTTTTTGTCCAAATGAAGGAATTTAGGGGGCCAGGAAAAGATGGCTTTTATTTTCAGAACTGGAACCAATTACAACAGTAGAGTCAGTAAAATATTTCCAATTGTACTGGCATCTGCAGTGCCCAAGCCCAGCTGGAAGGAGGGCACAGGCAACCATGGGCAGCCTGGGTGGAAGTGAAAGGGCAGAGGCTGCCCCTGCGGGTGGTGCACACCTCATACCCAGCCCTGCACACCTACCATGCATGCTCAGCCTGCACACCTGTCCTTTCAGGAAAGAGCATCTGCTTAGTAATCTCCATTGAGGGCATTTCTGCCCCCCGCAGCCACTCAGAACCCCACCTCCTGGCGCTGCCCTGCCCGGGCCCTGGCCCTCTCCTCCAAGCGAACCTCAACTGAATCCCCAGGAAGGTTCTCAGAGTCCCAGGAGCCTCAGCCCCAGAGTCCCTGAGGCTCCCAGCAGGCCAGGCAGCTCCTGCCAGCCCTCCCCAACCTGTTTCCTCTTCCACAACGTGGACAGCGAGGACTCAGTGCAGTAACACAGATAGGCTGGGCTCCAAGCCAGGAAGGGCTCCCAGGCCATCCCCATGGCGACAAGGAGGGGCCCTGCACCCCAGGGCCAAGCCTGCAGTTGGATGCCCATGAGTCTGTGACCCAGAAGCCAGAGCTGAGGCTGGCAGGTCTGGACCCACAGTGCACCCCTCCCAGGGCATCAGAGGGTGGGCCTGTGAGCCCATTCAGAAGGGACTGGCCTGGGCCTGGGCCACGTAGGTCCCTTCCACTGAATGTGGTCCCCACAGTGACAGTGACCCCCAGGGATATAGGCTCCCGCTAGATGCTGGCCCTGTAATCTACAGCAGGTTGTCCCACCAGGTGCCTGGACCCCCACAAAATGTGCCTTCCAGCCCTGGCACTATTTGACCTGAGGAGGCCAAGTGCCAGAGTCTCAAAGTGGATGCTGCTGATGCACAGGAAGCCCGGCTGGGGGGCTCTGTAGAGACAAGGGTGGAACGAGGGCTGACTGTGGGGACATAACTGGGTGGGGGTTGGGGAAAGCAGTGCAAGGAAGGCATGGTTCTCACGCACTTCCCCAGAGGACAGCCGGGCCACAGGCAGCTGGCTGCCTGGTGTTCCCATGACACCAGCCAAACTGTGGCTGTCTCAGACCAGGCAAGTGGGCCAGAAAGGCTTCAGCACCTACACAGTGCCCACGGACAGTCCCCAAGAGCCAAGGCAGGACTCTGGAGCCCCTTGGCCTGGCATCAAGCAGGGGTGAGTCACTGTGACCAGAGCGCCCGGCCGAGGCTGGGACCCCCACGTAGCACTTAGAGACACCCTCTGAGTGTGCAGGACAGGAACTCACTGCAGGCTGGCAGAGGCCAGGAGGCAGCAGCATATGGGGCCCCAGAGCCCCCACCCTGGTGCCAGCCCCCAACCTGATCTCCTGGGGATGAGCAAGGGGCAAGGAGGCCCTTCACAACACAGGCCCTGCTATGCACCGGCATCGCAGGGCAGTCTGGCCCTACCCACAGCACTCCCACAAGAAGCCTCCTGGCTGCCAGGTGCTCAGGGCCCTTGAGCTGGGGTGCAAGACACTGGGAGGCGGGTGCCCCCAGAGAAGATGGAAGCCATATGTCCAGGGCCTGAGAACACCAAAGTCTGCAAAGGCTCTTCCAACGGTTTTCCTCGGCACGCACTTCACCTCACAAAACCTTGTTGCTGGGTAGCCCAACTCCTTGTGCCAGCCCTGCCCACATGTTCCCAGACTCACCAGGTCTGCGGCCAATTTTCATGGTCCATCGGGGCTTCCTGCCCACACTCAACTGGCGTCTCACCTTGGCAGGGTGCCTGGAAGCCCCCATCTTTCACATCAGGATACCAAAGGCTTTGGCTGAGGGGCACTGCAGCTGGGCCCTGGGACCCCAGAACCTGCTCTGTCTGACACCCCAAGTTCTGCAGGACGGGCAGGTCCTGGAACCACCTGGCGCAGGGATAGGGCCCTGGGGTCACCACCTCCTACCTCTGACCTCAGGCTGCGGGGCTGGGCATCCTCCTCAGGATTCCCCTTCCCTAGGGACGTCCTCTCCTGCTGTGCAAGGCCAGTAAGCCCTATACACTCCACCCCGCCTCTGCCACCTACACAGTCCTAGAGAGGGCACCACTCACCATCCTGATGGCAGGGGCCCTGGAAGCCAGGGGGGGCAGTGGCATGGCTGGGCAGAGCCTGACACACAGTGGCCACCATTAAAACAGAGGCCAGGGGTGCATTCAGCTGTGAAGAAAGGGAGAAAGCCCATAAGGAGTGGGGTGGCAGCCCCAGGCACCTGAGAGACTCGGTGTCCCCAGGGTCCCCTCTCAGGCAGCCCTCCCCCCAGCTCCAGCCCTGTCTGCCCCCGTGGGCTGTAAGTGTCCCTCCAACCCGGCCACATACACTGAGGACTAAAGGGAGCCCTGAATGGGGTGAAACATCTTTCTGGGTAGGCTGGCGGGGACAAGGAGAGGAAGACAGCAGGGTGGGGTGCAGTCCTCTGCTGGGCAGGCCCCCCAAGACCTGGTGGAGGAACCTGCTAGGCTGCTTCTGGACCTGGTCAGGCCAGCAGACTTGGTGTGGGTGGGAGGAAGCACAGGTGCCTGGCAGGATGGAGCCTCCTTGTCCTCTTCTCACCTCTTCTTCCTCCTCTCCACAGGTCCCCACCCCACAGCCCCACCTGCGGGCAGGATTGGCACTGCTGCCTTGGGGCTCCCCAAGGTGAAAGGGAGCTGGATGAGGGGAGCCCTGGAGGCTACTGCTGGCCTGGTGGGGGCTGAGGAGTACACCTCTCTGGCCACAGTGCCAACTGCCCCAGCCCCACCCAGCACATGTGCAGCACAGGTGGCCCGGGGCCTTCAGAGGGCTCAGCACCAGTTCCTGGACTGGAAGTCACCACCTCTTACATCCCCATGTGGAGGGCCAGCTGTGTCTCACCCTGTGGGTACTCACTGGCACCCTAGGGGCTGCAGGGCTCGCAGGTAGACTCTCCACAGGGCACAGAGCACTGTAGCCAGCTGAGGCTCCTTGGAGTTCCAGGGCACAGACAAGCTGGCCAGGGGGAGTGTGAGTCACTTTCTACCTCCTGACTGACCCGGTGGGCTGGGCACAGGCAGGTGCTGTCCTCATAAGATGCCCAGCAGATGACTCAGGTCAGACCTGACAGGTGTCGTGTTGGGAGGGGCCACCCAGGCTGACACAGACACATGGTTCTCTGCGGATGCACCCTCCTCCTGGCCCCATGAGATCACACCCACAGCACAGCCCAGGACCCTCCCGCAGGCCACCCACTCACATCTGGCCACAGTCCTCCTCCTGCTGCCAGGACACCTGCAGCCCAGCAGGGTACTGAGTGGGATGCAGTGGGGCTGGAGAAGTGGGCAGAAGCTCATGGCCACCCTCAGCCCACAGGACATCTTCCTGGGCCTCGAGGCTGAGCAGGCCCTACGGCAGGAAGACGCCTGCGGCCCAAACCATGGGGCTCTTTGAGGTGACCCAGAAAGCACAGCCAGCTGCATTTATTCTCCACCAGGAAGGAGCTTCCTCTGTCAGAGCTCCAGCCTCCACAGGCTCTCCTCACCATGAAGCAGGTGCCAGCCCGTAAGTCCGGCTCCTCTGTCTCTGCTTGGCCTGAGGACAGAAGGCCAAACTGCCACACTCACTCTGGTGATCAGAGCCCTACCACACCCAGTTCCAACTCCCAGAATTTGCAGCCCAGCCCTGCTCCCTCCCAGGCTGTGTTTACCACCTACCTTGCCTGGGCCTCATTCCCATCCCAGCCCTTCCCCCTCCTGACCCCAGGACAGCAGACCAGATGAGCACACTCCATGGGGGTCTGCAGCATCTGCTCCTCCCTCCCATCCCCCTGAGAAGCACTTCTCCTGGCCTGGGGCCCCTATCTGTCACTTGGGGTGTACTCAGTACCCAGACCCACAGCGGGAGCCGGTGTTGCCTGCACAGGACTATCCATAAGTGCTCCCAGCTCAGACTATCTGGAGTGGGCCCCAGGGGGCCCCCAGGGTCACCTGCAGCTGGTCATCCTCAGTAATGCTGGGTGGGGCTCTGTGGGTTGAGTGACTGGTGGGGAATGCAACTGGGGAACCAGGTGGCCCAGCCTCTTCACACAGCCTTGGGTGAGATGCTCCGGACGGGAGCCAGGGATGCCCAACCCCCACACACTGCCAAGGAAACTGAGGGACAGGGAAGACCCCACCTTCGCAGACAGCTGGGGAGGGATCCGGGGTCACACTGTGCAGCAGACCCAGCAGGATGCATCTCCCCCCACATCCACCGGCAGCCAGCAAGGAGGCCAGAGCCAGGCTGACACAGTGCCTGGGTCCCAGCCAAGACTCCATCTGCTGGCCATATGCTCCAGTGATGCTGCTGGCATGTGGAATACAGACGGACAGGGTAACGGTGCGGACACAGTCCCCAGGGCCCCAAGGTTAGGCTGGCTGAACGAGACCCAGGATTTCACCTGGATGGGACTTCCCAACTCATATCAAGCTGCTATGCCTGAAGGCACCTAGCTGGCGATGCCAGTGCCAACTCCACTCCAAGCCAAAGAGGCCAAGGGAGGAGGCTGTGTCTTGAGAGCCCAGCCTAAACTGGTGCTGAGGCTACAGGCCAGAGGTGAGGACCCATCCCCTGGCCAGGCTTGCAGGGTGCCAAGGCCTGGCACATGAGGGGCACCCCTCTGCCAGGGCACCCATGCTCCCAGAGCATCATGCTGTAGCAGGGAGGCGCACATGCATGCCAGGATGGGAGACTGGTGACCAGGAGGATGAAGCGCCAGGCCCCGGGTCCAGGAGGGGTGACTGGTCCCTGGAGAGCCTCCTCTCCTCGCTCCCACAGGCCACTGACAGAGTGGAGCCATGTGCCCAGAACCTTCTGGGAGGAAGAGCTCTACCTGGCCCTCAGGCCACTCTGGACCCTAAGCGTCACGGCTTGTGCTCCCCACCGCACCACAGCCCCAGGGCTGGCTCAGCGTCCTTGTCACTGGGCATCCCTGGCCTTCAATGGCTAGCCAACAACTATCTCACTTAGGGGTGTACACACAGACCCAGGCCAGGGAGCCCCAGTCACTTGGGTGCTAACTATACCCAGGTGCCGCCCCATGGGAGCTGGCTCTGACAACCAGGAGACTGGACTTCTCGGGACAAGGAGTGGAGGTCACAGCAGGACAGGGGCAGGGAAGGCCAGGGCCCTGACCCAGGAGCAGCCAATTCCCATGCTGGGTGCTGGGCAGTCAGGACTGAAAGGAAATGTGGACAGCAGGGCAGGAAGCGGAGGGCGCCCGCAGTCCCCGGGCCATCCTGCAGACTGTCCAGCCAGACTCCACAGGACACAGGGGTAGGGCAGCCACCAGGCTCCAGGCGCATCGGGAAATACAGGCCACCACCAGGCCTCGGCCCTGGTGCCCAAGTAGAGGTGCCCAGGCTACTGGGCACCAGGGCAGGGCAGGGCAGGGCCAGGGTAACATCCAGTGGATAGGACTGTGTCCCCAACCAAACCCCACCTAAGGTGAGAGATGAGGCACAGCTCCCTCAGCCTTGCCCTGTGCACAAAGGGGCCTCCCAGGGGAGGTATCTGCCCCTGACAACTCGAATCCCCACACGGCCAGGAGGTAAGAGGGAGCCTGAGGAACTCTCGGGCCACACTGAGGCCAGGTCACCCCGTGCATTCACAGGGACGCAGGGCTACAGTCCTCGGGTCAGAGCTGCCTGAGCTGCCGCTCCTCCCACCTCGTGATCTCCTAGGACAATCAGGATGTGGCCCTGCCTGGGCCGGCCCCTCCAGCCAACCCACCCTCCCCCCTACACTGTGCTGCCCCTCCTGACCAGGCAGCAGGGACCTGACTGGAGGCAGGCAGCCATGACCCGCACCTCTGCAGATATGACTGACAAGCTGGGCAGGGGTGGCCTGAATGCCATGAGGCAGAAAAAGACACAGTGGCCAGTCACAGTGAGACAGGCCTGCAATCCCTGCACTCTGGGAGATTGAGGCAGGAGAACTGAAAGTTTGACCTAGACAACTTTGTAAGACTCATCTCAAAATAAGCAATAAAAAGGGCTGGAAATATGCTAAGTGTGAAGGCTTTGGGTTCAATGACCGGTACCACAAAAACAAGAGGGAAGGAAGTAGGAAGAAGGGAAGACAGATGAAGAAGAAGCCACTCAAGGACTGAGCAGGCTGGAGGGCAGGACAACCCTCCACAGAGCCTCCTGGGATGCCAGCCTGTGATGCCAAGGTCACACTTGGCACTGCAACCCCATTGGGATAATGATGAGCTCTTGTGGCGATCACAGGAGATGTCCAAGCCGACCCCCTCCACACACTCACCTCTTGGTCACCGTTGCCCCAGGACTGGTCCCCACCCAAAACAGCAACCCTGAGAGGGAGCCTATGCTGGCTCTCTCCTACTGACCCACTTTCACTTGTTCCCTTCTTTTTCTTTCCTTTTGAAGACACCCTGGGATTTCCAGTTTGGAGTACGCTATCTCTAGTCTGTCTCAGGGATCCCTTGTGCACATCAGCATATTGAAGCACTGAGAAATCCTGCACAAACACTAAAATCTGCATGTGGTATTTCAGCTTTACAAACAGCCAAATGGACCACAGAATCCCAGCATGGCTCCCAGCATCTGCTGCAGGCCACCTCTCCATCTCGGGCCTCCTGCACCCCCAGGCCCAGGCCCCAGGATCTGCATGCAGAGGACAGCTGCCCGCCAGCCACTACCCACACCCCTCCTTCAACAAGCAGCCTCACAGTGCAGTTCAGAGCACCTGAGCCCAAGGGCTTGCTGAGAACAGCAGAGGGGGATGGCGCCACCACGCCCCACGGAGCCACCCAGCGTACCCTCCGGAGCCCTGACATTGGGCTGCCTGCCCAGTGCTTCTCCTTCCTGTCACCTCCATGGGCCTGAGAGAAACAAGAACCGAATAGCAGCTTCCCATTAGCAGTTTCCGGCCATTCTCTCCCTCATTCCTGTGCAAACACACGGGAGCCGTGCCCACCCTTCACTGGAACCACGCCCCCCTCTAGACCTTGTCCTCCATGTCATTGGGTGATGAAACTTCACGGAGGGGAGGGTTGGGAAAGGGAAATGAGGAAGGGTGTGGAGTGGGGAGAGAGGGGTCCTGGCCCCCCTGCTTCCCTGGAGGCTCATCTGGTTTTTTGCACAGGCAGGGCTCCGAGGGAGCTCAGCATACTGGGTGCAGGAGACAGTGGACAGTCACTTGCACTATCACTGGATCCCGGGGGGCCAGAGCCACCAAGATGCACCAGACAGCAGAAAATGTGAAGTCCTATCACAGCAGGTGGGTGGGCGCTGCACCACCCACCCAAGAAGAGGCCTGGCTCATCTGTGGCTTGGAGACAGGCAACATCGCACCTGAAACAAGGACCTTGTCACCACACAGGATGGAGAGGACAGTTCAGGAGGGCAGACACCACTCTGCCACTGTCCTGCTGGCCAGGTCACAAGCCTGGTGTGCTTCCCTGCCAGGTCCTCCGGGGCACCCCGACCCTGCCCAGCCCACAGAGCTCAGAAGTGGCTCTGAGAGCCCCCAAGGCCCCTGGTGCACTTGTTCACCCTGTTTGGCTTCCCAGCTTCCTGGGGCTCCCAGCCACCTCCCTGCACCTGCCATCCCAGTGCCCCCACCTGGCCTTCAGTGCCCACCACAGCTTGGCACTTACTGCACCCTGGCCACCAGACATCCACCTGCAGTCAGCCTCCCATAGACTATGCACTTCCACCCAAGCACACAAGTGAGGAATGAGAACAGGAGAGAGCCAAGTTGGTGCACACTGCAGCCCCAGCACTCCAAGAGGCTGAAGCAGGAAGACCTAGGGTGTAAACCCAGCCTGCACGACTTCAAAGAGTGCAAGCCTTGGGTTCAACCCCGAGTACCATGAAAGAAAAGGAATGACACGAGTCACCATGGAGCATGCCGGCAGTCTGCAGACCCCAGGGAGGGCGGGTCACACTCCCATCCTGCACGAGGCTGGACTTGAGGCCTCCTGCCACCCACCCCACCCCCGCCCTCAAGCTGGACCCCAACCCTGTGGGAACAGGGGTGTCTGCAGAACCAGGACCTCAGGGCCCTGCCCACCAGCATCGCTCACAAACAGAAGCAAGACACGTCAGTCGTCAGAACTGGGCTAAAAATGAATTTTCAAAAACAAACAACAGAGGAAGCCCAAGGCCCAGGTGGGAACCCTGCTGGGTCTCATGAGACCACCTGAGAGCCCAGGAGGGTCCAGCCCTGGGTGGTTCCCTCCCCCTCCATCAAGGCCAGGGTGGAGCTGGGTGATGCCTAGGCCAGCTCAGGACCACAGAACTGCCTGGGCCACAGTCCCACATGGCTTCATGTCCTGGAAATCAGCACCAGCCTCGGCCCTTGCCACGGTGGAGAGAAATCTCGCACATCTGACCCAGGCCCAAGCAGACACTTGTGACTGGACAGCACCCTGCACCCCTCTGCCTGGCCTAGCCCACGGCCGCCAACATAGGGCTCCAGGCCCAAGACACCCCAGCACCCCCCTGAACCCTGGGGTGCAGGCTGTTGGCCCCACTTCCTGCCCCATCCTGCTTCAGGCTCCTGACTGTCTCATCCCATTCCAGAGTCATCGCCTGCTCAGGGTAGAAGCCCAGGGGACCAGGAGACCTGGCTTTGATGTCCCCCAGCAGGCCCCTTTGTTTCTCTTGGACACTAGGAACAAAAAGGAGAGGATGCGACCAGGAGCAGCAGAAGGGGGGGCACTGTCGGCCACTGTCGGTTGGGATGCCCCACCCGAGGCCAAGTCCCAGCTGGTCCCCCTGATCCAGCTTCTCCCCTCTTGCCGTCCTGGAAAGCCAATGCCACACACCATTTCCTCTTTCCTTCTTCCCACAGAAGTTCACCCTACAGCAAGCAGGCCGGGCCCCCAGGAGATCTGGGGGGAGCCTGGAGTCCCTTAACCTCTGAATCCATAATGTGGGTAGGACAGGACCCCGAGGGACCCTACGACCTTGGGTTGACCCCACCTGCCATCTCACCTGCACCTGGCCACCTGTCCCCACATAACAGGCCAGAACCCCAGAGCCCAGACTGCCAGCCACCTTCCTTTTACCAGGCAGAAGCCCAAGAGCAGCTGGCCAGCAAGTGACATCCGCAGATCCAAGTCCCCCGGCATCAGTCCCAACACCCAAGGATGACAGATGGGACTAAAGGCCCCTTGCCTGTGCAGTGCAGCCCCGGCCTCTGTAGCATGGTCTCCACAGCGTCCCCTGGCACTCACCGGACAGGCAGCCCTCCTGGCCCGCCATGCGGCTCCACCCTGGGCAGCACCTGAGCACAGCATGGGCCTCTGTGGCATACACCTGCCGGTAGCTCGTGTAATAGACGATTCTGGAAGGAAGGAGGAAAAACATTGGCCATTGCAGGAACAGCTGACTCCATGACAGCTCTCAGTACTGGCAGGCCAGGAGCTGCAGGGATCCTGGGTGGCCGGGCCATAGTGGTGCCAGGTATCCCCTCCAAGTCCCCAAGCACCAGACGCCCCCGAGCACCTTTTGGCAAAATGCCTTCCTGTTTCTTCAGGTGGTCACTGCTATCCCTCCTGGAGTGACCCTTACCTTGCTGTCCCTGCCCACTGGCCTCCAGCCCTCACTCTTTGCAAGACATATGGCCACCTGCCCTGTCCCCCAGGTCCCCTTGGCACCAAGGTCTTGGCTTAACCTGGAGTGAGTTAGGTGAGGTCACATAGGTTGGGGGGCTCCTAATCTGACAGCTGGAACCCTTACAAGACAGCAGAGAAGGGGCGACATGGGCCCAAGGCTAGGACCATGAAGATCGCCACGGCCAACAGCACCAGGACGTGGCCCAGGACAAGTGGCTCCGAGTCTCCAGGGACTTGGGCTCTTGACTTGGGAAGAGCTCTTCAGCCACCTGCTGGCCCCACTCTACAGAGGCAGCGAACAGAGGCAGCAACAACTGAGTTGGGTCCCAGGGGAAATCAGGGGACCCAGCCCCTCAGTCCCACTGCTGCTCATACAGAGGTAACAGGGCCCAGGCAACACCCTGGATCAGAGCCCTTGAGCCCCAGGAAGTGGGGTGGCCTGGCTTGTCCTTGCCAGGTGACAGCCACCCTCAAGCGCTCTGGCCCGGCCCATCCCCAACACAAACGGCAGTGAGGCCTACCCTGAGCCGGTGCGGTGCTCGGGTGCACGCAGCACCATGGAGCCCTTGGCAGGAGATGAAACTGTGGTCCAGACAGAAACCCGAGCAGCAGGAACAAGCTCTGGCCAAGCCTGGGCTGCGTGGGCCGTCTGGAGTAAATATTTACCCCAACCCTGCTGTAGGTCACGACTTACGTGCTGCTCCTCCTGGCCAGGGCTGCGCTGCCCGCAGCTCCCTAGGAGACTTTGGGGAGAGTTGCTTGCTCTCCACGGCCGGCACCAGCACCAGGAGCTGGTCGTGGGGTGAGGACATGCAGAATGACACCAGCACCACTCCTCTCCCCTCCCTAGCGTGATCCCGCTCCCCAGGGGACAGAAGGGAGACCCTCCCTGCCCCACCACCAGCTGCACATGCTGGGTAAGCGCGGGGGTGTATCTGCAGCCAGCGTGAGTCGGGGAGCACAGGAAGCCTCCACACCTCCCGGCACAGCCCAGGTGAGAGCATTGGGGACTGCACAGTTCCACCTAGCCGAAGCTCACACCTGGGGTGGGCCCGACTGGCCAGAAGGAGGTGCCCCCATCTGCTGGGGAGCAGAAGGCAGCCCCAAATGGGGTGAGTTATGAGTTGGGGTGCAGTGTGGGACAGAGCTGGTGCGTCTCAGCCCCACAGACAAGCCAGCCCAAGGACTCTGCACAGAAAAATCCTTCATCAAAGATATGGCTAAACTGGGGGTGGTGGAGCAGCCTGGGCAACTCAGCAAGACCCTGGGTTCAATTCCAGTGCAGAAGCCAGACCATGAGGTACAAGGCAACTGCTGCCTGTCTAGAGCCCCTGGAGAGCAGCCTGGTGGCCATTCCCACCCTGGCCAACACCCACCTGCCTGCCCTCAGGGTCCTGCAGACAAGGTCTCCAGCACCAGCTCCCGGCCATGCCAAGGCCAGACCCAGTCCAAACCCGGAGATCCTCTTGACTGCAGGGGACGATACCCTCCCTCCCCATGTGGGCTCATCCCTACCACTTCCCACCCCAGGGCTGGACAGCTGCCCCTGGCAGCCTTCAAGCCTTAGTGTCCCCCACCCTAGGGAGATGTGGGGACATGAGGCATCCGCAGGATCCTAGAGGTGGAGGGACTCAGAGGGGGCATATGTGTGTAAGGTTCTGAAGGATCCATGGAGGAGTTAAGAAGTTCTGTGCCTTGACACCCATGTTCAAGCCACGGAGTCAGAGACCTCGGGTGAGTTTTCAACCCTGCCACTCACCTCCTGTAGGGCCACAACCAATAACCCACCTGGGCCTTAATTTCTCCTCATCTAAGGTACAGATCTTAGTGGCTGCTTCATGGGAACTGAGGAGAATGCAGTCTGCCTTCCCACGCCTTCCCAAAGGGGCCCTGACAGCCAGGCATGGGCGACTGTATGCTCACTTCAAGGCTCGAGGTCACTGGGAGTCAGAGTGGAGCTGGTGATAAAGCCCAGCTCTGTGTGGCATGGGCGGCTCAGGAGCCCTAGGCCCAGGCAGCCATCACTGCAGCCACTGCTGTTGCATCCCATGAGCCCTGTGGGACAAATCCTCCCCTGTGGGCACCAGGGCACTGAAGGACTCAGGGTCCCCAGCATGAGATCAGGAGGGACACAGCTCTGTCCCATGGCCCAGAGCTGGCCAGATACCACTGCTCCCAGCCCAGATCCTAAACCATCCTCTGGAGCCTGAGCAAGAGCCACACAGCCCTCCTAGACAGGGCGATCCTCCTGCCTCAGCCTCCTGAATCCTGTGATCACAGGAGCGCCCTCACAGCCAGCAGAAGCATCTCATGGGAGCAAACTCCTGCTTTGTAAACACGAACATGACATGAGTATGCAGGGTGAAAAGACAATGCGAGCCTGTGAGTGGCATCACTAGTCCAGGCTGGCACAGGCTGTCTGTCCTTGACTCAAGGCGGCCCCACCCCCGAGTCCAGACACTGCAGGGCCCAGAGAATGAGTTGAACCACCCTTCAGGCAGCAGTACAGACTGAATGGCACTTTCCCTCCTGTGCTTTGCAGCAGGCTGGCGTCCTACCCCCAACCGGTGCCCACCTGCCCAGGTCACCACCGCAGACTCTACAGGTGCAGTGAGAAGGCAGGAAGGTATGCACGGCCACTCCCTAAATCTGATTTTGAAATAAAACACTGAGCAATTAAAGGTCTGCCGAGGGCTCAGGAACAAGGCCCAGCAGGGTCAGGTGAAAGCGTCCAGCCTGGACCCTGCTGTGTGCCTAGGGTCCCGCACCATGGGCCCCTGTCCTCAGCGACCTCCCTGAGAAAACCAGTGTGTGGCCAAGCTGGAAGGTGGCAACGGGGAGAGGGCTTGTCTGTGAGGAGCAACCTCCAGACTCCTGACCGTGCAGCACCACCATCACCAATCTCTTGGAGCCACGGATCTCTCATCCCCACTCATACCTGCGCTCATGGCCGAAGCACCACACCTGCTGCCCGCAGCCTGGCTTCCACACAGGTACCACGTGGCTGAAGGCCCGCACACAGGGCTGGCGGCGGCCCACCAGGGTCAGCTGCTGTTCGGCACACACATGGGGCCTGGGACAGAGGACAGGTTTGTCAACACCTCTGCCAGGGGCTGGCAGATACCAGCCCCTCTACACCCCTGTCCTGGGGCCCAACCTCCTGTGCAGATGCCCACAGGGGCCCCGCTCCAGGCTTGAGGACCAGGAGGTTGGGGGTGAACCAGGGCCTGGCATCCCCACCATGGGGCCTTCACTGCCCAAACCTTGCTCTCACCCCCAGGCCCTGCAGGGGACTATCACTACAGCGTGGATGGACATGTATACAGACAGATGAGGGGATGGACAGGCAAGGTGGCAGCATGCAGTGCTTGGCCAGGGTTGAGAGCTCCGGACTGGTCCTCTTCTCCCAGCCCCGTATCTCCATGGCTCTCAGCCACCCTACGACACAGTCCAGTGCTTGGGCAGCAAGGTGGCACAACCCAGAGGAGCCAGACAAGGCCATGGAGAGGGGAGCCCAAGCCCCCAGGGACTGCCTCTTCCACGTCCCCAAACCTGGCAGGTGTGAACCAGCTGAGGGGTGCACATAAGATGCCCCACCTGGCTCTTCCCCAGGGGACTTATCCTTGGCAGGGCAGGAAGAGAGGGCTCCAGCCCCCAACTGAAATGACCCGTACTGAGGGAGAGACAAAACGCCATCAAGGTCTGAGACAGAGAGACACCAAGGAAGACAGCTTGGGACCTGCTGAACCTCTCTGAGCCAATTCAGCCCCTGTGCCCAGGCCTCTAGTGGCACAGATATGGCTGTGCAGGCCCCACTCCTGATGCAGCCCCACATCCCTCTTCAGGGGTCACTGTGGGACCCTCCTGCTGACCCCAGCTTAGGAAAGAGGAGTGGCCATCAGGGCCTCAGGGAAGTGACATCACCAACCACAGAGCGCTTTGTCTGGGTGGAGCAGGGGCCGCCAGGCAAGAGGAGCCAGGAATGGGATCCAGGAAGCCAGAATGCAGCAGGAAGCAGGCCTGCTCCCCTGGGAAGCTGGTCCTCGCACCTCAGTGACCTCAGCTCTGCTGAGCAGGGAGGTGACTGTGCTGAGAGTCACCTGGGGTGGAATGAGGTCCAGAGCTCACTTCTAAATGCTCATGTCCTGGCCCAGGAGGCTGGACACTCAGGAGCCTCCCAGGCAGGAGGTGACCAAGCACCGTGCCACACATGTGTACAGGGGAAACACTCACAGGCACTGGAAAGCAGTGTGAATGCCTTCCCCAGCCGCGTACTGCTAGGGGATGTCAGGCCCACAGGGAAGCTGGGACCTGCTGCCCCAATGTTCAGGGAAGCCCAGCTTCCCAATACCCTCCAGGGCCAGGCTGCAGGGGGAGAAGTGTGCTGTGTGAGCTCTCAGGCTGGCCAAGAGACAGACAGTGAGATAGGGCTTCGAGGGGCCCTGCCACACAGGTGGGAGGCAGCAGTGTAATGGCCAAGTCAAAGCCCCTGCAGGGGGAGGCCAGCCCCAGCAGAGGCACAAACAGGGCACGGGGTGGGGGGTAGATGAGTCAGTGCTGTGGCTGACGAGCGTGGCAGTCCTGCTGGTGCATGCTCCAACCAGAGGGCAGTCTACCTCTCCATTCTGGAGCCTTTGGGCAGCCCTGCCAGCTCTGGGTGTGGTCAGCAGTCCTCCCAGACTCCAGAAGACAGGCAACCCATCCTCCAAAGACAGGAATCTACTCAGAGCCAAAATAAGGAGAAAGATAAGCTCTGCCCACCCCCAGAATAGCACAGAACTGGCAGGAGCCAGAGAACCATCCACAGATCTGTAAATGGCCCTGACTTCTAGTGCTACCACCCTAGGCAGGAGGCCTGGGTTTGGTTAAACCTGGAAAACCAGCCAGGGGACTGTAGCTGTCTGCACCAGGCCCGGCTGGCTCAGCAGATCTCTTGGGGCCAGGGAGACCGGGTGCATTCTGGGACCATCCCTGCTCCTCTGGGCTGAAGGGAACATGGAGCCAACCGTAGACCTTCTGGAAGCCCGAGCTGCAGGCTTCTTTCCTCCTCCTTTCTGCTCAGGTGGCCCCATCCTCTCCCCTGGCACTGCCCTCACTGACCCAGCCAGCTGGGGCCCCTGCAGCTCTACCAAGTGCCAGGCACACACGGGTGTCAAGACAGTCTACAGAGCTATGCAGCACCTGTGGGAAGCCAAGAAATAAGGGAGACAGCAGCCACCCTGCAGAGTAGGGGCACCCAAGACCAGCACAGATTTGAAGAGCAGAGAGAGCCGGGAGAGGGAGGAGAAAACTGCCAGGAAGAAAAAAGATGATTCCCTGGAATTCCTCTGCTGTAGACTCGAAGGCTCCAGGTGGGCAAGCTGGACATAGGACAGCCCCAGGCTGTGGCCCAAGATCTGCAAGATGCTAATCCCTCCTGGGGCTTCAGCTTCCTAGGAGAAACGCTGGGGTCACAGGAAAGTGGAATGTCTGCAATAGATCATGTGCAGAGGGACTGAGCCGTTCAGGTCTCTGGATGAAAGGCCTGACCCAGCAGGCCATGGGGAAAGCCTCCTTCCTTCTCGGACTAGACTGGCCGCTGCCGCCACCACCACCACCCAACCCCCAACCCCCGCCGTGTGAGCGCAGCCTGCTGGTCCCCAGGGAGCTCAGCCCTCCACAGCTAGTTATGCGGCAGGGTCCTCACCGCTTGCACCGGAGCCGGGGTGGACCGGAGGAGCCTGGGAATGTGCCCCCGAAAGGGCACTCCGGGGTCAGGGAGGGGGCACCGCCGTATTCTCACCCACCCCTTTGCAAGCGGCTGCAGCCCAGCACCCTGGGGGAGCTGGATGGGGGTGCGGGGCCCCTCTTTCTCGACCCTCCTCCACCTCCCACCACCTTTCCGGTGCGGCCCACGCTGGTCGCTTTGCTGTTTGAGAGAAACCGCTTAACGGCCCACTGGGTAATCAGCTTTCAAAATTAAATGCAACTCGCGGCTCTGCGAGCCGCTCTGCCTGCCCGTCCCGGTGCCGAATTCCTCCTCCAGCAGCCCCGCGCGCACATGCTGAAACAGAGGTCGGTGGCTGCCCGGCACGTGAATTCACACACACACACACTCACAAACACGCGCGCACACTCACTAACTGCGGCCACGCACTGGGGGCATGCCGGCGGGGCGCGGGCTAGTTTCCTACCCTGCCCACCAGGCGGGGGCGGGTCCTCGCACTCCAGATCCGGGATAGGCAGACTAGGGGGAGACCCGGATCCCGGCCCGACCGCTCCCATCGGGCGAGGAGCGCTTTGTTTTGGCCCCGGGACGGAACAGGCGCGGCCCGGTTCCCGACTCACATGCTGGGCTGCAGCGGGAGCGGATCCCACGGCCGGGATTCGAGGGGCGCAGCGAGGGCCAAGAGCAGCAGCCAGGCCGGGGCCCCCGCGCTCCCCGCCGAAAAGGGCATAGCGCGCCGCCCGCTCCGCCCGCCGCCCCTCAGAGCCGCTCACAGGCGGCCCGGAGCCGCCGCGTGCACCATGGCCCGCGAGGGCCCTGCTTCCCGCCAGCGCCGGAGGGGCCGTCCGACGGCACGAGTTCAGGCACCGGCAGCCAAGTGAGCGGAACCGCACACCCGCAAGCGGCCGGTGGGGCCCAGCCCGACCGCGCCCCCGCCACGCCCCCCACCGCGCCAACCTCGCGGCGATTTCATCCCCCGCCCTTGGCTACGACCCCGACAAATCCCGGGCCCCAGGTCCCGCCCACTCCCCCTCCCCCCTCCCTCGGGCCGCTTCCACCCCTCTCTGGCCACGCCCTGGCCACGCCCACAACCTCTTCTGCATTCCCTACAGGTCCTCGCGCTCACCGCCCCTCTCCCTGTTAATCTCCGGCTGAAAGCGGAGGTCTGGTCCGAGCGCTAGTGCTCCGAGTGCCCCACACCCCAGGCACAGTTGGCTCACCGTCCGTGTGGACCCAGCTGTCGGCCTCGTCCGGCGTGGGGAAGGATAAGCAGCCTCTGCCACCCGCTGTGTACCTGCCTGCGGGCACCCCCCACACTTGACCCCAGCACTGCGGTTCCTACCACGCTGTGGGCGCTTGCACTCCGATTCTGCGCGGAGTAGTCTGGACAACGGCCTGGATCGAGTGGGTCTGGGTCCCACCGGAGCTTCCGAGGCAAGGCTCCCGGGGTGGGCATGGGCGCTCGAAAAGCAGAGGGTACAATCCAGCGGAGGATCAGTCTGGGGACTGGAGGCTGGCTTGGGCCTCCCCTCCTCCAGCACTCCCTGCGGCCTGGGAACCCCCGCTGTAATAGCCGAGCGTGCCCCCACGGACAGCCTGAGCTTCTCCCCACCTGCAGAGCTGCACCTTAGCGAGGCCCATGTGCCGAGCCTTGGAAACCAAAGGAAGGGGAACAGCAGACTGGCAGTGTGGGACCTGAACGCGGGGCCTGGCCCCTGGGATCTTCACTAGTTTGTTTCCTGCCATAAATCACAGAACTTGAGAGCTCAGAATGGAGGGAGGGGTCCCTGGGCTCCAGAACCCAGACGCTGTCTGCTGTCTGCTCCCTGCCGCCCCACTTTCCTCTCCCCACAGCCCATCCTCCCTGAGATCACCGCGGGGCTGCGTGTGTAGTTCCCAGCTAAGTTGTGCCTGAGCCCAGGCCTGGCCTGGTCCCGCGGTGTCGACAGTGTGGTCTCCCAACCTGGGAACCTGCGTCGGGCCCTCGGGTACCTCTCCCACCTTAGCCTGTCCCGGGAGCTGGTGGGAAGCCCAGAAGAGCTGATCAGCCCTGGAGAGAGCCAGGCTCCAGCCGGCCGAATTCATCTCCTGAAGTCTCCGCGTGGGAAGAGGAGGGAGGAGTACGGACACCCTGGTGAGGGAGCTCTGGGCAGGGAGGATCCACACTGCAGCGCTGAAACCAACATGGTTCTGGGACCCTCTTGGAGTAACATGAAAAGAATTTGCTAATTTTGCAAGTGTACATGACCTGGTGTGTGCAGTTACATTTTTTTCTTTATCTTAGCGCTCATTTATTTCATAGCAAGGACCTTAATTTCTACATATTTTATTTCTTCTTTATAGACTGCTTCATGTTTGCCGTACCTGGGCATTCATTTCTGGGCCTTGTGTAAACCCGACCTGAAAAGGTCCCTCTATGACCCTTCAGCCACCCCGCCTTTCCTGCCCCTACCAGGCCCCAGATTTGGGCCCAGAGAGAGTCCTAGGAGGTGCCAGGTGGAAGACAGACAGGATCTTCCTGTCCTTGGAGGTATGTGGCCTCTGCCAAGTGCCCTTCAAGGCAGGGGCCCATGGCCCATCCTCCAGCACAGGTGTGAACAGGTGAACCCACAGCCTGGACTCCCTTCTGAGTCCCTCCGCTGCTCTCCCCCAGCCAGTGCCCCTGCCCATCCTGGCATATAAGGGCTTGAACGTGATGGTGTGTATTCTGCCTGGGGCCCTGTGAGGACAGAAAGAAGGAATCAGATGGTACTGTGGGTCCAGTACACCTCCTCACAGCTGAGGACAACCCAAAGCCGCATGCCTTTGAGGCAGGGTTCCCACACAAGCCACACCCCACGGTTTTGTTTTTGTGGGGTTTTTTTTGGTAGACTGGGGATCGAACTCAGGACCTTGAGGTCAGGGGAACCACTGAGCTAAATCTCTGGCCTCTTTTTTTTTTTTTTTTTTTTTGAGACAGGCTCTTGCTTTGTAGTTCAGGATGGCCCTGAGCTCACTATGCAGCCCATGCTAACCTCGAACCCACAGTAATCCTCCTGCTTCTGCCTCCCAGGCACAAGCCACCACGCCCAGCATTGTCGAACTCAGAACCTTGAGTTTGCAAGGCGTACGCCGGAACCACTGAACTAATTGTATTGAAATTTAATCGCAGTTACCGGTGGACATCAATGAGGATTTGGGGAAGGGCCGGAGGGTCACAGGAAGGAAAGACGAAGCCGGCTGCCCCCTTGTGGACGGCGGTGATAATTGAAGCCCCCGCTCAGATCTGGGTTTCGGTCCAAATTCCCTTCACGGTGGACTTTAGGGTGACAGGCCAAACGTCTGGCCCCACCTCGAAATTTGCTCGAGATATTTAGCAGTATGACAGAACGCGGTCGTCACAGTCCTGACAGTCAGGGACGTCTGACCCCAAGTGTGCGCCGAAGCGAGCCCTCCGGCCGGGCCCTTAAAACCCAGGAGTGGCCCACAGCACCTCCGAGTCTGGGATGGATTTGTGGAGACCCGCCCGCCCGGGCTGGGGATACGTCAGTTGGGTTTACACCTGGCAAAAATCGGTCTAGTTTTCGTGACTTTTTAAGACACTACTTTAAAAAAATAAATAAAAGACTACTTCTTAATGTTTTTGCCTCATTCTCTACTGGAAATAATAAAAATAGTCTTTGCCCAGAGGAAAAATAACATGCGGTGGAAGAAGGATCAAACCATTAGCTTGGCTTATAATTCCGGGAGCTGATTTTCAAAGCAAACCCGACCCTGGTTTTCCTAGCTGGGCCTCGGGTGCTGTCGGGCAGCCTGACAGGCGGGGGTGGGGATCCTCGGGGAGTTGAAAGAGAGAATTCCCTAGAGAGAAACTCAAAACATCCTTTACAGCTGCCGGAACTGAGATCTCAGCCAAGCAAGAAAATAGCCCCGCTTTTGTCTGAAATCCTACAAACACTTATAACAGATGAGTGGCAGCCAGTTTGGTGGTGCACGCCTGTGATCCCAGCACTCAGGAGGCTGAGGCAGGAGGATCACTACCTAGTGAGTTCAAGAGCAGCCTAAACTACATACTGAGACCCTGCCTCATAAAACCAAAACAAAAAACCAGACGACTTGGTTAATATCAAAGGCATCTGTGGGGCTTCAGATGCAGCTGCCCATGGCAGCGTCAAGATCCTTGCAAGCGACCACATGGTCACTTATTTCTGCTGGTGACAGCTGTAATGTCTACGATCACTCCGGTGATGGGCAGACTCAGGACAATCTCTAAAGCGCCAAACTGCGCCCAAAACCCGGCCCCAGATGCCCACAGGGCAGTGCGCCACCTGCCGGCGGGCTGCAAGTCCCAAACTCACTTCTACTCTCCCTTGGGTTGCAGGACACGACCTGCCCGGACAGCACACTAGCACGAAAAGGGACGAGCGCCCCCACGTGGCCGGTGCCCGACCTGGACCGTGACTCCGTTTCTGAGTCTGGGGATGTCGTGAGGGCGCTGGGTGCCCGCTCAGCGTCTGCTCCGGTGCTTCTACCGGATCACGCTGCGGTGACTGAGCATATGGTGTCCGTGCACAGCCTGCTGCAGCCCTGCTCGCCCGCCCTCACCCGAGGAGGCAGCAAGCGACACGGAGCAGGGCCACGAAGGGCGCAGCGATGTCTAGAGCGAATGACCCTCGGTCCGCAGAGGATACCAAGCAGGGAGCGTGAGACCAGCAGGCCATAAATGCAGTGAGAGAGGTGACGCGTGCTTCTAGGAGATGGGTCGGACAGACTCCGCGTCAGAACCGAAGCCAGGGAGGCTGGGCGGGCCTGCAGGCGCAGACCCTGGGGGCAGCTCACTTGTTGCGGTGTTAGCAGGAAACAAACAAGGACTGTGCTCGGGAGCCCCGTCCCGGGGACCTCCACTTTGGGATCTGCACACCGAGCCAACGTGCTGTGTGTGCTGCTCTACGTGCTCCCCTGGGCTTCTTGCGGTCCAGGTGGCATGCACCCCGCCCAACCTCCCCGTGGTCCCTGCAAGGTCCCATAATAGGTGTGGTGGCGCACACTTGAGAGGCTGAGGCAGGAGATCACCATGAGTTTAAGCCTAACCTGGACTACACAGTGAGTTCAAAGCCAGCCTGGCAGAGGTCTCTTTTTGTAGGAGGTGATCATGAGGGGCGCTGAGTGTGGGTGTTGCTGCCACCTGCCTGCAGATTGTGGAACAGCCTTTTAAGAAAAATTACAATACCCAGGCGTGGTGGCTCACGCCTGTAATCCCAGCATTTGGGAGGTAGAGGCAGAAGGATTGCTGTGAGTTCCAGGCTTGCCTGGGCTACATAGTGAGCTCAGCGCCAGACTGAACTACAAAGCAAGACCCTTTCTCAAAAAAAAAGTTACAATAAGTAACTCCAAACCCACCCACCAAGGAACCTCCAGGCGGGGTGGTGTCAGCCACCTTCCCCTACCCTTGACTTGCATGGTGTGTGCGCACGTTTGTGTTGAAAAGAGGTGTCATCTGAAACTCTCCTCTGCTTGCAGAGGTGTAACCATACAGCTGTGTCTCCTTTGACTGACCCTTTTTACATCTGGGGCCATTAGGGGTGGGAGAAGATAGGCTGGTGACACAGGTGGGGCTGGAGGAGCTGGAAGCGAGCCACACTCTGGCTGTGGACTCCCCCTGCCCAACTGTGAACTCCGTTTCTGTTGTCCTGGACAAGCTGGTTTCTGGCACCTTGTTATAGCTGCAGGAAACTCACATGTCACTGAAGGCCACTTGCTTGTGTCTGATGCAGACTTAGTAGCCTTCCCTCCCTGGCTGTGGCTCTCATCTGACTGAACCCTCACCCCATAGCTGTCCCTGGCAATGGTCTGGGCCCTTCTTGTCCAGGTCTGTGTGCTCCCCCTCAGGTCCCAGAACTAAGTTCCTGAACCAGCCAGGACTGCTGCCACCCACACCTCTATGCCCAGCTCAGCCATATACTTGTTCCCTTGCACATCTCCCTCCAACCTGGGCCCTGGCCCATGTCTATGCCAGGTTGGCCTGTTGCTCCCACCTGCCAGGCACACTTATGGAAATACTCCTGATCTGGGCTGGCTTTTGTCCCTGGTCTCTGCCTCAGTGACTCACCAAGCTTCACAGCCCAGACCAACCCAGCCCTGGTCTACAGATGCCCTTTCCTGTGTGGGCCGCTAGGTGCCAAACTCACAGGTGGCCAAGGTGACAAAGCCCACGCCTGTCCCAGTCATGTGCCTGCCCAGCCCCCCCCCCCGGCCACTTTTACTGAAGCCTAACTCCTCTCCATCTTGACTGAGGAAACAGGTATCCCTGGGACTCATTGCCCATCTCCCCTGCCACGCTTAACAGCCTGCACCAGCCTCACCCTCTTCATCTTGTCCCCCTCCCTGTTTCTGCCATTGAGGTCCCGGATCTCCTGTTCTCCTGTGTCCATTCACCGATATTCACTCCTCAAATGCTGATGTCTCCAAGTGGCTGCCTGGGGCCTGGACTCGGTGGAGCAGAGCCCTACCTGGGTCCTTGCTGGACCCAGTCCTTGCTTAGCTTCAGACAGCCCCTGTGGAGCTTTTGCTTCCCACCTCAGGGATGGGCAGCAAGAAGGGAGGAAGGGGCCAATGTCAGCACTGCTGCCATGGGGAGCTGGGCTCCTGCCACAGGCTGGGACAGGCTAGCTCCTCCCCCCATGCTGGGACCCCCAGCACCAGGCCTCATCACCCAAATGCCACAGAGGCCCAGAACATTTAATCTGTGTCCCCCGCTTTATACATCCTGCCTTCAGCGCTCATCCCCGGGAGGGTGGTAGGATTCACCCCCACGGGGGCTCCTGGTCTGCTGCCTGTGAGGAGACATCTCCTCACTGTGTCTGAGCCCAGAGAAGTACGGTATATTCAAGAAGCAGACAGCACACATGGAAGTGAGGCGGGGGCTCCTCCCCCTCTGTCCACCAGCCGGGACACCAGAGCAGCTGCAGTGCAGGCCCAGTGGAAGTCCAAGCCCAGCCCTCTGTTGGGGTGACATGATACAATCTGGGGCTGTCATTGGTAAAAGAGGGTGGCAGGAGCAGATGGAGCCCCAGGCAGTGGCCTGATTAGCCACAGGTGGCAGGATCACCCGTCCCCAAACACAAGGAAACAGCCTCAGAGAGCAAAAGGGCAAGATCCATGGGAACCAATTCTGCTCCATGCCCTCCAAACAGGAGGTCACAGGAGAGGGGCCCGGGCTGCCCCTCAGGGAGCCCAATCCAGCCCATCCAGCAGGGCCTAAGCAGCAGCCAGCTATCGCCAACCTTGTCCCTGCAGTGCTGGAAGCACTTTTTTTTTTTTTTTAAGTTTTTTTTGATCGAGAGTCTCACTTTGTAGCCCAGGCAATCCTCGAAGTCGTGGCAATCCTCCTGCCTCTGCCTGAGTGCTGGGATGGCAGACATGAGCCACCACACCCAGCATTGATGTATGTGGAACCAGAGATTGAACTCCAGACCTTGCTCTTGCCAGATAGACACCTGAAACACTGAGGAAAATCCCTGACCCCTTTTTTTAGTTTTTTGAGACAGGGTCTCACTTTGTAGTTCAGGCTGGCCTTAAGTTCACTATGTAGCCCAGGCAAGCCCCGAACTCAACAATCCTCCTGCCTCTGCCTCCTGAGTGCTGGGATTATAGGCATAAGCCACTACACCCGGCTAGAAGCAGATTCTTATTTATGTTTCCTTGGTTTAAAAGTTTAGGTTTCCCAAGAAGCTGATTACTAAAGCTGTGTCAGTGCCTCCTGTTTCTGTCAATACTGGCATCCAAGGAGACTCATCAGGGGCTGAAGACCTGTCTGTGGGCCTTTATGGCACAGCTCTGGAAGGCCCGGGGATAGGTCTGGTTGGCCCCTGTATTCTCCGTGGACCTGGGGGGCTCACTCATCGGCACCATGGTGCAGCCACAGGCTCACAGGGACTCCCCAACCCTGCTTTTCCCAAAGAACAGTGGTGTGTTTTGACCCTGGGCTGTTGTGGAATGTATAAAACCTTGGACATGGTTATACTACTGAATGGGGCGGTGTCTCAGGGAGCTATTTCCAGGTTCTCAGTGTCCCAAAGAATGGAGCAGGACACTCCAAAGGAGTATTGACAATAAGATTTATTTTAAAAGGAGCAACAAAAGTAAGTGAAGTGTAGATCTACAGAGCTCACAGCCCTAGAGGTGGCACTGGGTCTCTTAGTGGTCCTGGGATCACAGGTGGGTCTATATCTTAAGGTGGACCTTAATATTCCCACCCTTTTGAGGGTTTTTTTTGACCATACAAGATTTTTAGAGGAAGTGTCGTGGCATTCCAAGGCCTACAGGGGTGTTTGTTAAAACCCCAACGCAAATGAGGCTGGATGTAGGTCAGGGGCCTGTACTCTTTCTTTTTTTTTTTGCTTTTGAGACAGGGTCTTGTGTTGTAGTTCAGGCTGGCCCTGAGCTCACTATGGTACCCAGGCAAGCCACCGCGAACTCAGCAATCCTCCTGTCTCTGCCTCCCGAGTGCTGGGATTACAGGCGTGAGCCACCACGTCCGGCATTGTGGTATGCAGGTGTTGATTGTTGGTGGGCGTGTCTCCACGCCCAGCATTATATGTGGTAACCGGGGATCGAACTCAGGACTTTGCGCTTGCAAGGCAGGCGCCGGAACCACTGAGCTAATCCTCTGGCCCAGGGCCTGTACTCTTAGGGTTACACACGCCTGGGGGTTTCAGGGGAAGGACTCATCTGCTGGTTTTCAGACATTTTGACCATCTCACTTGCTGTCGGTTTCCTAATTCTTGTGCCACGTCATTTACCTGTCCTTGCTTCAGCCCCTACATCAGTTATAAAGCCCAAAGCACCAAACCTGAGTAAGAGGCCTCTGCAGATATTCCCAATAAATAGGGAGTGCAGGTACAAAGAGCAGGAGGACCCTGTGCAGAGTGGTATACATGAAAGAGTACAGAATGTAACCCAGGGCACCCTGGGAGAGTGTCCCTTGGGTGCTGAGCTCTAGACAGGTATCAGAGGTTTTCAAGGTGTGGGGAGAAAAGGGATGTGACAGGGCTGCAGAAGTCACAAGAGGCCAGCCAGGTAAGAACACTTAACAGGGCCAGAGGGTTGGCTCAGTGGTTCTGGGGCCTGCCTCACAAGCGCAAAGTCCTGAGTTCGATCCCCAATAACCACATACAATGCCAGGCGTGGTGGCTCATGCCTGTAATCCCAACACTTGGGAGGCAGAGACAGGAGGATTGCTGAATTCCAGGCTTGCCTGGGCTACATAGTGAGCTCAGATCCAGCCTGAACTACAAATCGAGATCCTGTCTCAAACAACAACAAAAACACTTAACAGTCACTGATCTGCTGCCCTCGGGCGCAACACCTGGCTATGGAGGATGGTGCTGAGGTCCCTGGGGCCCTGAGGGCTGAGGCCCCAGAGAGAGGGCAGAACCAGGTCGATGTGGCTCCTGGGCAAGCTTCCAGGTTCCCTTGGGAGGGGTGGTCAGTGTCCTAATGCCTTCCACCCTGGAGGGACAAGAACGGCCCAGAGTCAGGCCTGGAAGGAATCCAGGCTCAGGCCTCGAGGATGTGACCTTGGCAGCTGGTCGACCCTGTGACTCAGTACCTCTCCTGCTGCTTCCTAACTTCACTGGGAGGACTGGAAGGACACATACAGGTCACAGCACCGGGCCCAAGGCAAAAATCGAAGTCGATCTAACCAGTCGCTTCGTTGTGAATTCGCCGTTTTCAGCTTCTTAGGAGCTGCCCTACTCGCCGCCCTTCGACACTCGCGTACACACACACACACACACACACACACACACACACACACACACCCTCGACTCGCTCATGCGCCATGTTCGCTCTTTGGAAGGCGGATCGCGAAAACGAACTTGAGAGGACACCCAATTTGCAGGGTAGCAGCCGCTTCCCAGAGGTCCGCGTTCCTCCGAGTCTTAATCGCAGCATGCAACTTCTTTACTCTTCCTTTGCCTCTCGCCTCTCCCTGACAACTATCACCGATCCCGCCCCTTTCCAAAGGGGTAAACAGGATGTAGGCCTCCGAACAGAGCACTTCCGGCGAGCAGGGGGCAGGAGTGATTAATGAACGGCAGTGGGAAGAAACCAATCATAGACGAAGACTGGGATAGAGCCAATCGTAAGGGGCGACAGATCTGGCGGCGGGCGGTACTTGGAAGGGGTGCAGCCAATCGCGGCGGGCCGTGGGAGGGCGGGGCCGGGCAGACTCTGGTGGTCAGCTGGGAGACCACTTCTGCTTGGTGTCGGTCGGAGCCCGGTGCCGCTATGCTGCAGCTACGGGACTCGGTGGACTCGGCTGGCACGAGCCCCACGGCACTGCTGGCGGCTGACGAGGACGTGACGGTGTGCGGCACGGCCGTCGGCCGGACAGGGGCGGACACGCCTTTACGCCAGACTCTGTGGCCGCTCAGCGTCCACGACCCCACGCGCCGCGCCCGCGTTAAGGAGTACTTCGTGTTCCGGGTGAGGACAGGACCGGGGCGGGGCGGGGCGGGGCGAAGAGCGGGGACGGGACAAGCCGGGACCGACGCCCGCCAGACTGACTTCGGCCCCGGCTTTCTCAGCCCGGCACCATCGAGCAGGCTGTGGAGGAGATCCGCGCCGTCGTGCGGCCCGTGGAGGACGGCGAGATCCAGGGGGTGTGGCTGCTGACAGAGTAAGCCAGCCGCCTGGGGACTCCTTGGGTATTCCCGGGGGTGGCCGCTTGTCCTTCCCTGAGGGTGGTTCCCTGGCGCCAGCTCTATAGCCGATGGTGTCTCGCCTGCAGGGTGGACCACTGGAACAACGAGAAGGAGCGGCTGGTACTGGTGACCGACCAGTCGCTACTTATCTGTAAATACGACTTCATCAGCCTCCAATGCCAGCAAGTGGTCAGGGTGGCGCTCAGCGCAGTGGACACAATCTCCTACGGAGAGTTCCAGTTTCCCCCAAAGTCCCTCAATAAGTAAGTGCGTTCTGAGAATCCAGTACCAGCGGATGGTCTTGTACCATCCATTACCAGCGGATGGTCTTGTGTCTACTCCATGTGAAAGCTGAGGACCTTAGCTTCAGAGATAAGAGAAAGTGATCCAGAAGGAAGTGGCTGGTGGGAATTGCACAAAAGACAACTATAAAGTCATAAAGGAAAGGAAAAGGGGTCAGATATGCTGAGGTAGAGCCAGTGTGTTAAAAGCAAACTGGATGTCCCTCTGGAAAGGGCATCGAATTGCTAGGCCAGAAAGGGGTCACATTGCCTCCTTCGGCCTTCCACTGGTTTCTTCTTCTTCTTTTTTTTTTTTTTTGAGACAGGGTCTCGCTTTGTAGTTCAGGCTGGCCCTGAGCTACTGTGTAGCCCAGGCAAACCTCGAACTCAGCAATCCTCATGTCTCTGCCTCCCAAGTACTGGGATGACAGGCGTGAGCCACCATGCCTGGCACTGTGGTATGTGGTATTGCTTGCTGGTGGGCATGAGTCACCACGCCCAGCATTGTATGTGGTTACTGGGGTTCCAACTCAGGACCTTGCGCTTGCGAGACAGGTGCCAGAACCACTGAGCTAAATCTCTGGCCCCCATTGGTTTATTCTTAAAAAAAGAAGGTAGATACTTCTGTAATTTATAGCTAACCCTAAAGGTCAGGTACACCTGAAAATAATAGTCAGCTTTCAATAGTTGATTATCTTTTTTCTTTTTTTTTAGGAGGAAAGGTTTATTTTGGCTCAAAATTTGTAGAGGTTTCAGTCCATGGTCCAAAGCAGGACAGCAAGCCAGAAGGGGATAGCAGGAAAAAAGACCTTTATGGCATGGCTGCAGGAAGCAGAGATCAAAGAAGCCAGGGAGCTACATCCCTCCAAGCTACCCCCAACCCAAGTGGCCACCTCCTACCAGTCTTCACCTCCCAACCTCACATTTAGCTATAAACTCTGGACTCATCCAGTCATCTCCCAGAAGCCCCACCAGTGATCCCATGAGACTTCAGAGGGTACATCTAGATAGAAACCATGACTTTCTGTCTGCTACCCCAATAGACACATTCACATCTCTTTATGGAAAATACATTTAGTTCATTCGTAGGAATTGCCAAAGTGCTGGCAGTTCCACATTACAGCTCCAAGTCCAAAATCTCTTCTGAGTTTTTTTTTAGATAGGGTCTTGCTTTGTAGTTCAGGCTGGCCCTGAGCTCACTGTGTAGCCCAGGCAAGCTTCAGCAATCCTCCTGCCTCTGCCTCCCAAGTACTGGGATTACAGGTGTGAGCCACCATGCTTGGCATTTGTGGTCTGTAGTACTGATTGCTGGTGGGCATGAGTCAGCACCCCTGATATTGTTGTATGTGGTTTCCGGTGATTGAACCCAGGACCTTGCACTTGCTAGGTAGGCACTGGAACCACTGAGCTAAATCTCCAGCCCTTGTGAGGTTTTTTTTTTTTTTTTTGACACAGGGTCTCGCTTTGTAGTTCAGGCTGGCTCTGAGCTCCCTATTTAGCCCAGGCAAGCCTGGAACTCAGCAGTCCTCCTGCCTCTGCCTCCCGAGTGCTGGGATTACAGGCTTGAGCTACCACGCCCGGCACTGTGGTATGTGGTATTGATGGCTGGTGAGCGTGAGTCTCCACGCCCAGCATTGTGTGTAGTTACTGGGGATCGAACTCAGGGCCTTGTGCTTGGGAGGAAGGCGCTGGAACCACTGAGCTAAATCTCTGGCCCTTTCTTCTGAGTTTTAAAGCAAATTCTTTGCTATCAGGTCCCTTAAAAAAATTTTTTTTTAAAAAGTTAACTGCTGGGGCCGGAGGGTTAGCTCACTGGTTCCGGTGCCTGCCTCGCAAAAGCAAGGTCCTGAGTTCGATCCCCCCCCCCCAACCACATACAATGCTGGGCGTGGAAACTCACGCCCACCAGCAATCAATAGCACATACCATAGTGCCGAGCGTGGTGGCTCACGCCTGTAATCCCAGCACTCAGGAAGCAGAGGCAGGAGGATTGCTGAGTTCGAGGTTTGCCTGGGCTACATAGTGACCTTAGGGCCAGCCTGCACTACAAAGGGAGACCTTGTCTCAAAAAAAAAAAAAAAAAAAGTTAACTGCTGGCATTGGGCGAGATTTAGCTCAGTGGTTCTGGCGCCTGCCTCGCATGCCCAATCCTGAGTTAGATCCCCAGTAACCACATACAATGCTGGGCATGGTGACTCATGCCCACAGCAGCCAGTGCCACATACCACAGTGCCGGGCATGGTGGCTTACACCTGTAATCCCAGCACTCAGGAGGCAGAGACAGGAGGATTGCTGAGTTCAAGGTTTGCCTGAACTACAAAGCGAGACCCTGTCTCAAAGAAAAAAAAAAAACTGCTGGCATTTAAGGGAACAGAATAAACATTCCTATTTCAAAAGGGAGAAATGGGGAAAGGGGTAGGAGAGAGGAACAGGACCAAAGCAAGACTGAAATTTAGCTAAACAAATGTTAAATCCCATAGTATCATGTCTCACATCTAGGATAGTCTGTGGCAAGATGTGAACTCCACACTGCTTGGTCAATCTCAATCTTGCAGCATTGCTGGTGCTATGGCCCTCACAGCTTTTCTCTTGGGCTGGCTTCGCTCACTGCTTACAGCTTTCTTTTCAAATTGCGCCATCTCCACTGCACTTTTTTTTTTGAGACAGGGTCTCGCTTTGTAGTTCAGGCTGGCCCTGAGCTCACTATGTAGCCCAGGCAAGCCTGGAACTCAGCAATCCTCCTGTCTCTGCCTCCCTAGTGCTGGGATTACAGGGGTGAGCTACCACGCCCGGTGCTGTGGTATGTGGTATTGATTGCTGGTAGGCGTGAGTCACCACGCCCAGTATTGTATGTGTTTACCAGGATCAAACTCAGGACCTTGCGCTTGTGAGGCAGGCGCCAGACTACTGAGCTAAATCTCTGGCCCAGTATTTGGCTTTTTAATGCTAATGTTCTGTCAGGCTCTCTGCTCCTTTTTTTTTTTTTTTGCTTTTTGAGACAGGGTCTCGCTTTTGTAGTTCAGGCTGGCCCTGAGCTCACTATGGTGCCCAGGCAAGCCGCCGCGAACTCAGCAATCCTCCTGTCCCTGCCTCCCAAGTGCTGGGATTACAGGTGTGAGCCACCACGTCTGGCATCGTTGTATGCGGCGTTGATTGTTGATGGGCGTGTCTCCACGCCCAGCATTATATGTGGTAACCGGGAATCGAACTCAGGACCTTGCGCTTGCGAGGCAGGCGCCGGAACCACTGAGCTAACCCTCCGGCCCTCTCTGCTCCATTTTTATTGGCCCCCAAAATTATTTAGTGGTGCCGTTTGGTCTTGATTCTTCCCAACATAAACCTGGATAAACACCCCCAACAATGCCTTTGGCGGGGGTTTCAATTTTAGGCTTCTTCACTTTTTCTCTACCAGATTAGTTACATTCTTCATCTCTGGCAAAGTCTCAGGAGCAAAATGTAGACAAATTTTTTTTTTTTTTTTGCTTTTTGAGACAGGGTCTCGCTTTGTAGTTCAGGCTGGCCCTGAGCTCACTATGGTGCCCAGGCAAGCCTCGAACTCAGCAATCCTCCTGTCTCTGCCTCCCGAGTGCTGGGATTACAGGCGTGAGCCACCACGTCCGGCTGTAGACAGATTTTTTAAGCCTAACACACATGGTCTGGAGAGAAGTTGCCAGTGGAGTCCTTGTTCCCACCTGAAGACTTCTGAGCCTGGTCTTTTCCATCTGCCTGAGCTCAGACCGGAATCTCCCATCAAGCTTGACCTACAGCATTCCAGGGCTGCTTCTCCAGCTAGCCTCTCCAAACCTTTCCAAACTTCTCCATAGCAACAACCCCACTTCTCTGGTACCAAAACTACTTTGTCATCAACGAGGCACAATTCACTGTCACATCCGATGGATAAGGCCCTTACTGGCTGGCACTGCAGGAAACCAGAGAGAACAGACACAATAATCAGAACAAACAACTGCAAATCATGTCCCGCCACTGCAGTTCCAGAAATAGTATCTGCAGCCACTGCCTTTCCTGGGAAGCATGACTTCCCTTTTACCTGCCCAGATTTCTCAAGCCAAAAATCTTGCCTCTTCCTTTTAAATTCTTTGTTTTCTCCCTGCTGTATGCTGAGTTCCCTTTTCACACACTCAGCCTGCTTGTGTGCTGGTGTGCAAATGAATAAACAGCCCCCTCACTTGCACAAGGCCTCCTATGAGTGGTCTCTCCTCCCCATCATATATGTGACACTCTCAGTTTAAAAGTTTATTTTAACTCAGTTTGTAGAGGTTTCAGCCTGCAGTCCACTGGCTCCAAGGCAAGATGGCAGAGGGGCACATGGAGGAAAGTACCCTTACAGCATGGTGGCAGGAAACAGATCCTACAGGGTCTGAGCATGCAGCCCAGGCTGGCCTCAGACTTGCAGGAGTCTTCCTCCCACAGCCTCCTGAATGTGGGAATTCCAGACATATGGCATCATGCCTGGCATTTAATTATCTTGATTTAAAAGAAGTTTTGAAATATGAAAATGCTAGACATGAGAATAATCAAACTGTGGACTTCAGAGATCCAATGCAGAGATTTGGACAGGAGATATCACTATCACAAAATACCTGGGATCAGTGGAGGAGGGGGCAACTTATTTGGGCTCACAATTTCTGAGGTTTAAGTCCACAGTTGCTTGGGGCATTGCTTTGGGTTTATAGGGAGCCAGAGTACCACACTAGAGTGTGTCCAGATCCCTGCTTGTCAAGGAAGATCTCCCACTGACCTGATGTTCTGCGGGACCTGGCACCTGGCACTAGTGCCACAGTCAAGACCAAGCCTATAGTAATGAATTTGGAGCACGTGTAGGGTCCAGACCACACCAGAGAATGTAAATCTTGACCAATATTTAATAGGATGATTACAGATGAGTTGGTTCATTAGGCCATCTAGTGTGATCTCCTTAATTAATAGCACATAAAGATGAAATTTAATATAATCAAAAGAAATATTTGTCATATTTAAAAGTACTTAAAAGTTGTGATCCCCACACTCACTACCTGAGGCAGAATTAGGGGTTCAAGACCAGCCTGAGTTAGTTCTAAGCCAGCCTGGACTAGAGAGTGAGGCCTTGTCTCGGGTGTGTGTGTGTGTGGGATGGGATTTAAAGCAGCCATTAGTGGAGACCTTCACCATTATCTATTAGGAAATGTCCAAGGTCTTTGCCATGTGCACAGAGCTGTGGGATGGTTAGCCTCGCACCTCTGTTTGCTCCCCTGCTCACACAGCTTTCTTCCCACTTGTCAGGCGAGAAGGCCGTGGGATTCGCATTCAGTGGGACAAGGAGAGCCGTCCCTCCTTCATAAACCGGTGGAACCCCTGGTCCACAAATGTGCCCTACACCACTTTCATCGAGCACCCCATGGCTGGTGTAGATGAGAAGACAGCAACTCTGTGCCATGTAAGTGATCCCTCAGCACTGAGGCACCCTTGTGTGCCCGAGGGGATGGAGGGTCCAGTCTGCACCACCCATACTGGTGCCTCGAGATGGCCAACTAATGATGTGGAAATGAGTGCGTGACACTGGTGAGCAGCTGCTGGTTAACAGGGCTCCATGATGCAGTTCCTGGGTCTAGAACCCTGGGAGAGCAGCCTGGGGGGTGTGGGGACACAGCTGACCCAGCCAGGCTGAGGTACCCCACCTGCATGTGTTACCCTGGGGCCAGGATAGAGCAGAGCCAAGAATGTGCTGGGGCTTCTGGTGTGAACTAGGCAGATGCATGTCCCAGGACCATTTGGTCCTATAGATGGTGAGGGCCCTGGTGTGCTGGCTGACCTTTTCACAGGTGGACATGATGGCACGATGCCAATATACCTGCTCAGAAAGCACTGTAAGGAACTGTGCCTGAGGACCACCACAGTGTGGCAGAAATGTTGTTCATAGGACTTAGTATAGTCACTGCCACATAGTGCCAGTTGAGCTATAATGGACTGCTTGTCCAGTGTGTTGCTCTTGTAGGACAGTGTTGGCATACCAGACTGCAGCCCAGAACCCACTTGGCTATTATAAAGTGCCAACACTGAAATTAAACCTGAATGCTGAGGTTTCAGGTTAGAAAAAACAGCTCACAGGTTAGTACCTTTTGTCTTAAAAACAGTAGCGTGCTTGCCTTAGGTTTCCCAGCACTCCTGTGGGTAACACCCCAACAGTTCTGTTACCTTGCGACATCATAGGTACCATGCTATCACACAGTGCGTCCCTCAGGGAGCCTGCTCATACCCACTCTGCTATCACAGAAAGTGTGGCATGTACAGGATGGACAGGGCACCACACTGAGCATGGCCTTGAGCGTGCTTCTAGTACATGCGTCTGCTGCCCCTTCTGTCACCATATCTCCTCTGCTCCTGCTAATATAGATGCTCAGGCACTCTATCTACCCTGTTACTCTGCAGCATCCCCCCATAGTGCACACCTGGTGGACCCAGCCACTACACATTTCTCAAAGCATGTCTTTGTCATGCAGTCACAGGAAGTGCGGATTTTCCCACATAGCACATTGCCCTTCTCTTGCCCAAAGACTAAAGCTCCCTGTTCTCTTTCCAGTTGGAAAGCTTCCAGGCTCTGCTGATCCAAGCTGTCAAAAAAGCCCGGAAAGAAAATCCTTTGCCAGGACAGGCGAGTGGTGTACTAGTCTTGGAGCGCCCCCTCCTCATCGAGACCTACGTGGGACTAATGTCCTTCATCAACAATGAGGCCAAGCTGGGTTACTCCATGACCCGGGGCAAAATAGGCTTCTAGATGGCAGTGCCTGCCAAGTGGCTGTGGGGAGGGGCTGGGGAGCTGGGCAGCCAGTGAGCCACAGGTTAGTAGGACATGTACCCAGTTCTGGGCATCACACACATAGCAGGAAGACCTGGCCCTCTATGCCGTGGGCACCTCCTGTCCTCCACCCGTTTGCCTCCAGTGCACCTGTGTTGCTTCTGGTCCCCACCCCAGCCCTCCTGCATGCCGAGCCCTCAGACCACACCAGCCTGCACTGTATGCGGCTGGAC
This sequence comes from Thryonomys swinderianus, assembly GCA_004025085.1. Lineage (NCBI taxonomy): Eukaryota > Metazoa > Chordata > Mammalia > Rodentia > Thryonomyidae > Thryonomys > Thryonomys swinderianus. The sequence goes on from PVIC010000041.1 coordinate 130,199, forward strand.
TGGGGCGGGAACCTGGGGTCTCCATAGCACACTTGTGCATAGTTTACATTCGGTGTCAAATTTTCTATTTTGAAACTTAATCCATTTTTTTTAGCTAAACACGAGCAGCCAGCAGACCAGTCTTGAAATAAGATGCAGTCTGTGCCATGTCAGCCCCTCGTGAACAGCTCTTTTGTAAAAATGTTTGATCTCGTCACTTTTTGTAGAATTGACCCAAGTTGCATCAGTACTTAGGCATCTCTCCCAGGCCCGCAAGGCTTGCAGGGAGGCATTTACACAACTTGCTAGTTTCAGGAAGTCACCCTGGTAGTTCTTTGCACACAATGTTGACAGCTGTCTGTATCCTAAGTTTGTATTGTTCTATTCCTGTTTAGAAAGGAACTGGGTAGCTTGCTTCTTAAAGAATGCACTTTAAAAAAGCTACACAAGACCCTGACTGGCTGTGATTCCCGCAGCCCACCGCCCCATGCACTGGGAGCCGCTGGAACTCCCGCACCTCCCGTCACCATGCACAGCTAGCTTGTGTGATTGCGGCGCTTGTAAACTACACACTGGCCTGTCAAGTGCTCTCCATTTACAGCTCTGTGGCTTTGAGCTGCCTGGTATGGGTGTGAGCGGGAACCTTTGGCCTGTCTGCTGGAAGGCTGCCCTGCAGCTTCAGTCTTCAGCCTGCACTATCTTATAGTAAAGACAATTAGAACCAAAAGGATGTTCCCTTGCTGAAGTTTAATTAAAGGTGGCACAGCGACCAGGAAAGTGTGGTACCCAGTTCCTGTGCTCCACAGGGTATGAGAACAGGACAGTGGGAAGTGTGTGCTCCTGGCTCTGGTTCTGCTGCCCTCCAGGCACCTCTGCGATCAGCAAGTAGCCAGGTGGGGCTCCCTGCAGAAGCCGCTCCCGGGCTAAGGCTCCCATGTGCCTTCAATGTCCAGTGATGAGAGGGTCCCCATTACCTGGGAGGCAGCCATGAGGCCATGTTTTATAAATTAGCAAAAGTTTATTTTAAATAATGAAAATTACAACTTCCTACTGTACATATTTACAAGGTTGTCTTGCTATAGAAAATAGAATCCAGTGGAGTCTGCACCAGTGTGGCTATAGACGCCTTCACCATGTTGAGTTGCACTGGGTACTGTGCCTTGGCCTCCACCCTAGTACTATGTATAGCCGTCCTGCTGTCCTGCAGCAGCCCCGACACCTTCCTTGGTCTCCAGGAAGCAGAGGCAGAAGTGATCCTTACTGAGGAGGGCCAGGGAATCCCCATTTGAATGCCAGCAGAGAGAAAGCACCGGAAAGTCACCTAGAGAGGTAGCCAGAAGGTTAGGGCAGAGGGGCTGGGGTCCCCTGGGAAGGCAGCTAGGGAAAACCGGAAGGTACCACATGATGCTGAAGAGTAGGCCGTGGGGCTGCCTGATGGTGTCACATGGGTTCTGGTGCCCACATTTGCCCGCAGAGACGCACTCACCTTCCCCGGGCACCTGCACTGACATGCAGCCTGCTGGTGACCACAGGTAGACCTTGCTGCCCCCTGTGCAGATGGCCAGCCGTGGCTGCTGCGGGTCCCACTGGAAGGAGCGCACTGGGGACAGCTGCTCGAGCACCACGAAGAGCCTCAGCTTCTGAATATCCCAGACCCAAACAGTGTTGGGTACGTTGTCTGGGAGGGAGAGAGGTAGAGAGGAGGGTATCATCACCATGGCCCTGCTCAGCCTGAGCCCTTAAGAGCCACCTGGAAGGAGCAGCAGGTGAACCTTCATGCCTGCAGACTTGGGTTTGGTTTCTACATCTGTCAAGTGTCAAAAATTTTAAGACCAAAAAGCCCCAGGGTGGGCTCTGTGCCCTGCCCCTGCCTCTTCCTGAGGAAGATGGGTAGGAAGGGAGGAAGCCAACTTCCCACAGAGCTCCTGAGGCAGGACATGGGCTGCTGCCATGTGAGGGGGGCAGCTGCTGTGGGTCACTTCATGGCCGTCTGCGAGGCCCACAGCCTGGGAGTGGGCAGTGCAGCACCAGCAGCCAGAGTACTGACCGTTCCTTGTTGCCAGGAAGTAGCTGTCAGCACTAAAGGCCAGCATCCCTATGCCCATCCTGGGGTTGGCCCTGTCGGTGGCTGGCTTCAGTGTCTGCAGGGAGGTGGGCACAGAGGCAACCTCATCTGGAACAGCAGAGAGCACACTGGGTCATAAGAAGTAGATCAGGCAGGGTGCCCAGGCTTCCCAACCCTTTCCTGAGGGCCCCGTGCTGACAGTGGGCCTGTGGGGAATAGCACTGCAGTACCAGGCTGCCCTCAGGCCCTGGAGCCCCAGGCCAGCCAGGAGGGCACAGGTGGCAGGGCCTGCACCCGCTTCTGTAGCCCCACACGCCCCTCAGCACTCGTGCCCTCTGACATTCTGATCTCAGGTTCTCTGGTGCAGCAGAGGGCAGCAAAGCGGCAAGTGGGTAACTCCATAGGGCCAGGTGCACAATCTACTGTCCCCGCACATCCCTCCTCTGAGGTCCCATGTCCTTGTGCCCACTGCAGGGACAGCAGCTGTGACTCTGCCTGCTGGGCCTGTGAATTTCTCAGGACTGGGTTCTTATGCTCCTCAGAGACCAGCACTCTTCCTCCATCAACAGGGTGCCTGGCAGTCACCCTGGAAGCCCAGGCCCAGTGCCTCAAGACTGCTGGGCAACCGGGCACAGCGGCTATGAGGCAGCACAGGAAGCAGTGGACACACAACATACAGAGCGTGGGAATTCATTTGAACACAGAGGCGTCTTCCTTAGACAGAAAGGGGCTTAAGGCATGGCTGTGTGGCCAAGCCTGTCAGCTTCACACACCCCGGGGCCACGGAGGGAAAAGACACAACACAGAATGAGTCAGCGTGACAACCCAGCAGCCCTGCTCACATTTGCTCTCTGTGGTGGTGAGGGGATGGGCACCTGCTCGGGACGGCGGGAAGGACAGGTGGCCCAGCCCCAGCGGTGAGCTCTTCTCAGCTTCCTTGTACACTACCTGAAAGAGAAGGTGGGTGGCTACCACCTGGCTCGTAACTGGGAGGGAGGCGCCTGGGAGGACATGGTAACTGAGCTGGACAGGGCAGGGATGTCCAAACCTCAGTCCCAGCAATCTGTCCTGCTCCTGAGCTTGGACAGCAGCTGTCTGTGCCTCAGCTGTGACTGGGGACTGAGCAGTGCCACGCCAAAGGCCAGTTCGGGGGCGGCCATGGGCAGCATGGACATGGGGAGGTCCCTGGGGTGCCCTTGGAGAGGACCATGAGACCTAGCCCTCTTCCTCCTCCGCTTCCTAGAATCTACTTTTGGCTACCACAGGTGAGAGACCACTGACCACAGGGACTCAGCTCCTGCTGCCCTGGCCCTGGTACCCAGCAGGTGGCAGCCATGGTGATACTGCTGCCAGGCCACCATGCTGCCATGTTCCCTAAGGAACCCAGTGCCTCCCGTGGTGGGACCTCAGAGGCTTCCTCGCTGGACAGTCCCCACCTCTCCTGTCCCCACTGCTCTCGTTGAGGCCCAGGGCTCAGTGCCTGCAGAACAGCAGGTACTCAGTGTTCCAGGGCAGGGCCTGCAGCTGGACAGATGAGAAGTGTGGCATCTGGCTGGGGTGGGGACAAAGGAACAGCCTGTGGGTGACGTGACAAGAAAGACAGCCCAGTGTTATGGGCCTGTAATCCCAGCACTAGGTGGCTGAGGCAGGAGGATCAGCATTTTGAGGCCAGCTTGAGCTATGTAGTGAAACTCTGCCTCAAAACCAAATGGCAGACAGGCCCAGGGTGGGGCCTGGCTCTGAGGTGCCTTAATGTCTTATCTGTGAAGTGTCTGGCGACAGAGAGACAGGAAAGTGGCAGCACAGTGGCTGACATGAGGGAAAACAGCAGCTCCTGCCCCCAGGTGAAACAGAAGGGACCTTGGACTTACTGTCTTGGGGCTGTTGATGGCTGCAGGATGCCCAAACTCAGTGATCATCTTCCAGGTTACGTGGTTCAGTAGCCGCACCTGAGGAGGGGACCAGGGGGCTGACGTGCTTGAGTGGCCGCTATGACCCCCATGCCCCTATCTGTCACCCACCTTTCCATCATAGCTCCCAACAGCCAGGAACTGGCTGCTGGGGCTCCAGGCCACAGACTTGATGCCCAGGGACCACTCGTAGGCACAGTACATGGAGAGCAGACGGCCGTCCAGGGAATACAGCAGCATCTTGTACTGCAGACAAGACAGCAGCGTGGCATGGTCACTGCATGCAGCACAGACGCAGTGCGGCGTGGCAGGGGCTCCAGTAGCTAGTAGGGAGCAGCATAGAGCTGGCCAGAGCAGAGGGCAGGGCAAAAAACTGGGACTCCAGCCACTGGCTGGGATACAGCTTGGCAGTGAGGGCTTCCTTAGCAAGCATAAGACCCTGGATTCCACTCCTGGCAGATGTTCCTGAGAGCATACATCCTGAGGCTGTACCTCCAAGCAGGTGTCCCACACAGCCAGCACACAGCCATTGGGGGCCCATTCCATGCCGGTGAGATCCTGGGTGTCCGTGTCAAAGTGCTTCCAAAGAGGAGGGGCGAAAGAGACAGGTAAGGATTTCAAGATCTCTGCTTAAAGAAACCCAGGTTTATTTTATAATTATGGTAGCATATTTAGCACTTAACTTTTTTTATGCAAAATTGGACAAAATATCCACATGCTGTCTCCTGTAGTGTGCCCAGCCCCCACACATAGTGCCTGTCCGGAAGCCTTTTCTGCTGAGTCCCAAGGTGCTACAGTGAGATCATGTGTCCACCACCTGCAACCCACGTGGCCCAGTACAATGCTGTATCCCTGGCATGTGATACATCAGCCTCGACCAGAGATGCCAAAGCTTTCAGAGCTTTCAGTAAGACAACAGTCTGCTGGGCACCACACTGGGTATAGCACCGCTGGCCCGGACTGACAGTTGCAGTGTGGTGCCTGGGGTGGCGCATGCACCTGTGACACCCCATGCAAAACAGAGGGCAGACGGCATCGCCACTTAGGGACACACAGGACTGGCCCAGAAACACCAGTGCCACTGGGACCCAAAGGCCATCAGTGCCACCACCCTCCCAGCCCTCAGGACAGAGGAGCGTCCTACCCGCAGGAGCTGCCAGTCGCTGCACACAAAGATGCTCACGTAGTCCTTGCAGTCCCGCCGCTCGGCCAAGGCCAGGTAGCGGCCATCCCTTGTGAATGTTATTCCTATGCAAGAGGAAGTTCGGCTGCAATCAGGCAGGAGCCAGAAAAGAGGAAATGCAGCAGTCATTTTCAGAAGCATGAGAAGTCAGGGATGGTGGTGCACACCTGTGAACCCAGCTCATTGGGAAAGCTGAGGCAGGAGGATTCCAAATATGAGATCAACCTGTTTCAAACAGTAAAAAGGGTTGACGGTAGCTTGGGGGTACAGCCGCCCAACCTTTGCAATACCTGGTCCACAAAACAAAAGATTAACAACACAAATAGGACTATTTGTCTTTTCCTGCTCTCTTTCCTTCTGCCCTTCTTTTTGTTTTTTTGAGACAGGGTTGGGTCAGCCTTGCAAACACAGGGGTCTGACTTTAATCCCCAAACCACAAAAAAAAAAAAGAGAGAGAAAAGGTCTTGCTATGTAGTTCAGGCTGGGCTCAAACTCACTTTGTAGCTAGCAACTGGCCTCAGATTCACAGTCATCTTCCTGCCTCAGCCTCTCAAGTGCTGGGATTACAGGTGTGAGCCACAACGCCTGGCTGGAATTACTTTTCCTTAGGTGAAGGAGGCATTCTGTTTAGAAAGTGGTGATTGTAAGGAACTGTGTAGACTGTCCCCTCTCAGCAGGTGACAGTGGCAGACACCATCAAATTACGAAGCCCTCGACATATCACAAGCTATTACTCAGAGAATGCAGTGCCTTGCAGATTATCAGAGTTTTAGAAATAGATGGCAGGAAATCCAGAGATACTTTCTGGGTTCACTACCTTTCTTTCTTCACTTTTGAACTTTGGTTAGAAACATTAAACTGTAGTTTACAGTGCCGTGCTGGCTTCAAAAGCGCAGAGCCTCGAGCCCTGTACCCACTGGGGAAATTCGTGTCCCCCAGGAGTCACTTGCACTCAGAGTATGTGAAGCAAGATGGTGGCACGCAACTGCCTCGACTCCAGTGCCACTACCAGCTGCTGCCGTGCCGGGGCAGCCCCTGGGGACCCTAGTGTCACACAGACTGCAGGAGCCTGGTACCAGCCCCGCCCAGCCCTCCTGTCACTACATCACAGTCCGTCTTCCCCGGTTCCACTTCTGGGTGCTGTGGGTCCCGGAGTAAGGGGAGGACCCTGGCCACTCATCCTTCCTCTGGGTGCCCTGACGTGCCAGAGCTGACATGAGGGGCCCTGCAGGTGGGGGACGCCGGTCAGCATTGCTCTGCCTCTGCCACATCTTCCATTGAGCTCTGAGAGACAGAGACAGCAGTGAGGTCTCTTCTCTCAGGGACAGATGGCATGTGCTCAGGGAAGGGGTGGGATCAGCTGCCCCATTGGAAACTCCATGACACAAAGGTCGCACTCACCCTGCTGACAGGCTTTGGGGTACTTGATGTAAGACACAGACTTGGTGCACAGGGACCAGACGGTTATCCGCAGCTGCCAGGAAGAGGGGAGAAGGATCAGCATGCATTCAGCATCTCTGGGACACTCAGCATGGAGCTGTCAATGGCATCACACCATGTTACCACCAGAGTCTCTTCTGGGTCTGTTTTGTGCCAACATGGTGTGAGTCTCCCAGAGTCTCTATGAATGCACTGTAGCTCACTATTTTGAAGAGCTCGGGGCCTGTGAGCCTCAGAGCTACTCAGTCAGGAAGCATCTCATGGGGAAATCATGCTGCTATCTCCTCTCAGAAACAAAAGAAGCTAGTGCCTGGACCCAGTCTGGTTCTGGTGTGGGTCCAACTCGCACCAGTGATAGCAAGGACTCTGGCTGGCAGCTGCTGCCGAGTAAGCAGAAGCTCCACTGCCAGGCACCTCCCTCCTCACCTGTCCTTGTGAAGGGAGAGGTCAGGTAGGGACCTGCCCCAGGCCAGTGTTGACTCCTCTCAGGACAGACTGTCCTTAAATAGTCTCCCATCCTTGCTACTGGGTCCCTTGGCACTGAGATCAAATGCTGGGCAGGGGTGGCCTCCTCGGGGAAGAGCACAGCCACTTGAGGACTGCAGTCTGGGTTCCTGGGCCAAGGAAGCCTGAAAATGCCACCTGTGTTTAGTTCAGAGGTTAAAAGCAAAGCATCTCCATTTCTGCACACCATAGGGAGCAGGATGTCACCACTCAGGCCGAGCGCCTGCACTGGCATGGGGCACACAGGTTCATGGTGCAGGAATGGGGACTCACTGCACTAAACCATCCTTGGAGCGTACTTGTTACCAGACAGCAGAACCAGGCTCAGCTTCCAGAGCCTCCCGTGCTGGGCCCCAGGCGGCATCCACACAGTGTTCTGCCAGAAGACCTGGGTCCAAACCCTCAAGGACCCAGTCACCCATGCAGTGTCTCAGGTGCCCTAGGTCAGGGTGCAGAAGTGTGAGGTGGGCAACATGGGCACAGTTGCCCTGCAGGGGAGGTGGGACCCCAGAAGCACCCACTTTGGAGCACAGCCTTGTTAAGAGGTGTGGTGCCATTGCCCTGGTCTTCTAGAGCTCTAGGGACTCCTCAGAAACACAGGGCAGGAAATGGTCAGAGAGAACACCACCAGCCAGACTTCTACCCTTCACCCTCAGCAGAAATAAAGAACTCTACAAAATAACACCCAGCTGGCTGGGTGTGGCAGTGCACACCTGCAAGTCCAGCACTCTGGGAGGCTGAGCAGGAGAATCATAAGTTCCAGCCCAGCCTCAAATGGGAAAAGGGCTGGGGATGTAGGGCGGAAGCAGAGCGTCTGCCTGGTGGGTGAGGTGTAAGGCTCCGGGTTATGCCCACTGCTGCCCCTACCGAGGAGCTGAGCATTCACTGTGCTGGCTCTATTGACAGTGACAGCCAGAGAGACAAGCCCCTAAGCGGCAGAAAGCTCAGTGAGGGCAGGGCCCATGGGTGGGGCATGGGGACAGGAACACTGTGGCTGGATGGACCCTGCGTGCCAGTGGTGCCACGGATTCAAACTTCAAAGCATAAGAACTGAGTAAGCCAGGGGCCAGAGGTGGCAAGGAGGGAGAGGGAAGGGACAGACTTCCACAGGGTGCCAAATGCAGTGTCCCTGCCCTGACTATAGGGCCACATATCAGCGCAGGCTGGGGTGACTGTTTTCAAGATGGCTGTGGATTTTTTGGAACTGGATCAAACCCAGGGCCAGGCACACAGCTTGGAAGTGTCTGCCCCCAACCTGGTTCTAGTTTCTACCAATCGTGGGCTATTTACAACATGTGCACTAAAACTTAAGGACACAGAAAAGATGAAAATAAAAAGGATGTACCATGAAAACACTAATCAATAGGACAGGGCTGCTTTATTAAATACCATAAAACAGGCTTTAAAATAAAAATTAAAAAAATACTCCATAATAAAAGATCCAAGTACAATGAAAATGGTACAATCAGTTCTGTAAGAGGTTAACAATATAGCCTCAAAAACATATATACTGGGTGTGGTGGCACACACCTGTGACCCCAGCACTCAGGAGACTGAGACAGGAGTATAACTATGTGTTTAGGCCAGCCTAGGCTACACAGTGAGTTTAAAGTCAGGCTGAACTACATAACGAGACTCTTAAAAAAAAAAAAAAAACATGTAAAGATCTGATGGACTTCCAGGGCAATATAAAAGGATTGGTCCTGCCACATACTTAAGTATCCAAGAAAATCTCAATAATTTCATCACTGTCATATGAACACTTAAATGGGCCAATGAGCAACAGTATGGAAAACCAGAAGCTCTCTTAAAAGCACACAGCGCTATCGCAGCTGGAGAAGACGGACTTTTACCCAGCTCGCTTTCCTGCTGTGTGTGTGGTCCTGGTGACTGAACTCTGGGCCTTCACGAAGACTAACATTCTTGCACCTTTTTTTTATTTTCATCTTGATATGAGATCTCGCCAAGTCACCCAAGCTGGTCTCAAACCTTCAGTGCTCCTGCCTCATCCTCCCAGGTGCTGGGATTACGAATGTGCACCCTACACCTGGCCTCAACACCTCTAGGCTCCCAGCGCTCTAACTCATGGTACATACACTACTCCAACCTTGGCTTTTGCACTCCCAGGACAGAGGACAGGAGTGCGTTCAGCCAGGGCAGCTTATACTTACATGGAATTCAGTTGTGTTCAGAATGTGGCGCCCATCTGGGCTCCAGCATGAGGCCACCAGCCCTGCTGACCCCTCATCAATCTTGCAGTGCCACTCTGGCTGCTCCAGAGACCAGACCTGAGTCACAGGAGGAAGAACACACTGTGAATGGACGCCTCTCTGAGGGGCAGAGGAGACCAAAAGACAAACAGTGCAACAGGAGGAACAAAGCAGCTCAAGCCACTGCCACCACCGCTGCAGGCCAACATTCTTGCAATTTCCTTTGCTTGTGGTCCTAATGCTGCCATTGCTGGAATCTCATTCAGTTGGGCTTCAGGCTCCCAACAAAACACTGCCTTCCAGGACTTCCCAAAACACAGTATCCATGTTCTTTGGCTGCTGCTGGGAAATATCCCATTTCTGAGTTATCCTTTCTTTTTCTATGCAAGGGTTAGGTGGGCACAGAATCAAAGCCATCCTTCCTGGTGCCTCCCGGGCTGTCCCTACCCTTGTCCACATTGCAGGCTCACCTGTACCAGCCCCCGCTTATACATGGCGCACAGGATGAAGAGGGAGTCCGCCGACCACTCCATATGCTGCACCTGGTCCAGGCACGTGTATAGCTGCAGGATCTGCAGGGTGCTTGCATCCCGGACTACCAACCGGTACTGGACACAAGAGGCCTGCGGGATCATGGGAAGAAAGCCCTTGATGTTTTCCACTAAGCAGGAAGGCAACCTTCCGAATGCTAGCCAGCCCTGACCCAGCAACTGACTGTTTCCCTCTCATCCAGCATATTTTGTATCCACATAGCTTTATGTTGATCAGCCATTATATAATAGCTTATTCTGGAAATAAGATAAAATTAAAGATACAAGATAAAATTAAATGTACAGGGCCGAAGGGTTAGCTCAGTGGTTCCGGCGCCTGCCTCGCAAGCGTAAGGACCTGAGTTCGATCCCAGGTAACCACATATAATGCTGGGCATGGAGACACGCCCACCAACAATCAACACCGCATACTACAATGCCCGACGTGGTGGCTCACGCCTGTAATCCCAGCACTCAGGAGGCAGGGACAGGAGGATTGCTGAGTTCGCGGTGGCTTGTCTGGGCACCATAGTGAGCTCAGGGCCAGCCTGAACTACAAAGTGAGACCCTGTCTCCAAAAAGCAAAAAAAAAAAAAAAAAAAAAAAAAAAATTAAATGTACAAACCAGGCTTCCAACTTCATGCCCTACAAACTTGATCTGATCACTACACACTATCATATGTAGTATCACTCTGCTCCAGAAATCTGTTTTATAAAATTGCTATGCTCTAATATAAAGTGTGAGTACTTTAAACTACCGAAAGCATTTCTATTACTTTTTAAAATGTATGTTAAAAACTAATCTTAAATAGAAAACAGCACTAGGAAATAGGTAGTCTATGATGAATACCAGTTCCTCTTCTAATTCAGTCACTTTTAAACCATTTCAAGTTTAAAAAGACTTGAGAATCAAAGGTTCAAGCAGGGGACAGTGGCCCAGCGCCTGGGTTACGAGGCAGGATTGCTTCCTAGGCTACATAGTGAGTTCAAGGCAAACCTGAACTATACAGTGAAACCCTGTTTCAACAAACAAAACCAATAGTGAGACCCTGTCTCAATAAAACAAAACAAAACACTAATAGCAACAAAAAAACAAAATAGAAGGTCAATAGGTGCTCCTCACATTCTGCAGTGGTAAAGATATTTCATAAATGTTTATCTCCATGGGGCCAGAGATTTAGCTCAGTGGTTCCAGTACCTGCCTAGCAAACACAAGGTCCCTGGTTCAATCCCTGATCCCTGGTAACCACATACCACATCAAACCCATCAACAATCACTACCACATATCACAGTGGCTGACACCTGTAATCCCAACACTAGGGCAGCAAAGGCAGGAGGATTGCTGAGTTCGAGGCTTGCCTGGGCTACATAGTGAGCTCAGAGCCAGCCTGAACTACAAAGCAAGACCCTGTCTCAAAAAAAAAAAAAATGGCTGTTTTGAATATATTTTCTTAGAGATAGTTTCCTCATGTCCATAACTAAGGAAATACTTTCAACACTTGAATGAGTATCATCCTGTTGGTTATATATTATACCACAACCTAAATATCAAGAACTGACTTTTAGGTACTGATTCCTTCATTTTTGTACCTGCCAAAGCCAAACTAGAGTATTATCTTATTAATTTCCATAAAAACAGAAATCCACAAGTGGGGATCCAGCTTAGTGGTGCTCAGCCTGTCTCAAAAGCACAAGATCCTGAGTTCAAACCCCAACCCTGGTATGGGGGTAGGGTGGTGTGGTGGCACACACCTGTAATCCCAGTACCTGCGAGGCAGAAGCAGGAGGACAACTGAAAATTCAAGGTTAGCCTGGACTACATAGTGAGTTCAGGGCCATCGTCGACTACAAAATGAGACTGTCTCAAAAAAAAGCTATATTCATTTCCATGTAAAAAGAGGTAGGGATTTTGCAGACAGAAATAAGACTGTGTCACAGTATTTATTTTTTCATACTGTGGGCTTGAAAACTGACCAGTCCAATAAATTCCTTACAAAATACTAACATTTGGTTCCAGCACCTAGCTAGCAAGTGCAAGGTCTCTGGTTTGATCCCCGTTAAACATATACCACAATGTCAGGCATGGTGACTCACGCCCACCAGCAATCAGTACCACATACCACAATGCTGGGCATAGTGACTCATGCCTATAATCCCAGCACTCAGGAGGCTTGCTGAGTTCAAGGCTTGTCTGGGCTACATAGGGGCAGCCTGAACTACAAAGCATGACTGTCTCAAAAAACAAAAACACTAACACTTGGAGGGATAATATGGAATCTCCTGCAAGACAATGAAACTGAAAATAGACATTTTATTCAATATTTAGGATAGGGCTTTCAAGAACTTGATTATCTGATATTTCATGAACAGATTATTATCAAGTATTTCGCAATACTCTGATGAGCATGTACAAACCATAAAGCATCAACATTAGGTAAGTAAGCATAACTCCCCCTCCCCTGCCCATACTTTGGGTTGAACCTGGGGCTTTGTGCACATTTACACATGCATCTACCACTGAGGTCCACCCCCAACTCCTGATCTTTCTCTTATCATTCACTGAAACTTTCATGCGTGGTAAAAACAAAACTAATACTCTAATTTAGGGAGGGGGCAATTAGAAAAAATACCAAGAACTTTGGGATATCCCTGAAGTTAATGACATTTTGTTTTGTAGCTGAATGCTATTTTGAGTGATTTAGAATAATACTTCATAAAGAAGGCTAATATGGCACACATGCCACACTACAGAGGGCTATTTGTTATCACTGAAAGCTCCAAGGATACCATCACTGGTCCACACAAAGGTAACAGGAATATTAATAAAGTCTCAAACTGAAAAAAATAAATGAAGTATCTATCATTCCGGTAAATACAGGATGGAGAATTGAGTATTCACTCATAAACCTGTAATCTCAGTTATTTGGGAAGCTAAGGCAGCAGAGTTCTACATTCCAGTCCCCCAGGGGTAACTCAGCAAGACTCGGTCTCAAAATAAAGAGCTGAGAGACCAGAGATTTAGCTCAGTGGTTCCAGCGCCTGCCTGGCAAGCTCAAGTCCCTGGTTCGATCCTGACAACTGTATACAATATTTGGTGTGGTGACTCACGCCCACCAGCAACCTGTACCACATGCCACAGTGGCGGGAGTGATGGCTCAAACCTGTAGTCCCAGCACTTGGTAGGCAGAGGCAGGAGGATTGCCTGGTCTACACAGTGAGCTCAGGGCCAGCCAGAACTACAAACAGACACTGTCTCAAAACAACAAACAAACAAACAAACAAAAAAAGAGCTGGGTAACATAGCTCAGCTGAATGTTTGCCCAGCACAGTGGACTTGGGCTCCATTCCGGGGAGGGGGGATGAGTAAATCGAAGCACATTTTTTATCAGGCCTGCGTTTCCCCTTTACGGCTTCTCTTGTCAATGACCCGCGCCTTTGCCCTGGGACAGGCACCGACCACAACTGGCGCCCGTCCAGAGTCGAACTTTGGGACTGATTTAAGCACCGTTCTGTCCCCCACGGCAAGAGCAACTCCCATCCCAGTGTAGAAGACAATTCTTCGTCTCAAGATAGGACGCCACTGAAATCATGTATTCGAGCATGGCAGAGGCGGAAGGGTAGAGAAGATAATAAAATATCCTCACTACTGCATCACAACGATCTCTTTGCCTTCCGTGTGAAAGGTAACAGAGCGGTGAAAGCCCCAGTACGCTCAAACACCAGGAGGCGGCACCGCCTGGGCCCGCCAGACGTAAGGAAAGCGCTGCAGGGAAGCTGGCGTCCGCCCGCCGAGCCCGGCCCGCCCCGCCCCTCCGGGCCTGCGGAGCACCTGCCCGGCCGCCGCTGCCGCGCGGTGTCCCCAATCAAGGGTCCGCCCGGCCCTCGCCCAGTGGCGCGCTCGTTCCGAAGGTCCCGCCGCGATCGCAAGTCTCGCGCCGCCGCTCACCAGGTACTTGCCGTCCGGGGAGAATTTGCAGAGCAGGCTGGAGAGCTTGAACACTTCTGAGAAGTTCATAGCCGCGCAGGCTGTGGGCCCCGGGCCGCGTCGAAACCCCGGGGGCACCCAGAAGCTGCCCGTAACCTCCTGCCCGAAGACGGAAGTGAGGAGCCGGAAGTGGGACTCAGCCAATGGGCATCGAGGGTGGCCGCGCAGCATTGTGGGGCTGGAAGTCCGCGCCGCATGCCTACGAACCGGGATTCAACCCGAATTCGAGTCAGTGCTGCGAAGTGAGGAGGGGGGCCCTGCACGATTGGGAGCATAGTTAAATGCGAACTTCAAGTAGACAACGAACCTTTCTTTTCCTGTTGTTTTTCGAGACAAATTCTCGCTGTGTAGTCAGACTGGCCTTGAATTCAGTATGTAACCCAGGTTGGGCTCGAACTTGCTGCGATCTTCTTGTCTCAACCTCTCAAAAGTGCTAGGATTACAGGCATGGCGAACCAACTCCAAAAAATCATTTTTAGTGCAAATATGTTCCCAAATATTGCACAGGACATACTTAGACTAAAAAATTACTGGTTTCTGTAGAATTCAAATCAAATTGGACGACCTGCATATGTTGCACGTGTACACACATCCACAGATGCATAGCTGTGCCTAAGTATGCATACGTGTTTCTACAGGTGTTCAACATACAATATTCCATCTATTACGGGTCACATTGTATATGTAACGTATAAACACGTTATTTGTTTGAGACAAGGTCTCGCTTTGTAGTTCAGGTTGGCCCTGAGCTCACTATGTAGCCCAGACAAGCCTCGAACTCAGCAATCCTCCTGCCACTGCCTCCCGAGTGCTGGGATTACAGGCATGAGTCACCACGCCCAGCACCGTGGTATGTGGTACTGATTGCTGGTGGGCATGAGTCACCACACCCCGTATTGTATGTGGTTACCAGGATTGAACTAGGGACCTTGTGTTTGTTGGGCAGGCGCCGGAACCAATGAGCTAAATGCCCAGGCACTTGTAAATACGTTTTGTCTGGGGTGGTTACTTTGTGTTTTTTTTTCCTGTACAGAGCACCACTTGCCACTTGGCCTCAGTTTTTTCCCAGGAACCTCAGATCCAGGAACATCACTGCATCACGTGTGGCCCGTGCCCGATCCTTTGCCCAGGGCATCTTCGCCAGAAAGCGGCGTATGAAGGGAAAAGACGACCAAAGCCGCGCCCACACCCACAAGGGACCCTGTTTCTTATCCCTGGTACAGGGCTCTTGCCTCTCAGCTCTCAGTCCTGGGTGCTCCCTCCAGGTCCCGCCAGGCTTCTGCCAGGCACGGATAGCTCAGAGTTCGGCACCCGCACTGCCCCTGCCCTGACCATGTTCCCTTCCTAGGCCTCGATCTGGCCGCTGTTCCGGCTCTGCCCTCCTTGGACGGGTGTCGGAAGGATCTGTGGGCTCCTTGCTCTGTCCTCCCCAGACCCGGTCCCCTGCATGGTTCTTAAGCTCCCACTCTGCGCCATCCACAGTGTGGGATCAGCCGCGCTCTGTGTCAGAACCCGGACAGCGCAGCCCAGGGACCTCGAGAGGCAGGGATCCCTGTGGCACAGGGCACCGTGTGAAGCCGAACGCTCCCGCAGCTACGGCTCCCAGCCCTGGGCCGGATACCAGGATGAAGCTTGGGGACCTCGCCGGCCTACCGCGGCGCCGGCCAGGGGAGCTCAGGTGCCTCTGGCCCCCAGCGGAGTCCCGGCCTGAGGCAAAGCTGCCCAGGACTCGAGCGCAGTTCCGAGTTTCCGGCCCCAAGTGTCTGAGGACGCCGCGAGAGCGTCTTCCAGCAACTAACCGCGAGGGCAAGAGGATGGGGGGAGCGCGTCTGGTGTTTGCACCCGGAGTCGCCACCTGGGGTCCGAGGCGAGCCTGCCTTTGGTCGGGAGAGCCATCCTATTCCCGGGTCTCCGCGGATCCCTCTTGCCACAAGCCCCTTGGCACCCCGCGGCCCGGGCAATAAGCAAGTGAGTGGGAGCCCAGGGAAAACGATTCCTACTCGCGGCCGTCCCGGACCTTCGCCTGTCACTGCCAGGGCAAACCGGGTCTCACGTCCGCTCCCCGCGCCCCGCCCTTTGCTGACCCTGGAGTCCCAGCGTGTGCGGTAGGGTCGGCAGACCGGAGTTGGGACTGGGCGAGGACAGCGCACGAGTCCGCATCCATGGGGTCCCAGCCCTTGCGGGTTCCGGGTAGCATCGCAGACCCGCAGGCGTCGAGGTCCAGGAGCCCGACCCGGTCCCGCCCAGTGCGGCGACCCCGCGGGGATCGGCTGGGGCGACGCGCGCCAAACGGCGGCGGGAAGAAGGAGGGGCCGAGAGCGCCCCGGGACCCCGGCTCGGACGCGGCAGCTGGGGAGGCGGAGCGCGGGGAGGACCCCGGGCCCGGCCGCCTCCTCCTCCATGCGGGCGCCCGCGGTGCCTTCCCGCCGCCCGGCCGCGAACGGCGCTAAAGCGCGCTTATAACCCGCCAGCCCGTCGCGCCCGCCGCGCCCGCCCTGTGCCCACCCGGGGCCGCGACGCCCGTCCCGGCTGCGTCCGCGCCAGGTAGGAGCTAGCGGACCCGCGTGAGGGCTGGAGCCCGGGCTCGCGGCTTGACGCTGGAAAGAGAGGCTGAGGGGCGGGCCTGGAAAGCTGGGAATCGGTAATGCGGGGTCCGGGAGCTCGACGGCGCGGGACCTGGCGTCGGGGACGGGTCAGGTGGGAGAAGAGCTGGCAAGGAGATGCGGGTTGCGGGCTGCCTCTGCGCACCAGTCCCCGCGACCCACCTGGCTGGGGCAGCTCCGAATGCGACCCGGGAAGCCTGGGTTCGGGCGCGGGACGTAGCTAGACTCGCCGGAGGAGCCGACAAGCTCCTCCCCGCGGCGCCCGCACTGGGCACCCGCGAGCAGCGCACCAATCCGCAGACAGTGGTTCCCATAGCCGCGCGAGGCTGGGCCCCTCGGGGCCGGGAGATCGAGCCCGGCACAGCCCGGACGGCTGCATTTCGGGGCTCCAGACGGCTGAGCGCCTGGCTGCTCCTAGGCCTGCCCCAGGGAGAGGGCTCTGGCGGTGGGATCGCCCTGGCCCGGGACACCCTTGGGCCTCACTAGCACAATACGCTTTTGCTTTGGCGGGTTTTGTCTTATTTTATTTTGTTGTTGTTTTTTTTTTTATGGCATCGTTGGTGCTTATTCGTTTGGCTTTTTGGAGAAACTGAGTCAATAGAAACCCAAATGGCCCTTTGACAGGTACTAAAAGTCATTGTGTGCTGAGAACCAGCCTTGCTTTGATTTGTTCAATAAAAGATAAAAAGTGTTTCCTGGAGGACAAAAGGGAAGTGTCAGATGTTGCAATATTCAAACGTGAGAACTGTGTATGTGACTTTGGAATAAGAGAATAAATCAAGCTCCAAAAGCTTCCAAGGTTGCTCGCTGTCAGCTGGGTGACCTGGGGTAGGCGCGGCTGCCCTGGGACTCTAGTGGGTGTAGAACTCAGAAGGCTGGGCTTCAAGCCCTCTTATTTTGAATTATTACTTATTGAGGCACCAAGGATCAAACTCAGGGTGCTATACCACTGAGCTACATCCTGAGTCCTTTTTACTTTTTAAATTTGAGATACATTTTAATATTTGAGGGAGTTACTAAATTATCCAAGTATAACTCAAACTCTGGATTCTTCCTGCCTCAGCCTCCTAAGCAGCTGGGATTACAGGTGTATGCCATTATGTTTGGCTCGAAATTCTTATTCTTGCCTATGGATCTCAGGCAAGTTACTTAAACTCAAGAGCCTTACCTATCTACAGAGTCAGGTCCAGACAGTGCTAATCTTGGAGTAACGTGAGGACAGCAATTCGACATGGTGTCTGAGACCCTGGAGGAGCCCTGGCACTCTCAAAGTGGTCCCAGCGGTGATGGCTCTTGGTGCTGGGTGGAGGCAGGAGCAGTTCCCCATCCCTGCCCCCTCCTAGGGTGGCCATGCGGCAGGAATCTGCCTGTGACCTGGGCGGAGGCTGATGGCATTTGTCAGGGTATGCACTATGGCAAGGATGCCTCATCTTCGTTTATTTATAGAGCAGGCCCCACCCGGCCAGGAGTGGATTAAATCATTGCCCACACTGCAGGGGCACGGCTGAAAGAGAGGCTCACGGGGAGACTGAGGACAGAGAAAGGAGCAACAAAGCCCCGGCACTCAGAGGAGGCCCTGTCTGTGTCCCAGGACCCGCCCACACCCCAAAACCCTTGTTGTGAGGACATAAGAGGATGCTGAAAATTTGGCTCCATAGGACACAGATTCCCCCAGTCCAAGCGTGAGTTATCATCTCTAAATGCACTCAGCTGACCTTGTACAGGCAGTGAGAGCCTTGGGCTGGCAAACAACCTGAAAAACTCTTCAAAAACATCTTCCCTACATGTTCTGCTTCTAACCAGCCGCCACTTCCTGGCAAGCTTGAGTCTCTGATTTGATGAGGACTAAGTCAGTATTTTAAAATGTTTTGTCTCAGAATTACTCAGCAGCAAAGGTGAAACCACTGAATAATACCGAGATAGTAACTTCTCCACCGAACACTGGTGAAAGCTGCGTAACTGACAGATTCCCTCAGTTTGTCCACCTGCTTATGACCTCACATTACAGGCAGCTGTACCTAAGTGACAGAGGAGAGTGTGTGCAGTCTCCTGTCCACAGCACCTGTCCCCTTGGGCTATTATTTTTTCAGATGAGAACTTCGTCTTTAAATGTGCCTTCTTTATCTGGACATGCTGCCCACATCTGTGGCCCAAGAAAGAAAAAGTCACCCAGGCGATCATTCACAGGGCACGTGTGTGAGCACCACTGTGTACCTTGGTACCTGTGACCCCGGATGAGGGAGCAAATGGTTCTGTCTGTTCCCTAATCCTCCAATGGCCACTAAGGTAGGGACCAAGATGATGCCCATTTAGAAAGCAGGAGATTGTTCAACTTGCACAAGGCTACATGGCTACAAAGTGCAGGCACGGAGACCCCCCAGTCTGACTCCAGTCCAGGGCAGGCTCAGGACCCTGGGAAACACAGGCCATGGTCACCCTGCCCTAGAAGTGGAGATAGTCAGGACCAGCAGTGTGGGATGGAGGCCACCAAGGAGGCAGTCAGCCTCTTTACTTGCATGAGCGTCAAAGTGAACTCCAGCATCTTTTCTAGTGGGTGACATAGTGATACACAGCATGTCTGTGATTTCTCCACAATTGGAATTGCCAGTATGTTGGTTGTATGTGACAGTTGTTGCAGAAATCTTATTTGCCTTTGTCACCAAATTGAAATTGTGAGTTACTACATCTGCTTCCAGGCCTAATCATTTACAGCATTGATTGAAAATTATGATTATATCACAAATTTGCTTTTCTTTCCCCCAGTACTGGGAATGGGATTCAGGGACACTCAAGAACTCAGCTACCTTTCCAGCCCTTTTTTTTTGTGGTACCGGGGATTGAACTCAGGCCTTTGTGCATCCAAGGTTGGTGTAGTACCACTTGAACTAAATCCCCAGCCCTCTAGCCCTTTTTTTTTTTGCTTTTTGGAGACAGGGTCTCGCTTTGTAGTTCAGGCTGGCCCTGAGCTCACTATGGTGCCCAGGCAAGCCGCCGCGAACTCAGCAATCCTCCTGCCTCTGCCTCCCGAGTGCTGGGATTACAGGCGTGAGCCACCACGTCCGGCATTGTGGTATGCGGTGTTGATTGTTGGTGGGCGTGTCTCCATGCCCAGCATTATATGTGGTTACTGGGGATCGAACTCAGGTCCTTGCGCTTGTGAGGCAGGCGCCGGAACCACTGAGCTAACCCTCCGGCCCCACCTCTAGCCCTTTTATAAATTTTATTTTGTTGTTGCTCCTGGTTTTTTTTCTTTTTTTTTGAGCCCAAGATCTCACTATGTCATGCAGTTTGGAGAGATCCTCCTGCCTCAGCCTCCTAAATGCTGAGATTATAAATGTGCGTCACCATACTCAGCTATTTTTTCTTAAATTTTGAAACAGAATCTTGTTAAATTGATCAGCTTGGGCCCAACTTGTGATCCTCCTGTTTCAGCCTCCCAGAGTTCTGAGATTTCAGGCATGTGCCACCATACCTGGCACAAGTGTGCTTCTTTCATATGTGATAACTTTATTAGTTTTGTATTTTGTAACGGGATGGCTTCAAACTACAGAAAAGTGTGGTTGTGTGTTTCAGAGGCCAGAACTCTGATATTTGGTGCACCAGCTGCCTTTGGAGGAAGGACCCGTCTCAAACCTGCTAGGTTCTTCCTCTGTCATTGAGACCTGTGTCTCTCTTCTTGTTTCTTCCTCTCCTCATCCCTTTCTTGGGGAGCATGGAAGGACCACATGCTGGGCAAGTGCTCTACCATTGAGCTATACCCCAGCCCTTTTTTATTTTGAGATTGAGTCTTGCTAAATTTCAAAGCCTGCGCTTGAAATTGTGATTGTCCTGCCTTCGCCTCACAAGTAGCTGGAATTAGAGGTATCCACCACCAAGCCTGGCTCTCTTGTCTTTCAAGGGCACTCACTTCGCATCAGACCCAGTGCCCACTTGGGTAGTCAGGAACAATCTCCTCTCGAGATTGTTACCTTGACATCTGCCAGAACCCTGAACCCAGATAAGATCGCATCCTGAGGCTCTGGGTAGGTGTGTCTTGGAGGGGGGGTGCTGCTGTTCCTTCCAGGAAGAACCACACTGCAGTCATCTGTGGTCTCCCTAGGCAGTGTTTACAAACTTTCTCCAACAAAGGTCATGGCGCCCCCCACATCAGAGAGCACCTATGGCAAGGAGTGGAGGAGCCTGGTCCCCATTGTGTGCCTCTTTCAGGGCAAGGAATGAGGGCTGGAAGTGGTGGCAGCGAGCTGGAGGGCCCTGCCCAGCCTTACTGCCACCCAGGCCCCAGCCCCACCCACTACCCTGAGGTTTGCTTGGCCCTGCAGATTCCAGAGCTGGAGAGACAGAACTGAGCATGAAATGACTCCAGGAAGGTGAGACACTGCCCCAGGCCTGGCCAGGCTGGGGGACACTGGTGGAGGAGAGAGTGAGGGCCAGGGCCATGTGGGAGGGGAGGGGCCCTTCAGGGCTTGGAGGGGACTCGCTGATGGACTCAGCCTCAGTGCCAGTACCAGTACCACTGGAGCAGGCTCTGTGGGAGGGAAGCACAGGTCTCTGCTCAGCAGGCTTCGAGACTGTTCTCACAATAGTGGATGATAGGAGAAACACCTCAGTGGGGAGCACCTAGGTGAATGGAAGCATTTTCAGAACCTGCGGTTGTTTCACACAGACTGTATTATAGCCACGGACTGTTGCTTTTAGTTCCTTAAAGAACTGGTATCCAGGGCTGGAGATTTAGCTCAGTGGTTCTGGCACCTGCCTAGCAAGCACAAGGTCCTGAGTTCGATCCCCAGTACCACACACAATTCTGGGTGTGGTGTTTCGTACCCACCAACAATCAATACCACATACCACAGTGCCCATTGTGGTGGCTCAGGCCTGTAATTCCAGCATTTTGGAGGCAGAGGCAGGAGGATTGCTGAGTCTGAGGCTTGCTTGAGCTACATAGTGAGCTCAGGGCCAGCCTGAACTACAAAGCAAGACCCTATCTAAAAAAAAAAAAAAAAGAACTAGTATCCAGTTAACAGGGCTCTCACCCTATGCTGGCCTTCTGATTGCCCCTTCCTATAAGGGACAAATTTCCAGCCAGGATGGCAACCAGAATCACAAGGACATATGCACACCCATGTTTATAGCAGCACAATTCCTAACCGCTGTATCTTGGAAATAGCCTATATGCTCTCCATCAACAGAGGACAGGATAAAGAAAATGTGGTATTTATTTACAAAGGAGTATTATGCTGCCATAAAGAAGGATAGACTTGAGGCAGTCAGGTAAATGGCTGCAACTTGAAACCACAATGTTAAGTGAAATAAGTCAGACAAAGCTCAAAATATATGGAGAAGATAAATAAAAAATAGATAAATAGGAAGTGAGAGGAAAGTTCAAACAATTCCCCAAATTACCTAGGGATTGTTTCAGAAATATTTTAATAGAAATGCTAATTTGATTAATTTGTGCTGTTAGTTTCTTAGTTCATTGGAAAGAAAGTTTTGTGCTTTTATCTGATTGCTTCTTCTTTGTAAAAGAGTTGTTGTATATGTTTTGTAAGATTGATACACGGTGTATTAACCATTGTTACTGTTATTATTTTGTTATGAAATTCTGTTTTGTTTTGTTTTTTATAATGAAGATAGAAACCAGAACTGCCAGTGCTCTGCTCCGGAACTGTCTTTGGGAGTCCGGAGGGAGTCACAAGGCTCTAGGAGTCCCTGCCCCAGGAGAGGCGTGAGGACAGAGGGCGGGCTGATCCCCAGCCTCTGGTTTGGCTACTGTGAAGGCCAGAGGCTTAAAGGAATCCTCTCAGATATCAGATTATCAGGTTTCAGCCCAACAGCACACGTCCCCCGGCAGCATTGCACCCCTCCCGCTCACTCTGTCTCTCCCGAGTACCTGTCCAAAGTCCCAATACCAAAACCGACTGGTCTTTAGCCATCCATGTGGTGTGTGCCTGCAGTTCCAGCTACTCGTGAGGCTACTCAAGTGCGGGGTTACAGGCGGCACCACCACTCCTAGTGTAGGGATCCCTTGTTTGGACAAACTCTCCGAGCTGGTGCAGTGAGACAGCACAATGAACCCCACCATCCTAACATATTGCTTAGGTTGCCTTTCAGAAGTCTTACTCAGGTACATGGTTAACAGGCACCAGGTATAAAATTTTACAAGGAAAATGTAAATAAAAATAATAAGAGCACTTGCATAATTTTAGGATTAATTATAATGATATTGCCATTAAGTCCTGTTATCCTAAAAATACATGGAAGCTGGGTGAGGTGTCTCACACCTGTAGTCCCGGCACTGTAGGGGCTGAAGCTAGATGATCGTTCTCTGTTTGGGGCCAGCCTGAACTACATAGTGAGACTCTGTCTCAAAAAAATTGAAATTCCCACTTTAGTGTAAATTAATAAGGTAACTTTATTCAATAACAAATATTAAATCATCTAATTTCTCATCTATAATTATGTCTTGGAGTAGCGGCAAACCTTGATTTCTTAGTTGAGGGTTTCAATTTGTTTGTTTGTTAGTTTTGAAACAGAGCCTTGGTATGTAGACCAGACTGGCCTAGAACTTGTGGTAATCCTCCTGCCTCAGCCTCAGCTGGCATTACTGACATGCACCACCACACTTGGCTGGATTTCAAGCCTTAAGAAAACTTTATTGGGCCGAGGATTTAACTTGGTGGTTCCGGCATCTGCCTTGCAAGCACAAGGTCCCAATCCCCAGTACCATCCATGCACGTAATCCCAGCAATCAGTACCACACACACCACAGTGCTGGGCCTGGTGGCTCACATCTGTAATCCCAGCACTTGGGAGGCAGAGGCAGGAGGATTGCTGTGAGTTTGAAGCTAGCCTGGGCTACATAGTAAGCTCAGGGCCAGCCTGAACTACAAAGCAAGAACCTGTCTCAAAGAAACGAGAAAAGAATACAAAAGAAAAGCTTATTGGTTGAGACATAGAAAACCCTTAATTATACTTGACTTAATTACATGCAATAATACCCTTTTTAAAGAAATATTTGGTGGGATAGAGGTATAAAAAAGCCCCTAGAGGGCAGGAGGGTTAGCTCAGTGGTTCCAGCACCTGCCTCGCAAGCGCAAGGTCCTGAGTTCCATCCCCGGTAACCACATATAATGCTGGGTATGGAGACACGCCCACCAACAATCAACACCGCATACCACAATGCCGGAGGTGGTGGCTCACGCCTGTCATCCCAGCACTCGGGGGGCAGAGACAGGAGGATTGCTGAGTTCGTGGCGGCTTGCCTGGGCACCATAGTGAGCTCAGGGCCAGCCTGAACTACAAAGCGAGACCCTGTCTCAAAAAGAAAAAAAAAAAAAAAAAAAAGCCCCTAGAGGAAAACCAAGGAGGCATGTCATGAAGAAACTAAGGCATGATGGCTCATAGTTGTTTTTTTTTACCCACAGAGGGAGCTCTGCCCAAAAATTCCCGAAGGAAACTTACTATCTCCGTTTTTGTAGTAATAGAATTTTAACTCTTACTGACTATGAAGAAAGCAATCTTAGGGTGGGTACCAACAAAACAAAACAAATAACCAAAGCAATCTTAAATCTTTTCTTTTTATGCATTAACAATTCATGAAAACATTTAATAGACAAAATTATCACTTTATAAACTTTAAGAAGCCAAGAATACTTGAGTTTATATTCAGCAGCTAGTGACTCAGATTTTAAGAACACTTATAAGCATTAATCCCACTTACAGTTACTTATTTACTCATTTTAATAATTCTTTAGTTACTCATGGAACCCAAACATAGGTAGCATTTTAAGCTATTTTTTTTAACCAAAAGAAATTCTGAGTGTACACAGGCAATATTAGGCACTGCCTTTACACATTTTTTTTTTTTGAGACGGTCTCGCTTTGTAGTTCAGGCTGGCTCTCAACTCACTATGTAGCCCAGGCAAGCCTCGAACTCAGCAATCCTCCTGCCTCTGCTTCCCGAGTGCTGGGATTACAGGCATGATCCACCACGCCCGGCACTGTGGTATGTGGTACTGATGGTTGGTGTGCGTGAGTCACCACGCCCAGCATTGTATGTGGTTACTGGGATTGAACTCAGGGCCCTGAGCCTGCAAGGCAGGTGCTGGAACCACTGTGCTAAATCTCTGGCCTCTGTCTTTACACATTTTTTAAACAAAGATAAAAATTACCTTGATGGACTAACAGGGCAAAACCTGTTACCAACTTTAAAGGCATTTTTGCATTCTCCCACTGACCCATTAAATTATTGATGATTAATTATTATAGATTTGTCCATAGCATGTGAATAAAAGACTTCTGAGCTAATTATGTGAGCACTTACTTATCTGTGTAAAGTTGAGCTCATCAGCTTCCAAAATAATGCTCGGGTTTTTTTTTTTTTAGGGTTTATTTTTTTTTTAGGGTTGTTGAGACAGGGTCTCACTATATAGTTTAGGGTACTTTTACACTTGTGGGGGTCCTCCTGCCTCAGCCTCCTGAACCCTGGGATTATACTTATGCACCACCTTGCCCAGTTTAATGGCTGGGTTTCAAAGGACTTTTTCCTTTCGTGTGCTCTCTCCTTCCCTCTCTCTCTCTTTTCCTTCCAAGTATGATTATTAATTCTTGAAATATCTGTATAATTATTTTTGGTAGTTAACAAGAAAAAATTAAACAGAACCCGTGATGTACAAAAAAATTTTTTTTTAATTTAAAGAGTTGAGTGTGGCAGTGTATGCCTGTAATTCCAGTGCTTAGGAGGCTTGGGCAGGAGGATCACTGTGAGTTTGAGGCCAGCCTGGTCCACATAGTGAATTAAAGGCCAGCCTGAACTATATAGCCAGACCTTGTATCAAAAAACTAAAAAAGAAATAAAAAACCCAACACTTTCCCTAAAAAAACTGTAAAAGAAAAAAAGAGCAGCTGCC
The DNA here is from genome assembly GCA_004025085.1 of Thryonomys swinderianus. Lineage (NCBI taxonomy): Eukaryota > Metazoa > Chordata > Mammalia > Rodentia > Thryonomyidae > Thryonomys > Thryonomys swinderianus. Next base: position 155,515 of record PVIC010000041.1, read on the forward strand.
AGGACTCAGCCAGGCTTATGGACTGAGGACTGTTTACTTGGAGAGCTCTGAGCCCCAAAGGAGGCTGTTTCTTGATGTTCTTGAACTCGGAGTTGCCTGACAGTGAGGCGAGCGCCCACTGTACGGGACAGGCTGCTGTCGGTGCCAGCCTGTCATACAGAGATCGCCATGAACACAGACTGACAGGCAGACAGACAGCAGGGCACAGCACATGGAGTAGGAGCAGGGCACAGTGCACAGGGTCAGGGCACAACACTGCATGTGTCAGCTCCGCCAAGTTAGAAAAATGTGCTTTCTCTAGATTCAGGTCTACAGCTCTAAAAAGACCAGTGTGTTAGAATTCTCCCCGGAGGAGAGCAGTTGCGCCATTCGGGGACAGAGAGGGAAGGAGGGAGAGCTGCCCATGGCTGGGCAGGATCTTTGTCCATTTCCTTCCTTATTATAAAACCAAGCATGAGGACTTGTCTTTTTAACTCATGATTTTAGAAATAGAGGGAAAATCCACATCTTCCTAAATTCTGCTTTAAAATGGTCTCAGTTTTGTGAACTAAAGGGTGGAGGTGGCACTTTGGCAGGCTCAGTGGATTACCCATAATCCTTTTTTATTTTGAGACAGTCTCTTTGAGCCCCAGGCTGGGTTCAACTCACTGCAACTCTCTCACCTCAGCCTCCTGAGTGAGGGGGTCACACCTGGCCGGAGATGCCTCTTATAGAGCACATATTGCTTCAGATATGGAGATGAACTGGAGGCTGAAGTTGTAAGAAACAAAATCCGACCAAGTGAAGGGAGGGAGCAGGTGGCGTTACAGGGGCAACCCAGCAACACTCCAGGAGGCGGGGTGGGGAGGTCAGGGCCAGACAGACACCTTTGAAAGGCTCTAAAGTGGCCTGGGGAGGGGCACATCCTGGAGCTGCTGGTGGGCAATGGGGACAGGCCTGATTTGAGCTAGCTCGACCTACTTCCTCTCCTGACAGCAGGCTGGCTGAACTGTCCCAGAGCCAGAGTCCCCTCTACGTTGAATCCCCACCTCTCCTTGCTAATTAGCATTGCAAAAAGTGAAAGGATTTGAATTGCCGATTATGCAGATGAAAGCCTCAGAGTGGGAGGAGAGAAACAAGCTGTTAAAGAAGAGAGAAAAAGAAAAGGAAAGAAAAGGAAAAGAAAAGAAACGAAACCCGGGGCTCCTTGAATGTGTCCCCAGCCACTCAGAAAGGGGAGCCACTGGGGAGAGGGGACTGCACTTTGAGGAAGGCTTCCTCAGAGGGCACCCCAAGGCCACTTCTCCCCCAAGCTCAGGAAGTAGCTTTTACAGGGTGTCCCACACCAGGTGCCTGAGACGCTGGGTGGGTCTGTCTTTTCTGGGTCTCCCCACGAGTCAAGGACGGTGCACTGACCCAGAAGGGGCACCTGGAGAGACTGTGCTCACCTTGAGCTTGCCTGATCACGCCTCAGCCTCTGCCAGTTTCTGCCTCCTTGCTCAGGGCTTTTGTGGGTCCTGGCTCATTTCTAAGAACTTGGTGGCTCCTGACTGTCAAAGGAAAAACCACAAACTGTAGAAGTTTACAGAAAAAGAAAGAGTAAGAGTGAGAGAGAGGCAGAGAAAGAGAGAGAGGGAGAAAGAGAGGTTCCAAGAGTTTGCAAGAGAGGTAAACTATGCGCGGGGGACCAAGCTGAAAATAACAAAGAGCTTTTGCTGAACTCACCCAGGGGGACCTTCCAGGTGCTCTCCTGCCCGACTTCCTAGCTGGGTTCCCCAAGACCATGTCACCTAACAGGATGCAAGGAGGTAGAGCCTGAACCTGTCCCACTCTTGGGGAAGGGGGCTGGGTCGCTGGCTTCTGTCACAGAAGAAGACTTCAGGATGAGTCAGTGATGGCAACAGGAGGCTTGGGGTAGAACTGAAGCCCGCAGAGCGGGTCCTCCAGGTGAGGCGTATCTCACCCTGCCACCTGGGAACGCGAAGGTGGGTTTGGAGGTGGAAATCTACGGAACTGGTGACTCTGGAGGTTTGGGTTAGGGAAATAGTGGCCCACGCGTGGGTAGAAAGGTAGAGCTCATTTCACAGCAGAAGGGCACTGCTCTGTAGATTGCATTATTTTATTTTTAAATGGGTGATGTTTTCCTCCAGATTCTTTGGAGTTTTTGAATCTATTTTGTGTGTGTGTGTGGTACCAGGGACAAAGCCAGGGCTCTGCGTATGCCAAGTGGGCACCCTACCACTGAGCTACAGACCCAGCCTAATATGCCCATTTTAGCCAGGTTCCTGTCTATTTATTAACTGTCAGTGTATGGACAGACAGTTCTTCAGGGGATTTTAGGTGTGGTGGGCCTGGAAGAAAAAGCCAAACAAAGCTAGGAGGCATAAATAAATCTCGGGAGTAAAGAAATGGTCCTTACAAATGTTAGTGAGCTTGGTCCTGAAGTTGAGGATGACTCCTCCTCCTTTTTCTATTACTAGGGATTGAACTCAGGACCTTCACACTAAACTACAGCTCCAGCCCTTTTTATTTTTTTGAGACAGGATCTCGCTTCTGTAGTTCAGGCTGGCCCTGAGCTCACTATGTAAGCCCCAGGCAAGCCTCGAACTCACAGCAATCCTCCTGCCTCTGCTTCCTGAGTGTTGAGATTACAGGCGTGAGCCACCATGCCCAGCATTGTGGTATGTGGTAGTGATTGCTGGTGGGCGTGAGTCACCACGCCTGATATTGTTGTATGTGGTTCCCAGGGATGGAACTCAGGACCTTGTGCTTTCTAGGCAGACACTGGAACCACTGAGCTAAATCCCTACCCTAACCCCCAGGCCTTTCTTGAAACAGGTCTTGCTAAATTGCCCAGGCTGTGTTCAAACTTGTGATCCTCCTGTCTCCCAGAGTGTGGGGCTCAAAGTCTTATGACACGGCACCTGGCTAGTTGCAGTCTTCTTAAAATGTATAAAAATGATGATTTTCCTTGTCTCCTCCTATCGTGATTTGTTCTGATGTACCTCCACCCCAGCTCGCAAAGCAGAGTACCTCATCTGGTCTTGGTCCCAAGTTTCTGCACAGATTCAGGTCTGGTGAGAACCCCTAGGCCGTCAGTGTGTGTGGCTGGTGTGAACAGCAGCCTTGGAGGGCCAGACAGTCCAGATGATCCCCTCCCCAGTCAAACGACAAAGACATTTGGAACCAAGGGCCGACCTTGAAGGGAAAGGAGGGGACCTGGCACCAAGAGTCCTACCAGGGGCTCCATTTGGGCCCATTCACACACCTGTGCTCCTGGGGGTCTAAATTTAGAAAGGCTCATGTCGGGGCACAGTGGCCCAGGCCTATAATCCCAGCACTAAGGAGGCTGAGGCAGGAGGATTGCTACAAGATCAAAACCATCCTGGGCCAGAGATTTAGCTCAGTGGTTCCAGTGCCTGCCTTGCAAGTGCAAGGTCCTGAGTTCAATCCCAGGTAACCACATACAATGCTGGGCGTGGGGGCTCACGCCCACCAGCAATCAGTGCCATATACCACAGTGCCGGGCATGGTGGCTCACGCCTGTCATCCCAGCATTCGGGAGGCAGAGACAGGAGGATTGCTGAGTTCGAGGCTTATCTGGGCTACATAGTGAGCTCAGGGCCAGCCTGAACTACAAAGCAAGACCCTGTCTCAAAAAAAAAAAAAAAAAAAAATCCTGAGCTACATAGTGAGTTCAGGTCCAGCCTGAGCTGCATAGAGACTCCATCTCAAAAAACAAACAAAAGGGGTCGGAGATTTAGCTCATTGGTTCTGGCACCTGCCTAGCAAGTGCAAAATCCCTGGTTAGATCCTGGTAACCACATATAACAATATTGGGCGTGGAGACTCATGCCTACTGGCCATCAGTACCACATACCATAAATGTTGGGTGTGGTAGCTCACGCCTATAATCTCAACACTCAAGAGGCAGAGGCAAGAGGATTACTGTGAGTCTGAGCCTTGCCTAGGCTACATAGTGAGCTCAGGGTTAGCCTAAACTATAAAGCAAGACCCTGTCTCAAAAAAAAAAAAAAAAAGCCTAGGGATTTAGCTCAGTGGCACTGCACCTGTCTTGTAAGTACAAGGTCCTGAATTCCAACCTGACACCAAAAGAAAGAAAAAGAAAATCCAGACCCAGCTCAAAATAATCAGTGGACCCCAGAGCAGGCTTTGGGGGGCCTCCTGTAGCCTCCTATAGTCAAATGTTGGGGTGATGTGTCCTAAACCCCAGCATAGACCTCAGGACTGTACAGGGGACTTTAGGGGTGCTGAGAGGATGTTCTGGGAGCTGTGGACATGCAGTCAGCTCCCTCAGAGTGCTGCAGGGATGGAGGCACTGACCTGGATGGTTGGAGGGCAGAGGCCCCTGAGAAGAGGGCAGCTGGCCCTTCAGGCCCTATGGGGGTTTGCAGAGGAGGCCCCTGTTTTGTGAAAGAAATGCACTCTTGCATCTGCATCTTTGAGAGGCTGGGTGATGGGCCAGATAGGAAGCATGTGTGTGGGGTTCACTGTGCTGTGTGCGTGTGGCTCAGATTTGTGCTTTTCTGTCTGTCATCAGGGGCCAAGTAGGGGTCCCTGGGATGGAGTGGCAGATGGACGACAGAAATGAACAAGTCTGGCGATGTGCTGGCTGAGCAGGTACCTGGTGTGCACGGGGCCCCAAATTACATCTCTAGTGGCATAAAAAACAAAACAAAACACTCAGGAAAGACACCAGAGCACCACTGGTGACCAAGCCCGTGCAGGTGACAGGTTGACAAGGACGGGGCACTGGGAGGAAGCCTGGCTCACCTGCTCCAGGTTCTCAGAGCCAGACACTAGAGGAAGCCAGGACACTTCCACGCTGGTCTGAGGTGCCTGGCAGGAAGCCATGATGGAGCAAATGCCTGCTTGATAGGCATCAGCAGAGGACTGAGCATGCCTGGTGTTGGGGTGCTGCCTTGTACCCTAAGGCCAACCCTTTTCTCTCAGTGTCGAGTGTGGAGGATCTGGGTCAGACAAGGCCTGAGGAGCAAAGCCTTCTTGCTCCATATTCCCAAATGCTGCCATGCCTGGCTTCAGGGGCACCAGGTGTCTTGAGCCCCATCTGTACCCCGAGGTCAGTCACACACTGAGCTGCGTGCCGGCTCTCAGGGTGGCTGTGGCCATGTTCCAGCTGTGAGCACCAAGGACCACAGCAGAACCTGGAGGGTGGTGCTGAGGATGCCCAGCTCCTTCCTTCCCAACTCGCCCTCTTCCAGGGAGGGCACAGGGCCTGCATGTGCGGGGCCTGGCATCCTCTTCCTTCTGGGGTTGCTGTTACTTGGAAGGACCATTCCCAGGTTCCCAGGCCCATGTTCCCGCCTGGTGGCAGCTGGCAGGTCCCTCCCTCAGGGGCGGCGGGGCTCTGATTGCTCCTCTGCGGCATGGAGGTGCCAGCTTGGGCGGGGTGTCAGGGGAAGCGATTCCTCCTGAGCCTTTGGGTAGCAGGAAGCACCCGCCCTCCGTGCCTCCCAGGACCTTGCTTTTGTTTCTGTGCACACGTGCAGTCATGCGTCAGGTCTCAGACCTGAAGACACAGGCCCTCCCACCTTGGGCTGGGACCTGGTTTAAAAGAAGGGTTTGCTGCTAGAAATTTCTTTCCTAATTCTTTCTTATACAGTTCAGGCCTCCAAGGGAAATCATCTGAAGAGGACAGAGAGACATTTTTGTGATTCCAAAAACTTCCAAGAATCTGGAGGTGACTTCCTGGCTGAGTCTCCTGTCGGGAGTTAGCAAGATCTGGAGGCTCACATCAGGGAGCCTGCCTGGCAAAGTTGGCAAAGGCTGTTGCACTCGGGCACACCTGGGACTTCCTGTCTCTGCTGTACAGGAGAAGGTGCTGCCCACTGTGGCTGAGGAGAACAGCCTGGGGCCCAGTGCAGTGGTGACGGGCGCTTTGGAAACTTCAGAGGTCCCTGCTGGCCTGAGAGAGAGTCTCATTGCAGAGGGAAGTCCCGCCCCCTCACTGGCACCATCGGCCACAAGAGGAAGTAGTTTGCAGCTGGTGGCGAGCACCTTGATCACGCAGATGTCCAGACCAAGAGCCCTCGCCGGGCGTCTGTCTCTCTGGGTCCTCAGGAGCACACCTCGTGAGTGTTCAGTCAGCCTCTGGGTGTCAGGAGAAGGGCTCCTCTAGCCGCTAGCTGTGGTCTTTCTGGCTGGAGACATGAGCTCCAGGATCCACGCAGCCCGCTGCCTGCCGCATCCTGTGGCTCCTTCGGCCACCAGCTGTCAGCAAGCCCTCCTCGTTAGAGAAGCCTCCTGTCAGCCCCCTCACAGTGAGGCATGCTCCAGCTTGCTGCTGCTCCTTAATGTCTGATCGGGGAGGCTCCTTGACTAATTATTTGGCAGTAATGAGGGAGGAGGGATAAGTTGCCAAAGTGTCCCCGAGCTTTCAGAACAAAGCTGCAAATTAAAAAATGAGGCATCAGTAAACAGGACACTAATTGGATAAATGTGAAAATGGTGAATTCTGATAAAAATAGCAAGATGGACCATGGAAAAATTGAGGTCAAGGCAATTCCGAGAACACCGCCTGCTCCTCCATTCTGTTGGCTGGTTTGAGTATTGTGCACATAGGAACCATGGCAGGTCTGCTTTCATGGTGTAGCTTATGTAAAACATGTGGGACAGGAGGGTGGGAGGCCGGATGTCCTCTGCCATAGCCTGACAGGTCCCTTCACAGCCAGGCTCAGAGCACCTGCCTCTCATCCCACACTCTGGGAGGCTGAGGCAGGAAGATCACAAATTCAAGCCCAGCTTGGGCAACTCACCAGTTTATACACAGGCCAGGCCAGAGTGAACGAGGAGCCAACACTGCCCTCCCCCGGTGTCAGGGCCAGGTGCAGCCAGCGCTGGGCTACCTGGGGAGGGTGTGCTGGACCTGAGTGTGAATCCATCACCAATGCCTCTCCCTGTGTTCAGGACCTGTTTCCCAAGGCTGTCCCCATCAGGCGAAACTGAGGAGCGGTCGCTTGGCCAAGTAGGCCCAGGAGACAAGAGCTGGGCTGTTGTACCCCTATGCAGAGGCCCACTTGGGTAGATGTGAGGTCCAGGAAAAGTGGATGGTGTGGCACAGGGGCAGAGTGCGGGACACAGGGCAGTGCCATGCTAGGTTCCACCTGTGCCCCCACAAACTCCATGGAAGCGGGTAAATCTATCATTTTATGCCTCAGTTTCCTCATTCCTAAATGGAAGTGACAACTTTCTTCATTATATTATAGCAGGATAATTGACATTAACATTTTAAGTGCTCAGTCAGGTGCTTGGTGCCTGGTGGGCGGGGAGGGGTGTGTGTGGCAGTACCCACTGTGGCCATGTTGGACCCCCAGCTACTCAGAATTCACTCTGGACAGGAGAAGCTACAGCTAGCGCCCAAGGGTGGGTCTGACAAAGACAGAGGGAGTGAGTGGGCACCCTCAAAAGCCCCACCTGCCCCTCCTGGTTGTGGCCACAAGCCAGAGTGACCTCTGCCCTTGGAGAGGCCTGTCCTGGTGCACTGGGTGGGACTGGGCCACTCAGGGCAGCCCTTGCCCTCAGAGATGAGTGAACAGTGTCTGGGCCTCGTGCTGTGCAGGTGGTGACCTCTCTAGCATGGCATGGCACTGACCAGGGGAGCCACACACGGGGCACAGAAGACAGTTTTTTCTCTTTCATTCATTTTGGGGTTTTGTGTTTTTTTTAATCTTTTTTTTTTTTTTGAGACAGGGTCTGGCTTTGTAGTTCAGGCTGGCTCTGAGCTCACTATGTAGCCCAGGCAAGCCTCAAACTCAGCAATCCTCCTGTCTCTGCCTCCCAAGGGCTGGGATTACAGGCGTGAGCCACCATGCCTGGCCATTTTGGGTTTTTGTAGCACTCGGGATCAGACTCAGAAGTGTCCCACTGTAGAGCTGCATCCCTACCCTTCCTAAAAAATTTCCAGATAAGACCCTACTAAGTCACCTTGGAGGACTTGAAATTTAGGTCCTCCTGCCTCAGCCTCCCTCAGTGCAGGGATTGCAGGCATGTGTAAGTCTGCTCAGGGCTGGCCCGAGAGTTCTGAGGTGCAGAGGTTGTGGGGCAGGAAGTGGGACCCAGATTTGTCTCTCCAAGCTGGGTGGGTGGTTGTCAAAGTCCTCTGACTGGCAGTGACAAACCTGGGCTTGGAAATCCAGAATTCACCATAGTTGCTGCAGGACAAAAATGGCTACGGGACAGTAATTTCATGGTTTGACTTAAGCTATTTTTACATTTCTTGTTGGTATGTTTGTGATACCTACCTAATACCTATGTTCATTTGGGGAAAAAGGGTGGTGTTTTCTTCCCCAGTGGTGGGACTTGAACCATAGATCTCATGCATGCTAGGCAAGCGCTCTGCCGGGGCTGCAGCCCAGACATGGCCTCTGATTTGGGAAGCGAGCAGGGAAGGTGATATGCGGGACTTGCTCTAACTGCTTCAGGGATGAAAAGAAGCCCGGGACAGGCAGATGTGATAGCTCCTTCCCCTGCTGCCTCGCCTCTGCCTCCACTGTCCAGGCTGCTGAGCAGGAGGCGTCTGGTGCCGTGTGAGGAGGCGGGTCAGGCCCAGGGCTCCGGGCCATGCTCCGCCCCCAGACTGCCCAGGGCTCCCTATGGGCCACACTGCTGCCCAGCCTCCCTGACTCCAATGTCATCACCCAGGAAACCAGACGCTGCTGCCACCGCCCGCCTGCGGGAGCTGTGGGCCTCTGGGGCCACTTCCTCCCGGCCCCACCGACCCTCTGGGGCCAGGCCCACCAAGGTAGGATGGGCTCTGAGCTGCCCTCAGCCCTCTGTGGGCAGCCTGGAATGAGGTGCTCTGGGAGCAGGGCTGCCAGGTGGTGGTGGCCCTGATGGGACAGCCTGCGGCGTGTGGCACTTTGAAAAGCCATCTGCCCACAGTGGGGTAGGGGCTTTGCTCTGCCTCAGGCAGAAGTGCTCTGGCACCCTAGCCTCTGTCCTGGGTGCCTCATCCTGGCACTTGCCCCACTGCCCAGCCTTATGGGGTGGCCCAGGACTGGCCAGGCTGTTTCTCTAGCATTGCTGAGGGGTTCCTGATCTCCCTCCCACTTACGCAACTGCCTGTTGTTGGCCCACAACCCCACCCCCTCCAGGTCTACTCACTGCTTCCCGCTGGGCACACATGTGGCTTGGGCACCCAGGTCAGGGACATCAGGGTCCACCTGATGTAGAGAGGGCACAGTGTGTGTGCACGATTATGTTCATGTGTGCATAAGCCTATGTGCAAGCATGCAGCACACACACTTGTAGGATGTAGGCACCTGTGAGCTTCTGCACATGTTGCTGGTGTGTGGAGAAACCCAGAGCCCAGCTCCCCTCTGAGTTTTTGAGACAGGGTGAGGTAGGCCCTTTGTCTGGCCCCTACTTCCAGCAGGGGACCTACCAACCCGGCAACCCTGGGGGGGGGGTGTAGAACATGCCTGGAGGGTGCAGCTTTGGTCTTTCTGACTTGCTCCTGTGGTGGGGTGTGTTTCCCCAAGGTGGGGTGCTGATGGAGCATGAGACAGCTCAGGGATGGGCTCAGGGTTGCCACTGGTCCATCTTTGGAGCTCAGGCAGAGCTGGGAGGATTAGTCCATGTGGCTCAGGCCAGGATGCACTCTAGTCCTCCCGATCTGCCACCCCGCAGGGCTTGGATGGGTGTGTTTATTCTGTCAAAATGCTTCATCGAGTGCCGACTGGACACTGACAGAATCCAGTGATGACTGACAGGGCCCGGAACTAGCTGAATAGGTGCCGCGTGGGGACCTTCCCATGCGAGGGAAACTTGGAGAGGCCCAGGATCTTGGGACTCTCTGCCAGAGCCCCGGGCTCACTGGGTCCCACAGGTGTGGCCCAGCAGGGTGCTGCCTGCCAGGTCAGGTGGTGTTCCTGGGGGTGAGCACTGTCTCAGCACTGCCGCACCCGTGTGGGCACCAGTCCAGGCTGCCCTGGGTGTATGGACCCAGGGTGCTGGTTCTAGGCTCAGGCTGCTGACGGCTCTGTGGTGTAACGGTCTTCTGTGGTGGGCGGCACCTCTGTATGCCTAGAGCACCCAGGGTGACTTCCTGAATGAGAGATGCCTCAGTGTGTGGGTGACCATCAGATCACAGAGGTCTGGGCAGCAAGGGTATGGACAGTGGCGCTGAGCCCAGAGAAGCAAGGCTCAGTGTCATGATGCGGACCCTGGCCCCACGGACTGCAGGGTGGGTGGAGGTGTCATGCTGGGTCCTGCTGGGAAGGTCCCTATCCACTGCCCTGGTCATGCGTAGCTGGTCCCGTCTCTAAGTCCCCACTGTGTGGCTCTGCCCTGCTCCTGGGTCTGGCATTGTCAAGCCAGGGTGGATCATCCAGGATCCTGACAAGGGACCCCTGAGAGGGTACATTCTGTGGGCCCATCTCCAAGCCTCCCTCCCTTCTGGGCCCTGTTAGGAGAAATCCACACCTTCAGACCTTTGGGATCTCTGACCTTACCACCTGCCAAAGCCATCAGTCCCCTTCTGCTCCCCACATTGTCCTTGAGATGCAGGGCTGGGTTGGCACTATTTCTACCTGGATGATGGTGCCATCAATTATTTGGCTTCCAAACGGCCGGGTTGTCTGTTCCTCACCTCTCACACCCGGGGGGATTTGACGGGGTGCTGGTACTGCTGGTTTGTAGCTGCCCTGTCCCCCCAGAGGTCTCAGATGGAGTAACTCTGACAGGCTGGCCACGGGCACTTCCAAGGTGGGCAGGACTGGCCATGATGGGCCACAGAGCCAGAGCCCTGCACTTCCATTCTTTGTCCTTTGCCCTTTGCCATGGGACCTGGGTTATTGTTCCTCCACAGTGCCCTGTGCCCTGTGCCCTGTACTAACTACATCAGAGCCCTCCCACCCAGGGCTGTGGGTCTCTACATGTGGCACTGCCATGGAGCCAGCATCACTGCCCTGCTCTACAGAGGCAGATGCCACTGTTCAAGGTCACACTGCTAGAGGGCAGCGGAGGGACTCCCACAGAATGGGAGGGGCCTGGTCCACACGTTTGGGCCCCGCATCCTGACAAAACCCTGGCATGTGGAGCAGGGGAGGGAGGAGGTCCTGAACAGGTCCGAGGGGCAGTGAGCCCTTGTCCTGGGATGACCGGATGTGGCCGGGGTCAGGCCAGATGTGTGGTGGAGACTCAGGGCAGACTGCCTCCTGCCCTGGAAATGGCCTGGCGGGGTACGGGGGCCACCTGGCAGCTGTGTGCCCAGGGGCACCTCGTGGCCTCTTGTGTCTCTCTCCTTTTTTTTTTTTTTTTTTTTTTTTGAGGTAAGGTCTTGCTTTGTAGCTCAGGCTGGCCCCGAGGTCACTGCGTAGCCCAGGCAAGCCTCGAATTCAGCAATCCTCTCTCTGCTGCCCAAGTGCTGGGATTGCAGGCTTGAGCCACGAAGCCCGGCTGTCTCTGTCCTTTTGTCAAACCAGCCACAGTTGTCCTTGTCTGGGGTGTCATGGGGTCGGCGGCTGTGTGGGGACTCACAGGGCTCTAGGATTTATTCTATCTGGTCACAGCTGAGTCCCTCTGCCTCTGGCCTGATGTGCTGCAGACAGAGCTGGTCACCCACTGTCTCCTGGAAATTACCCTACTGGCCATAGGGTGGCCACTTGTCCCCCTGCCTTATGCAGATACTGAACCAGCCTGTGAATTGAAACAGAACTCGGGGTGACCTCAGAGTTTTCCATACAGGAGGAGGGTGACCGGGCACTGCTCTGCCCTCTCCCATCCCCCCATGGCATGGGCCCAGGAGGGAGGCCGCCCTGTGGGTGCCCGGCTGTGTCCGCATTTCACATGGTGTGCCCTTCCCTGCCAGGGTGGGCAGCTAAATTTGTCTCCCGCCGTGGTTCTCAGCTTCCCAGGACCAAGGGAGCCACAGAGGCAGAGTCAGGGAAGTAGCTCTGGCTGCCCTGGCCCAAGGTCCAGGCTGCTTCTGTCCCTTCAGGAGCAGGGATAAAGGTCAACTATTCGTTGGACCTGGCGAGGGGCAAGCACAGAGGCCACAGCCTGGTCTGAGAAGAGGCAGCTGGGCCCAGGTGAGAGCAGCCCCTGGTGGCTGGGGCTCCAGCCTTGTGCGGGAGCCTGGCCTCACCACTGGCCAGAAGTGTGGCCATTTCATGTGTGTCTGCTGATGCTGCCTGAGCTGCTGCCCAGCAGGGCTCTTTGGATGCTGGGCCTCCATGGGTCCCTTGGAGGGCAAGCGCAGAAGTGCGTGGGCCGGAGCCACCCCCAGTGCCACAGGTTTCATCCCTCTCGGCTCCCGGAAGGAAGGAGGCGAGGCCGGCATCACTGAACAGGAGGAAGCTGCCAGGTAGCGTCCAGGGAGGCCAGGCAGGCTTCCCCATGGGAGAATAGTACAGCCGCAGAGTCCCAATGGAGAATGGGCTGAGGGCCTTCGGGGGGGCAAGGACAGCGTTCTGTCCCCAGAGCCTTATGTGTCCTTGGTCACGAATGAGGGAAGAAGGCCACAGTCTCATCTGAGCTACACGGCCCGTGACACCCATGTCCCCACTTCCTCAGGGGGCAGGATGGGGACAGAGCTCAGGGCCAGCAAAGGCTGCGGATCTGCCTGGAGGACGGTGGGGAAGAAAAGGCTGGTGAAAGCTTACTGCAGGGTGGTATAACCAAGGTGCCTGAGGATGGGGAGGGAGGGGACAGGACAGAGGTCCAGGGAGAGTGCGTAGGGACAGCACAGGAGATGGGCTGCCTATGGGTGGAAGCCACAGAAAATGAAATCAGGTGAGCAGGGCAGGTTAGAGGGAGGCCGCCCACAGACTCAGACTCAGCAGGGACCCTGAGTCACTTGGGCAAGTCTCTTGGGCCTCTGCATGCCTGGTGTTCACCCTGACCTGGGACAGGGCCTGGCATAGGTGATGTGAGGCCCAGAGACCCTGTGTAGAGCCAGCCAGAACTTCAGGAGCTGTGGCCAAGCCCCAGCCCCACAGTGGCCCGATACTCAGGCCGCCCCTGGCACACAGATCGAGCTATTCTCTGCTCCTGGGGCCTGGACACCGCCCCACCCCCTCCACTCTGGTGACAGCAGAAAACCGGAGCCTGAAAACAACCTTGCTGAGACCGCAGGGCACCAGCCAGCGGGCCACTGTGCCAGCTCAGGGCGCTCAGGCAGGACTGGAGGCAGACCTCCCCAGCTGCACCCACTCTGGTGTCCTGAGCCAGCACGAGGACAGCTGCTGGTACCACATGTCCCCTGTCCACACTCACTTTGGGGACTCCTTGGGATGCAGCCGCTTCTGGGACCCCAGAACCAGAAGCCCAGCAGGGCAAGGCTGGCTTTGGGGTATGGATCCTATGGTTTCTTCTCTCAGCTGGCACCCTTGCTGGAAAGGTGGCATCTCCGCCCCCGCTGCAGGGCATGGGGAATGGGGGCTGCAAGTAAGACTGGGCCCAGGGCTGAGTCTGTGACTGTGGGGCTGCCAGATTTGTGCTGGGCACTGCTTGGGGCAGGGGCCCATGGGATCAGGTGAGGGGTGAAGCCTCTATCCCTGGAGTCCTGGAGAGACCTGAGTCTGAGGAGACCTACTTTGCAGTTTTCCATAGAGGGTTGAAATCTTCCCATTCCTTCCCTCTGGCATCCTGTAAGTCCATGATATAATTTCCATGCCTCTTTTCCTCTTCTCTTCATTTGTTTATTTATTTGATATTGATCCTGAGCTCTGGCTGGCCTTGAATTCGCTATGTAGCCCTGGCTGGCCTTGAACTCAAAGCAATCCTCCCACCTCAGCCTCTTGAGTGCTGTGGTGTCAGGAGTGCTTCACCCTCTTTTGCATGAGGAACTGGAGTGGGTCCCATTGGGTGGTGGCCTCCTGAAGAAGGACAGAGGAGGGCCTGGAGCGGAAACCACACAGAGGCCTGGGTGGTTTGCAGGGTGGACTGTGGGTGCTGGACTCACACCTGAGCTTGAGGCCCGCTGCCCACTCCAGCCTGTAGCCCCATTCTGTCCCCAAGTGGGTGGCAGCAGGGGCCTGGGCCATGGCTGAGGGCTGGTGTGGGGTATTGGGGAGTTTGAGGTCCTGGGGGCAAAAGGGCATGTCGCAGACACGGCTGAGGTGAGAGGTGCGGGCTTGAGACCCCAGAGCTGGAGGGGCTCTGGGTGTCCTGCTAGGGCCATAGGCCTGTGCACATCAGATCTGCTACAGGGAAGGGCAGCTACGGGGACTGGATCTGGTCAGGGCTCTCACAACCCACCCCAGGCTGCTCACGTGGGAGGTGGGGAAGGAGCTCTAGGTCCTTAGCCAAAGAGTTAGCCATCCGTCCCCATCCCTAGCCAGAGTGTTGGTGCCACTAGTGGTGAGGATCTGGGCAGGCTGGGTGTGTTTTCTCTAGGTGGTCGGTGAACATCAAGAACAACCCCACCTCTTGTAATTTTTGAATTTTAAAAAAGTGATCCAAATACAGTGGTGCACACTTGTGACCCCAGCACTGGGAGGCTGAGGCACGAGGAGATAAACATAAAGGAGCTGGGAATGCAGATCCCGGAGGAGGGCCCAAATTCAATCTCTAGTATTTTTTTTCCTGCAGCGAACATGTTTTTTTTTTTTAATTGTTTAATTGGTACATTTTATTGGTACATTATGTATACACATCACAATTACACTCCATATTGAGAAATTGTACCAGTATATGACATACCTTAATTCTCATTTTTCCTCTCCTCCTACTCCCCCTACCTCCCCCCTCTCCTACATATACAAGCATTGTTTCCTTTTTTTACCATCAATTTTTTTCTTTCCTCATCCCCAGTATTGCACGGTATTGAGCTATATTACAGTGAAACTTGCCTGATGTTAATTAACATTTTAAAGGGGCCAACTCTTGGTTGTCTGGCATTCGGTGTGGCACAGCCATCACCCGTGTCTGGTCACAGAGTGCTGGCCCACTCAGGAGGGCCTGGTCCTCATAGCTGCCCCTCCCAGCATGTCTGCCTATGGACTCATGCAGAGGGGAGCCAGCTATGGGACCCCAGGAGGAAGTGAGAGGGACACAAGACCTTCGTGGACTCTTCTGCCTCTGAGTGTGGGCTGGGCATCCGTGCAGAGGAGAGAGAACCAGTGGTTCAGTCCAGACCTCCCAGGCCAGTCCTCTCCTGAGCAGAGATTCGTCTGTCTGAGAATGACAGACAGCTGGCCTAGGGCCATGCTCATCCGGCTGCTTGTCCTGTGCTGTCACCATCCTATCAGCCCCTCAGCCCCTGCCCCAGGCCTCCCTCCTTCAGGCCAGTCTCCATTCCTGAGCACCAGCAACCTGGCATACATATATTGGCCCCGGGAGTGTGCCCTGGCCTCCCTCAGTGCCACCTGCCTGGGGACAAGGGCAAAAGAGGCAGCTTGCAGGCCATGCCCTCCGCCCCCGCCAGCCCCAGGCATGTCTGGGCCTGCCGGCTTGGGCGCTGCAGGGCGAGGCCGCGCTGATCCCCACAGCAGGTGGGGGCGGTGGGCCTCATGGGCCTCAGTTCCCCACTGCCCTCCTGCTGCAGACAAGGGCCTTTGGGGCTCCTGGTGGCTGGGGCGATGGTGGATTCACCATTGTGGCTTCCAGTGTGGAGATTCATCACCTCCCTTTGTCACAGAGGCCCAGCGGGGAGTCCTACCAATAGCCACCCTCCAGCTGGGGTGTTGCCTGCATGCTCTTACTAAGAGAATGACAGGGTCTGAACTGTCTGGGGCTGTGGATGAAACCCCAAATCCGGGTTGTTCACAGCCACAGGGTGCATAGTAATGCCAGGCTGAGGCTCAGATACTCCCAGTTCCTCTCTTGGGCCTGAGGCAGCCATGAGAAGAGCTGCTGCTCTCAGCTCACTTCCAAGGGTGCTTGGTGAGCTCCTGCCCCACAGCACACTGGGCTAGACCTGAGTCCAGGCCTGGCCATCTACCTTGGCCTCCGTTACCTGTGCCAGAGGATGAGCTGGATGCAGAAGATACAGGGGGCCGAGTGGGACTGGGCACTAGGCCTGTGCCCAACGGGTATCCCTTTGCAGCCCTAAGACCTGCCCATCTACCCCTTGGGCACCACAGGGCGATGGCATTGGGCGTTTCTGAGCTTCACATGTCTTCTTCTCTCCAGCATGAGTGGCCTCGCAGCTGGCAGCGTGCAGGACATGGCCCAGTCCTCCTCCACCTCTCCTGATGAGGGGTCCACCTTTGAACATCTCTGGAGCTCTCTGTGAGTAGGTCCCTTGGCTCATGCTAGCTGGAGCAGGCCGGGGGCCAGGGATGTGCTCCTGGGGACTTGAAGGCCAGAGCGGCTCTTTCCTGGGGCTGAGAGGGGCCCAAGGCACCCCATGCATGGCTGTGTCTCCTTGGCTCTCCCACTAGCCATGTGGACAGGTAGAAGAACAGAAGGGGAGGAGCCAGAGGGTACAAGAACCAAGTGGGCACTGATGGCTGTGTCCTTCTCCCGGCCAGAGAGCCAGACAGCACCTACTTCGACCTCTCCCAGTCCAGACGGGGGAATGCAGACACGGCAGGCAGTGCAGAGGCCGGCATGGACGTCTTTCATCTGCAGGACATGGCCACTCCTGTCATGGTGAGTGGGCCACAGTGGAGGGGCACGGGGCAGCCCAGGTGGCCAAGCCCCTCTCGGGTGCCTGGAGAGGTACAGGGTGGGCCCTCAGTGCCAACCCAGGCCTGCAGGATATTCAATTGCAATGTACTCCTGTAACTACCAGCCCAGAGTCTGATAAGCTCCAGGCGAGGCCAGACCAGAGGTAGGAAGGGCTGAGGGTGGCCAGGCCTGGGAAAGGCAGGTGCTCCATGGCTGCCTTGCTCCCTCAGTACCCCACTTTTCCCCAAGCAACCCCCACCTATAGTTGAGAGGACCAGCCAGCCAGTGTCCCAGTCCTCTGGAGAGGGAGCTTGTCTTTTCCACAGTCCTAACTCCTGTTGATTTGCACATGGTCACCAGCCCCATCCTCCTTTTTAAGGGACGCTTTGGAAGCCAGAAGGATGCCAGGCCTGGCCCCTATTCCTAGAAGCCAGAACCTCCTGGGGAACCCTTTCCAAGGCAACAGGGGATGCCACCAGAGGAGCAGTGGGGACTGTGTGCCCACATGACCAGGGCACTGCACCCTTCAGTCCCTAGTAGACAGGAGCAGCAGTTGGAGGCCGCACAGCATCATCCCTGTGCATCTGTGGTGGGTGGCTGGCCTCCTGTCCCTGCAGGGGACAGCTCGATGGCCCTTGGTGTCTTAGATTCCCACTTTATCCCTGCCCCGAGAGGGCAGAGGTCTGAGGGACAGAACTGTGCAGCAGGGACCCTGGGGCTGCAGAGAAAGAGTACCCGTGCCACCCCCACCAAAGATGCCAACTGCCAAGCATGCCCTGCTGAGTGCTCAGGAGCCCACTCCTGCTGGAGATGCTCCCACCATGTGTGGCAAAGGTGGGGCCTGTGCCTCTTCAGCAGGCCCACTCAGTCAGGGATGCCTGGGGCACGCTCGCTGGCCAAGGTGGGGACTCCCTGGAGCCCAGGCTGCCGTGGTCCCCTTTGTAGACTCCAAATGGATGGCTGGAGCTGGGGTGACAGCAGTGATGACAAGGGCCCGGCCTGGCTGCAGCAGGCGCTGGAGCCGACCTGGGGGTGGAAATGAGATGACTAGAGTGGGGCTTCGTGATCATGCTGTTTATTAAGTCAGAGAGGTGAGAATGATGTGAGGGCCCCTGCAGGGAGCAGGGCACAGCACGGCTTGGCCAGCAGGAGCTGGCCTGCCCAGCACAGGCCCTGACCCCTGGGCTACCATGAATCTTCACAGGAGTCCTTCTCAAGTACACTGCCCTCTGAGGCTGGTGGCAGGATCCTGGCTGGGAGATGGAGGTGGGATGCCACACACAGGGTCTCTGGAGGAGCGTCAAGGTGTCGGCTGAATTTAGGCTTGTGTTTCCCTGGTCTTCGAGGTCAGGAGTTGGGGTCGGGGACTAACCCTTGGGCCCCAGGAAGCTGAGGACCATTCCCATTCCCGTGTACAGGAAGGTGGAGCCAACATTAGGATCATGTGAGGACCGAGCCGGATAGAAAGTGACTCCACACTCACAGCTCACAGCTTGCTCTGCAAATGTCAGGGATGTGGGGAGCTGGGAGGCAGTCCCACCCTCCTGCTCACAGTGGTGTCTGGGGGGCCTTCTGGCAGAGGGGGTATGGCTTGAGCGTTGGGATGTCAGGTCCTGCTGCAGTGGATTCCAGGTTGAGGGACAGAAGGGAGCAAGGGAAGACTGTGGGTGGCAGGGCCTGGTCCTCAGCTACCCACGGGGAAGCTGTAACTGGTGGAGGCTGGATCCAGCAGGGAGTTGCAAGCCCTGAGTGGCCTTAGCAGACCAGTAGGTCACGGGCTGAGATGGCCCCGGGGGTCCTCAGGCTGTGGTGGGTTAGGGGCAAGGTGTCCTACGTTAGAATACTCAGAGCTTCTCAGTTGGACAGTCTTGGGACCCTTTATATTTTAAAATTTAATTCAACTTAATTTTAGAGACACTGTCTCACTGTATAGTTCAGGCTGGCCTTGAACTCACTGTGACCCTCCTGGCTCAGCGTTCTCATCTATAAAATGGGGTTATCAAAAGGTTCCAGGTCCTCAAGGTCATGTCCAGCTTGCAGGGAATCTGGGACAGATGGTAGGTGTGATGTCTGGTCTTGTGCCTCATGCCCAGCAAGTGTCTGTCTTCAGTGGGGCCTTTGGTTCTGGCCCGGAACACTCAGAGGTCTGCTCTCCAACAGGCCTGGCGCTAGAAGAGGAGCCAGGCTGGCTAACCTGGGGTGGCCCAGCCCAGGGGGCCCTGCCCAGGGGAAGGCCTGGGGCTCTGGGTACTGTCTGTGGGGTCCCTGGGAAGGGCCAGGACAGGATGAAGCCCCTAAGAGCACCTGGGAGTTAGTGTGGGGGTGCAACTGGGATAGGAACCTATCCAGGGCTCCCTGCACTGTAAGCCCCTCCCTCAGGGTCTCAGGGTACCCTTGGGGCTCATGAGGGGTACTGTAAGGGAGGACTAGGCAGCAGCCCAGAAGGGCTGAGGCTGCAAGTTCTCTGTCAACATCTGCCCTCCCTGCCTCAGCATCAGCCTCCTTGTCTGCTGCCTTTGCCTTCCCGCCTCTCCTGCCGCCTTTCTGCATCGACAGCTGCTGTGGGCAGGTGGGCCCTGGGTGGGGGTGGGGCTGGAGCCTGGGGACAGGAGGTCAGGGCCACTCCTCCAACCTAGTGTCTAGGGGAGCCGAGCAGGGGACAAACGCCATAGTCAGAGCTCAGGGGCATGTGGAGTGAAACCTGGGCAGTCACCAAGGAAGCCTTCTGGTTTCTCCCCAGGCCAGCCTGAGGAGGGGCAGGTGAGCAGAAAGGACTCAGCCGAGGAAGGACAGGGCACCCGAGGGCCAGGAGGCCACCTGCCCCCCAGACACCAAGCGGGCCCCAGCTCTCAGCCCACTCAGCCTGTGGCTTCCTCTGGGAACAGAACTCAAAGCCACCTGTAGGGCGGGAAGAGAGCTGGCATCCCTGCTGGCAGGAAGAACCCTCTGGTGCCGCTGCCTGTGGGCATAGCCTGCAGAGTACAGTCCCAGTGGACCGGACATACAGAGTTGGTGCCCAGCTGAGTATGGTGGCATCCACCTGGGATCCCAGGCATTCAAGAGGCTGAGGCAGAAGGTTCAGGAGTTCAAAGCTACCTTTAGCAAGATCCTGTCTCAAAATTAAATATTGGGCGTGGAGACTCACGCCTACCAACAATCAACACCGCATACCACGATGCAGGGTGTGGTGGCTCACACCTGTCATCCCAGCACTCGGGAGGCAGAGACAAGAGGATTGCTGAGTTCGCGGCGGCTTGCCTGGGCTCCATAGTGAGCTCAGGGCCAGCCTGAACTACAAAGCGAGACCCTGTCTCAAAAAAAACAAAAAAACAAAAAAAACAAATTAAATATTAAAAACATTTGAGGGGCCGGGTATTTAGCTTAGTGGTTTTAGCGTCTGCCTTGTAAGCACAAGGTCCCAAGTTCAATCCCTGGTACTACATACCACACTGCCAGGTGTGGTGGCTCACATCTGCAATCCCAGCACTCAAGAGGCAGAGGCAGGAGGATTGCTGTGAGTTCAAGGCTTGTCTGGGCTACACAGTGAGCTCAGGGCCACCCTGAACTACGAAGCGAGACCCTGTCTCAAAAAAAAAAAAAAAAAAAAGGGCTATCTTCCAGCATGTGAGAGGTCCTCAGTTCTAGCCACAGGGATGCACAAACCAAAAATAAACAAATACAAAATAAAGGAAATGAGAAGCAGGTGCTAAGGGTCACTGGGTTCCTGGGGAGTGTGGAAGAGGCACCTCATCCACACCAGGAGTGGCACAGTTCCTAGGGAGGCCCGCAGCCTGGCCTTCCTCTCTGAGCACCAGGATGCCAGGGTGCCGAGGGGTTGAGATGCCCCCAACTGGCCCGTTTCATGTCTTTCCCACTGCAGCCTCCCTTCCCCCTTCCCATGGGACCTGAGGGGCACAGGAAGCCTCAAGCCCTGGACCTAATGAGTCCTTCCCCACCTCTCACCTGTGACAGTGCCAGGAGCCGGTGAAGTTTCCATGTCACATGCTGCCCTAGGGGGACGGGGTTCTTCCCAGCTAGAGCCACCCTAGTTCTGGACACTGAAGCACCCCACATCCAGAAAAGGAGACTGTGGTTCCCAGGGCTTCTTCAGCACCCACCACTTACCCTTGTGAGCATTGTCCCAGGCAGCCTTTGTCTGGCAAACCAAGCTTATTTTTCTCTGCTTTCTCTGCTGGACCTGAGCTCACAGTCTTGGCTGTGGAGACGTCTGGGTCCCACTGAGGTGGGGCTGTGTGCAGAGCTGAGCCTCTCCCTGCCCTCTGTCCCTTTCCTTGCAGCCCCAGAATGAGCGACCACAGCCTAGTGTCCCTCTGCCTGAGCCCACTGCTGTCAGGGAGGAGGAAGGTGTCTTGGCATTCAACAAGGGCGATTGGGAGGGACAGGTCTCCGTGCTATCTTCGTGCTGTCCTCTGCCTGCCACAGGGAGACCTGGCACCTCTGCCAAAGGCAGCTCTGTGCTGAAGAGTGTTAAAGTACAGTGCAAATGCAGACGGTGCCAAAAGGGAGTTGTGCTAACCGTGGATGCTGGGATGGGGTCCCCAGGGTCCCTCTGGCAGGGCTGCATCCCTGCATCAGGGGTGTGGCACGAGCAGGCAGCCTTGGCTGGCGGGGTGGTCTGTAAGTGCCCAGTAGGTAAGTCAGCAGGCCTTTCTAGCATGCTGGATCTGAGCCCCGGGACACAGAGATACAGGTTGCTTGTCCACGCCTCTACTCCCTCAGCCCTCGGGGTGGTCCCTGTGGACCCCAGTTCCTGGAAGGAGGCTGGCGGCACCGTGTCTCCCCCTGGGGTGGCTGGGCCCTGGAGTCCAGGGCTTCCAGGCCAGGCTTACCCTGCTGCTCCAGGCTGTGCTGCTGCCCAGGTGAGGGCTATGGCCCCACGAGTCCCCTGAGCGGGAGCTCATAAGTGCAGGCCGGGTGTGATCATGGAGCCACCAACCCGAGCCCAGCACCCCCGCTTCTTGGTGCCGTCCAACACTTCCGGGCAAGCTGAGGCCTGCCCGGCGATGAATAGTCATGAGGAAAGGGCTGGGCCACAGGTTTTGTTGTTGGATGCAGCCAGTTGACAGACTGAGGGAGATGGGAAACGAGAAAATGCCAACAAACAGCCCACATGTTCCGGAGCATCCTTGGCTCTTGCCTTGCTAACAGTGGTCCAGCTGCCCAGCGGCCACAGCTCTGTCCCCGCCCTTCCTGGCCACGCAGACCCATGCCTCGTCCCGCAGCAGCACCCCGGCTCCCCAGCGCGTGCAGACCCCCAAGCACCTACCATGCTGTATGTCGGTGACCCCCGGCGGCACCTTGCCACGGTAGGTGGATGCTTCCTGCAAGGCGGGCCTGTGGGTGGCTCCATCCTGCCAGGGCTGGGTGCAGTTCAGAGGACAACCCTTTTGGAATCCCAACCAGCTGCCTGCTGCCAGTTGGGGCAGCCAGAGGCAGGGAGTGAGGCTTCAGCAGCTCTGAGATAGGTCCAGGGCTGGAGGTCGGCAGACTCGGGTGAAGGTTGTCTGTGCTGTGCTGGCTCTGAGGACCCCCTGGCTTCTGGCTGAATAGGGACCAACAGCTGGGGTGGGAGACTGGGCAGTGTCCGCTTGGGGATGGGCGAGCCGGTGCCCTTGCCAGTTATGTGTGGGGCTTCTGATGCTCTGGGCTCTGGGGCTGGTGGCTGTGCCTGGCTCAGAGTTCCCAGCTGCCCCACCCAGCTGCCAGAGCCCGGCACACCTGGGGCTACCTCTGCTCCTGGGCTTTGGCGTGAAGCTGCCTCGCCCTGCCACAGGGCCAGCATCCTCACCTGGGACCTGCTCACCCTCAGGTGGCTGTAACCACGTGAGCTCAGGGTCAGAGACCCACCGTGTGCTGGCCCCAGGTTCCTGTAGCCCTTCTTGGGCAGGGCAGCTGGCCTGGCAGAGGGACAGAGAATGCAGCCCATGCTTGCTCCAGGGCTGTGCCCCAGGGACCCAGGTTCACTTCCAGACTTGCCAGCTCCCCGGGGCCCAGGAACCAGGCTGCTAATTGAGCAGGGCAAGTGCTGGGTGCAGCTGCGCTACACAGGACTGGCTTCCTCTCAGGGAAGCCAAGAGCAGTGGGGGCTTCTGGCACAGGTGCCACAAGGGCACCCAGCAAGCAGCAAGGGATGCTCCCACTGTCCCCAAGCTCTGCCCAGCAGATGCCATGAATGTGGTCACAGCAGTTGAGGGGCAGAGGGTCTTTGGAGAGCTGTGGCTGCCAGTGGTGTGTGTGCGAGTGTGGGTTGTGTGTGTGAGATGTGAGACCAGGTGACACGGGTGCACCTGTGTATGGCTGAGTGTGGACATGTATGCACATGCAGGTGAATACATGTGTGTCATCATCGGTATGCAAGTTGTGTGTTCACACGCATGTGCTTGTGTGATAGTGTGCAAACGCACATGTGTGTGACATACTGAGTATGTGTGTGCCTCTGTGTATGTTGGGACAGGCTTACATGTATCCCTAGCAAGACAGGCAAGCGTGGCAGTGTAGAGCCGTGTGTGCAGTGGGCCTGTCCGCATGGCTAGGCTCAGGGAGGCTGTGGGAAGGGGTGGCTCCCTGCCCTACACTGGCACCTACTTGACACTGGAAATGCGCAGTGATGGGGTTTCCCCAGACATCTTGGCTCCCTGCATGCTGCCATCCTCCCTGGGGTCTGATGTCCCTGCTGGCCAGCTGGCAGCCCAAGGACATGTACAGGACCTGGTATCACTTCCGCAATGTCTCAGCTGGCATCACCTGCAAAGGGGACTGAGCCAAGCAGGTGCACTGCACAGGCCCTGCCCCCTGTGCCCTCCACTGTGCTGCTACCAGCAGTGGTCACCCTTTTGTTCATTCATCCATTCATTTATTCATCCCTCCCATCAGCACGTGGGCACCAGTGCCTTGTGTGGAGGAGGGTGGCAGCAGAGCCCGGAGCCTCTGCCTCTGGGGACCAGGCTGAGCCTGGTCATCCGAATGTGGGTGGTGACTCAGTATTCCTGTCTCTGCATCAGAGGGAAAGTGTGTGAGTCATCCCGCTGAGTGAAGGTGTCGCCCAAGGGAGTGAGCAGATCGACGAGTGGACAGATCATCCAGTCCTTTGTTCCCCTCTGACCCATGGGGAGCCCAGCCTCAGGAGTATGTCTGGTGTGCAGGATGCTGGCTGGCCAACCAGGTTTTCTGCCCTGTGCACCCAGCAGAGTTGGCACCTGGAGTGGGGGTTGAGCCCTGCATCCTTGAGGGTCAAAGCACCCACTGTGTCTCAGTTTCCTTCCATATAAGTGGCACTGGCCATAGTGGCCACATGGCCCTGGCTCTCCCGTCACATCTCCACCGCTATCTGCCCTTTTCCATTCTGGCTCTGAGGACTGAATATCTCCCAGCATTTTGATCCAGCAATACCACCTCCAGAGTCTCTAGCCAGGACTGCTGGGCTCAGTCAACACCCAGCTGGGGTGACCAGGGAGGGGCTCAGTCCCTGCATGTGCAGGGGTGACAGGCTCTGCTCAGGTGCAGGCAGACCTGAGAGTTTTCTAGATGGGATGAGCCGAGCATGTTGAGCCTGGCTGTCCCCGACTCGGGGACCCTGACTGGCTGGTGACCAGAGTCTCCACATCTTAGGTGGTGAGAAGACCTCAGGTGCCTGGCGTGAAGACTGGGCTGGCCTTGGTGTGGCTGTGTGGTGAGTGCAGCCCTGGCTGGTACCAGGCGTATATCAGGACATGTGAACTGTATGGACCTGGGGGGCAGCGCAAAGGGCTTTGTGGGGGCCTGCTGGGCTGTGGAAGGCACATCCCAAGGGTGGCCCTGGCAGCAAAAAGCCAATTAGCGTGGCAAGAAAATAGTTACTAGATGCCCCCTGTGTGCCTGTCTTTGTGGCAGAGGGACAATGTTACCCTGCTTCCAAGAGCGTGCTCTGCTGGGGACGGGCCACTGGAGGGCAGAGCCGAGGCAGAGCCCCACAGGTGGACTGGTCCAGGTGAGGAAGTGGCCTTGGACCCTGGGGGTGGGGTGTGAGGCTCTGCTGACGGCCTCAGGCTGGGGGCGTGCAGGGTGACCCCAGCATTATGGGCTGAGTTAGCGAATGTGCTCTGGCTGTTGTATGGGCACCCACTGCATGGGGTGAGAACACAGACATGAAGAAGGGAGGAAGAAGCCCACAGCCTGAACAGTGGCCACTCCCTAGCTAGGACAGGGTACCTGCAGAAGTGGCCAGGCGAAGGGTAGGTTGGTAGCCGTGGCCCAGGGAGGCCGATGGTCTGGATAGCTTCGGCAGCTGAGCCACTAGGGGAGATGGGTGGAGCTCCCCCTGGGACACTGCAGGAGGGTGTAGGGTGACTGCTGGACGTTCCAGGCAGAGGTGGCATCCAGACAGAGTGGGGCTGAGGGGTGGGAGGAGTGGCTGGAGCTAAGGACTGGATGGGAGGCGGTGGAAGGAACAGCCCGAGAATCAGGAGAGGATGTCAGAAATGCATGAGGAGGGCTGGTAGGACAGCAGAAGTGCACAGCCTGGACACTACAGGGGCCAGAGCCAGCTCTAGGGGACCTCCAGGAGCACGGCTGGGAGGGCGCAGGGCAGAACTGAGACTCCCAGAGCTGTGGGGTGGGAGTGGGGCTTGAAGCTGATGCGGGTTGTCCAGGAGCTGCCCCCACACTGTGGGCCACAGTGTTCTCAGGCTCTCAATCTGGTTTCTGGAGCCCGCCGGCTCCCCAGGACACAGTCTGGGGGACCTGGGCACAACAGAACAGAACTCACAGTTCCTATGTGGCTGACAGTGCCATGTTCCACATATCAGCCAGCGGAGCCCATGGCGCCACCTGCTCAGTACAGAGCTGCCCCTGAGTGGACTGGGCCTTGGTGTGTGGTTCCACAGGTCCTAACGTGTTCAGGGCCCAGTGCCATGTACCTGCTGCCACTCAGGCACCAGGGCCACTGTCCTTGCCGCTGTGCCCTGGTCTTCAGCTCTGTCCCATTTCTGGCCACCCCTCCCCCATGATGTCCATCTCCCCCTCTGCTTGCCCTTGGCTGCCCTCAGCACACGGCCCTTTGCCCTGCTGGCCCTGCCTGAGGCTCCCCCGGAGGCCCCCCACCATGTCCCCAGGCCCTGCAGGCCAGCTGCTCCCAGGTGGCCTTGCCTTTCCCGGCCCATGCCTGCCCACCCGCGGGCAGCGCTGGGCCTCGCCTCCTGGGGCCCTGCGCCCGCACGCCTGCCTGCTGCTTTGCTCTCTGCACCCCGCGGGCCCAGGAAATGCGGGCTGAGACTGGAGGGCCTGGGAGGTGGCTGTCCGGACTCAGGTCTTGTGCGCAGAGCCAGGCTGGGGGCGCCCTGAGCAGGTGGTGGCCGCAGCTGTGGTCAGTCTCTGTCCTCGGTCTCAGAGGTCCCTCGCCAGCTCATCCTGGTGGCCTTCTCTGTCTTCGGTCTGAGCCTCGCCATCCCTTCTCACTCCAGCCATCAGAGGTGGCACACCTGTGCCCGAACCTTCACTAAGCTGGCCTTTGCCCTCATCAGTCCTGCATCTCAGTCGGTGTCTGGTGTGACCCGCACTCCGAGGAGGTCTAGGACACCTGGCCAGCCAGTTGCCCAGTGACTTCAGATGGCGTGGGCAGGGCTTGAGGAGCAACGGCCAGAGGAAGAGATGGACAGATGGGCAGACAGGTGGGCTGCGTGTGAACACAGGAGGTCGCGATCTGGGGTGGGGGGCTGCATGCGTGTTCTGGGTATGGAGCCTCAAGGCCCAGTGGTGGGTTCTGCAGACACACACCCGACGGGCGGTGGGCTGCTGGGGGCAAACTTCCAGGGCTTGAGGTGTGGAATGTTCCACATGCCTGGCATGGAGCTGGGCACAGCCTGGTGTGTGGGGGTGCATACCTCTGAGACAGCTCCCTGAGGAGCAGGCTGTGTCTTGTTGGCCTCTCCGTCCGTCTAATCACAGCTCTGAGCCTGTGGGAACCACAGCACGACGCAGGGCTCTGAGGAGGCCGCCTCCGTCTCCGTCTCCGTCTCCGTCTCCGTCTCCGTCTCCGTCTCCGTCTCCGTCTCCGTCTCCGTCTCCGTCTCTACTCTCCTTTCTGTCTGCCTCTGTCTGCTCTCCGTCTCCATCTCAGTTTCTGTCTGTTTTCTTGGGGCCAAGCCAGTGGCAGTTCCTCACCAGGGTGAGGCCACCCAGGCTCAGACTTGCCCTTAGAGAGGAGTGCAGGTCTGAGATCTGACTTGGAGAGGAACCCCCTGGGCCTGGGCCTGGTGTCAGGGGACCAGGAGACCTGAGGTCTGTTCCCCAGAGTGGATAGCCAAGCAGTGTGATGGGGACCCCTGCCGGGCAGGAGCAGGCATGAGGCAAGTGCAGGCAGTGTGCACACAGCTCAGGGCCCTGGTTCACCCAGCAGGCCATGGGCAGGGCTGAGCTGGCCTCATGCTGAGGAGGTGGCACTGTTGCTGGGGCCAGGCCCAGCTGCTCTGGAAGGATGGGGCAGAGCGTCAGGGGCTGTGACATACTTGGATGCTGGCTGTGCCCTGTGAGGAAGCCAGCTGGCCCTATGGCCCTGTTTTACACAAAGGAGACACTAGGCAGCCATGGAAAACTGGGCTTGACCTACCCCAGGGCTATGAGAGACGAGGCAGCCAGGTCCCACTCCTTTCCAGTTGGGAGGGTTGGGGGAGTTGGGAGGGTTGGGGGTGAGCTGGGGGCTGTCATGAGGCCAGCACTGGGGTATGTGGGGCCAGAGGTCACCAGCACTTACTGGATGGAAAGGGGGGGGTGGTAGGTGGAAAAAAGGAGGGACTGAGAGAAGGAAAGGAGGGAGGAAGTGAGGGGAGAAGGAAAGACGCAGGGAGGAGAGCTGGACTGGACTGGTTACGCCCGGCCCTGTCCACCCTGCGCGTGCTGTAGCCCTTGCCTGTCTTTGCCAGGCTGACCCCCACATGGCCAGCAGCCTAGGAAAGGCACAGTCCTGCCATGGCCCTTCTCAGTGCCTGGCCCTCGAGGGCTTGCCAGTCACAGGGAGAGCAGGCCAGGTGAGCTCTCATGGCTGTGGAGGTTTTGGTCCCACTGGGAGGCGCCAGTGTCAGGGAAAATGGAGCTTATCTACCTGCTTGGCGGCTCTGAGCCAGGCTGGTGGCTGCTTTGCTCTGAGAGCTTTCTCTCCCTATCTGTGGGGACCCAGGGACACTGGACACACATGCATGTGCTGCACACCGCACTCACTCTTCACAGGCACTGATTTACTTCATGCCCTCCAAGCCCTGTGGCAGGCCTTTCACCCCCGAGTTACCCAGATAGAGCTGAGGCACAGGGTGGCTGAGACCCAGGGTCCTGGGCAGGAAGTGGAGTCCAGCATGTCAGCCAGAGAAGGGAGAAGAACCCCGGATGTTAGGGCGGTGGAGAGCGCCTGCGGGCCGTCCTGGAGGGGGTGGCCCTTGAGAGGTTGGACCCAGGAAATGAGGGACAGCACGGTTGGCCAGAGGCCCTGGGCCTTTGAGGAATGGCTGAGGGGATTTTAAATTGGTCAGACAGGTTTTTCTGTTACCATTTCCACCAGCAAAACAGGCTCCACTGTGCTTCCAGGGGCCATGTCTGTCCGCTGTCATCGAGCACAGGGTGCAGCCCTGGTGTAGTGCTGTGGTCCATAGGCATCTGGCCGGTCATGGATGCCAGGAAATGAGGATGGCAGCTTAGGGTACCGGTTCTCACATTTCAAATAGCAATTTATGTTCCCTCTACTTGTGCATCTAACAACCATCATTTGCAACAGTCCATAGATTTAGAATAGTTAGCTGAAGGGTGTAAAGGGAACCTTTAACACAAACCACAAGCCCGGTGCCATGACACTGCCTATAAAACCAGCTACTTGAGAAGCTGAGGCAGAAAGATCACAAGTTCAAAGCCAGCTTGGGGAACTTCAAGGCATGTTCACACTAGTAGTCTTAAAGTATAAAAAGAGGGAAGGAGGACTGAGGGTGTAACCCAGTGCTCCCTGGGTTCAATCTCCAGTTCTACAGGGTACGAAAATAAATATCCACAAATCCAACTTTCCATGAGGGAGGAAGATGGAACAAGATGCGTCCTAGGCAGTAAATTCACAGCTGGTCATGGGATGAGTCTTTCAGGTAGCCAGAGGGTGATGAACCTTCCTGAAGGCCTAGCCCTGCATTGTTTCTGCACTCCTAGGGGGCAGGAGGCTGGAACATTTGTGTGCATTTCTGGTCTTTGAAAGTTCTGGGGTTCACATCCTTTGACCAAGAGGGTGCCAGGGGGTTGGGCCGGGTGTCTAGTTGGCAGGCACCAGGGCTACATCTCCACAAAGTTCTGCCTCTTGTTCCTCCCCTCTGGTCTTGGGGAGGGGCTCCTGCACCCTCAGTGGTCCTTGGAGGTGCATAGGAGCTGGGATTGTGCCTGTTCCCAAGTGGCCCTGTTCCCTTGCTGTTACCCCAGAGACATGAGCCCATCCCAAGGTACAGGAAAGGGTTTCCTCCACTTGTGCCCTAAGAAAGCCCCACAGTTTTGGGACCAGACAGCCCCAAGGCTGGAGGTCGAAGAAAGCTACACCCAGACTTTTTGCCAGAGTGGGCTCGTGGGCTCCCCATGCTGCTGTGTCCTCTGTGACCTCTCAGCTGCCCTGGGTCCTGAAAGCAGACTGGGGCTCTGGAGTGAGCCTCATGGGGCAGGAGGGGCATCAGGGCTCCCTAGGCCGGGTGCCTGCATGGCCTGGTGCTGAGGGAAGCCGCCGCTGGCTCCCTGGTTCCCGCCGCTCCTTGGGTTGCGCCCAGGCCCCGCATGCATGTAGGCACATGTGGGCTGCCGCGGGCCGGGCATGCCCCGATTAGCCCGCTATCTTGGAAGTTCTTATGGAGAGCAAACAAACCAAAAAATGTCCTGGTCTCGCTGGGGATCCTCCCCATTGTGGAAAGGGTCTTGCTCTAGCTTCAGGGGCCTCAGCTCTGGGGAACCCCAGGCTTCCCAGTGAGCCCGTCCTACTTCAGCAGCTGAGTGGGAAGTGAGGAGAGAGCAACCCAGGGAGAGGCTGCAGCCAGTAGTGGGCACAGGGATCTCCCAGGGCAAAGCCCTGCACCCAGAGGGCGGAGATGCAAAAAGCTGCCCACACTTCTGGGACCATGAGAGCACTGTGGCCAGGCAGGATGAGGGTGCAGGAGCCCTGTGGGGTGTGGGAACAGCAGGGACAGCACCCACTAGACGTGGGGAGAGGGTTGCCCCCAGCCCTGCCTGTGCTCCCAAGGCTGGGGGGGGGGGTGTCTCCTGAGGTTCCAGGGCAGGAACGGCCTGAGCCTGCTGCAGAGCTGAGTGTGCTACAGAGGCCTGGGGCGCTGGGTCCTCTACGCTCTGCTCCCCCGAGAACTCCCCATTGTGGGCTCTGGCTGTGCCCTTCTGCAGAGCAGCCCCCCCAGATCCTATCAGCTCCCTCCCTCTGGTGCAGTGACTCATGCCTTGGCACTGTCCTCAGATCTTCAAAGAATGTGGACAAGTTAAAATATGAACCTCCTTGTCGTGGTCTGCACCCCACTTCTCCGGAACCAGGGAGGCCCAAGCTCCCATCCCACAGGCTGGGGCTGCCCCGGGGCACCCTGTGGTTGGATGAAGCATAGAGGCCCCCCCAGCTCTCCAGCCCAGGCCATTCTTATGGGGGGGTGCTGCCAAAAGCAGGAGGGGGAAGCCCCGTGGCCCCCTGCCTGCCCAGGGCCCCGGCAGGAGGGAGACCCATGTTCTGTGCTTATTCCTGAGTGGCCCAACCAGGAATGGCTTCCTTGCTCTCCATCCCAGATATGGGCAGACTTTGCCCATTTTAGAATATTTCTATCACTCGTTCACTCACACACCCTGCCAGCTCAGTGCCCTTCCCACTGCATGAGTGCTGTCTGAGGGGCAGGGGTCGGCTTCGTGTGTGTGGCGTCTGCATTTTTGGGTTCTACCCACAGTAGCTCAAGTTAAGCAAAACACCACTGCAGGGCCAGGGATTTAGCTCAGTGGCACTGCGGCTGCCTCACAAACACAAGGTCCCAAGTTTGATCCCCGCTACCAGAAAAAAAAAACATACAGACCACCATTGTGTCAGAACTGGACCCTTTGCCTCCAGTCTCTAGGCCATCAGTGTTGTATCTGGCTGTCTCAGGAAGGATGTCTGCCCTGTCGAGCTGGCTCACTGCACACACGGGTGTATGGTAGGCTCTAGGCAGGTCCATCCCTGTCAGAGGGACCTGAGCACCTCTGGATTTGGGTTTCCTGAGGTCGCAGCCTGGCTCCCTTGGGAGGACGTGGTCCATGTGGGCCATGTGTGTGCAGAGCATGGGCCCCATGTGTGTCTTCTGCTGACTGGTCATCAATCTAGGAAGGACTAGTGGAGAGGACTTAATTTGCTTATCCCAATTCAGGGTGGTGTGTGACCATCCATGACAAGCCCTGCTCACCGTGCACAAGTCCAGGGTCCAGGACACGTGGCCAGGCTGTGCACTGACACACATTCTCTCCCTGTCCAAGGGGCCACAGGGGCCCGCACGGGCTGGGCCCTTCAGGGAGGCCTAAGAGCTCGAGGCCAGGAGCGTGCTGCTGCCGGAGCTGGCTCGGGGGTCTCACAGCAGTGACCTGGGCAGAGCTGAGTGCCAGGGCACAGGTTTCGGCACTGGGTGACCCTTGGGCAGGGTGGGACCAGCCCTTCCTGGAAGACCTGTGGCAGTGCTGTGGGCTGGGCTGAGGTCAGGTCCCAACGGGTCCCCAGGCATTGTCGTAGTACACACACCGTACAGGTCACCCCTGAGCTGCATGGCCTGGTGGGTAGATGGGTCTGTGTGTCGTCTCCAGACTGTCTGGCCTTCATCCTGGAGTTGTCCTCTGAGGCCTGTGGAGCCTGGTTCCCTCATGTGCACCACGTCCCTACCCCATCAGGGTCCCTGTCTGTCAGAGTTCCCGTCACTCCTTCCTGGGGACCCTGCCGCACAGGGATGTGGCCTGACCTACTCCCGCCCCCACCCAGCTACTTGGTTCCTTTCCTGGCAGCTTTGCCAGGCCTCATGCATGCTGTAATGGGCCACTGAGTTTGAACATCTGAGTTTGACCAGCTGGCAGGCAGCGTCTCAGGCTGGAGCATCCAGGAAAGCCCTGCCTGGCCTCTGGACACCAGGGTGCAGGAACAGCAGTGTGGTGAGAAGCAACTGTCTGTCTCCTGTCCCCCCCGCACACCTGAATTGCAGCTGTAGCAGGTGTTTCAGTGCACGGCCTAGCCACACCTCCTGGGCTCTGGACTGGGGTATGGTCAGCAGGCCCTGTCATGGATTCAACAGTGGACATATGCACTCAACAGCAGACTTGGGTCTCTGAGCCAACCCAGCTTGGTCAAGGGAGACTGAGGTGTAGGGAGGGGCTGGACCCCAGGGTGGCCCAGCTGCAACGGGACCCATGGCACCCATGAGTGGCTCTGTTCTACTAATGGGCAGAACAGGAGCTGGCAAAGCCATGGGGATTCTCCAAGAAGAAGTTTGGGTGGAGGCCCCTGTGGCGATTCCACATCACAGTGTCACCTGATCACAAGGCATTCTTAGGCTCAGCTCAAAGTCCTGCAGACCCAATGCCCTGGTCTCTGCCTCACTCACTGCTGGGACACTTGCTATATTACCCTCAAGTCACCTCTCCCTGCCTCGATTTCCTTATCTATAAATGGAAACAAAAGTTGCGCCCACCCTGTCACCTGACAGTCCCAGCTCTGAGGAGAGCAGTGAGTGTGGTCAGGGCCCCACCTGGCCAGCCCAGCCTCCCCTGGCGCTGTGGTCCTACAAGACCCGCCTCCCGTTGGAAGCCAACGTCACAGCTGGTGTCATCCCGGACTGCCCTGGATCTGACACCAGACCCGGAAGTGTGGGCTGAGGGGCTGACCCATCCTGGGGCCCCTGGTCCCCACCAAGGAGGACTAGCTGGCTGGCATTGTGGGAGTTCCCGGGGGTGTGGTCCCACAGGGGCGGGGCTCTCTGGATAACGGAAGGAATTGGCCCTGAGGGCCTGGCATGTGGCTGCCACCCAGACCTGAAGCAGGGAGGCCATTTGGCTGAAGAGGGGAAGTGTAGTTTACAGAGACCCTGGGCCTCTAGGAATGAGAAAGGCTGCCTCATCCCGTCACCTAGAGTGGAACCAAGGGCCGCAGCTGGCCCCAGTCTCACAGGCGCTGGTCTCCTTGAGCTGTGATTCTAGGACAGGGCACCTGGGGAAGGAGGTGGAGCCAGGGCATGGGGGCCGGGGTCTTCCCAGACCGCTCCCCCAGGTGTGGTGGCCCCTTTCCTCCTTGCAGGCGGCTGGGTGGATCCCAGAAGCACTGGCACCCGGGAAGGCGGCTGGAGAGGGGCGGGTGAGGTGAATATGTCAGTTTATCCCGACACAAGTAGTGGCCTGTTGGGGTGGGGTGGGGGCCCGAGGAAATATTTGGGATGACTTGGAGCGGCTGGCCCTTTAAGGCTCCTGTAACCAGACACCTCCGACAACGGGACCTGAGCACGGGGCTGGGGCCGGCGGCTGCGGGCAGGCGTCCCCCAAGCCCACAGTGTCTCCCCCTCTCCTCCCCTCCCGCCCAGGCCCAGTTCAATTTGCTCAGCAGCACCATGGACCAGATGAACAGCCGCGCGGCCCCAGCCAGCCCCTACACTCCAGAGCACGCTGCCGGTGTGCCCACCCACTCGCCCTACGCCCAGCCCAGCTCCACCTTCGACACGATGTCGCCCGCACCCGTCATCCCCTCTAACACTGACTACCCCGGCCCCCACCACTTCGAGGTCACGTTCCAGCAGTCCAGTACAGCCAAGTCAGCCACCTGGACGGTGAGTGGCCCTGCGCCCCGTGGCATGCGGCGGGTGGGCAGTGGGCTTGGGCTGGGGGGGTGGCCACATCCATTAGGTAGCACAGTGGGCGGCCCAAGTTAGGAGGGGCGTGAGACAGGAGGCGTGCCCACCCTCGGGCACCAGCCTGGGTCAGCTGGCAGCCTGCCGGGTCCCCACACAGCGGCAGATGT
Source organism: Thryonomys swinderianus (assembly GCA_004025085.1). Taxonomy (NCBI): domain Eukaryota; kingdom Metazoa; phylum Chordata; class Mammalia; order Rodentia; family Thryonomyidae; genus Thryonomys; species Thryonomys swinderianus. The sequence continues at coordinate 189,098 of PVIC010000041.1, forward strand.
CCCACAGGCAGAGGCTCTGAAGGTGCCTTCTCGAGCAGCTGCTGTGTGCCAGGTGTGGGTCTAGGCTTTGCCCTCACCACCTCTGGGTCATCATCTCTGAACTAGCTTGAGACGGGGCGTCAGAAGTGGCACCACGGTGCTGAGTACTTGGGTCCTCCATGCACTTTGGGGCCGCCCGGCCACAGCTGGGACTTGGCCAGCTCTGGTGACATCTCACGTGCAGACTGGAGGCTGGCACCAGCGAGCGAGCCTCTGGAGCTGAGTGAGCTCCTGGACCGGCCCAGCCTCCCTCGAGGCACTTCTGTTGTTGCCCCATTTTACCTGCCGAGGCAGCTGAGGCCCAGGGAGGGAGAGCAGGATGGGAAATGTGACCCTTATAGCTGAGCCAGCAGCCCCAACTGCTGGGGGAGAGGAAGGGGGCGTCTAGAGGTGCATGTTAAGGCTTGGGAACTCTGCCTGGGAGCAGGCACACAGCACCCTTGGTGCTCCCCAGTGGCTCTACCCAGCCCTGTGGAAGTGGGACCCTGGAGTGGAGACTCTGTCCCTGAGGGACAGCTGTTCCTGCCCCCACACTGGTTCTGATGTACAAAGTGTGTCCCACATGGCCTTCCTGGTGGTGGTTGCAGTTTTCCCACACCCTGGGGTGTGTGGGTTTGGGGCAGGGCCAGGCCTAAGGCAACCCAGGGTCAGTGGTCAGACTTGGTGGTCATGGGCTGAGAGGCCTCCTGTCTGTGTGGCCACAGAGAGCTGGCACATGGCCTTTGCCATGCCAGCTGGGGGGGGGGTCCCTTCATGCCTGGTCTCCTGCAACAAGACTATTCCCTAGGAGCCACACCCGCTAGAGGGAGGGACCAGGACTGTCCTTGTGCCCCGCTGGAAGGTCAGGAAGGCCCAGAGCCAGCCCTGAGCCTGTGCACAGCTGGTGACAGGAGGCTCACTACCACCTTTTCGTCTTCCCAAGCCCTTCCTCGACCCTTGAAGGGAGGAGGCTCTTGGTCCCTCCTACGGGACTGTCTGTCATTAGGGTTCACCTGAGTACCGCAGACAGCTGTGGGAGGGTGCTCTGGAGCCTCAGAGTGCCCCAATGGTCTGAGGTGGTCCTGGAGGTTAGGCACTGTCTCTCTCCCAGCTGTCTGCCCACCTGGGGCTCCACAGCCCCCAGGTGAGTGATATCTGGGCATGTGCTTTGCTCCCAGCTGCCTGGCCTCAGTGGCCTATGGGATCTGCTGGAGACCAAGTCCTCCCTGCTGGTAGCTACACAGCGGTCACACAGCAGCAGGGGAGGTTGGTGCGCCCACGCGGCTGGGCTGGGCTGCTCGGGGCTGAAGGATGCTGCTGCCTGCTGTGTCCCCTCCGCGGCCCAGTCCACACAGGGGGCAGAGGTGGGACCAACATTGATAATGAGAGTTTTGGCACCTGGGCCTTCAGGAGAGACCCCCACCAGCTCCCTCCCTCCCAGGAAGGTGGCCAGCAGTGCCTGCTCTCAGCTCTCAGGGTCTGACTGCGTGGCTGCTGCCCAGACTTGTTGCCCAGGCCTCAGCGCCACATACGCTATGTGTGGCCCCGCTATGCCACCGGCTGGTAACTGATAGATAATTCCTATTTTTCTTAAATACAATTCCATGTTGCCTGCAGCTCCACTCCTTTCCCAGAGCAGTGTGAGCACCCTCACAACCCCATGATCCCGGTGTGAACAGGGCCTTTGGCCTCTGCTCTGCAGCCACGGGTATCCTCCTGCCCCTGCTGGCCTGGCCCTCAGGCCTGCTGTGTGCCAGGTGCCTGAGCTCTCAGCTCACAGGCCCAGTGCATGTGTACATGTATACCCATGTGTTTGCATGTGTTTATACACACGTTCCTGTGTATATGCACACTGGAACATGGTCACCCCACAGCCCTGGACACCCAGGCGCAGCAGCAAACCCACTGGCTCTCTGTGCAAATGCAGGCACCCTGGCTGCTGCCTGCAGGAAGCCCACAGGTGTCTGGACCACAGAAAGGCTGTGTGTGTGGTGACAACACACAGGATGCCGCGGGCAGAGTGAGGGGAGCCTGGACTTTACCTCCCTGCTCCTCAGGGCCCCCTTTGCTGTGAGAGGACAGATTTCTCAGGAGCCATGGAGCAGTTTCTGGTGTCTGGGGACTTAGCATCCACAGTACTTTCTGTTTGTGAGTTGTCCTGGCCAGCGCTTATCCCTAACCCACTTGGGACCTGGGGGGCATAGGGAAAGGTTACCATTCTGAGCAAGGGCCTGGAATCCCACAGCCATCTGTACAAGTGGACAGGGCTACTGTGACTGGCCTGTGACAGAGGACACTGTGGATGTCTGTGGCCAGTTATGTGGTCTCCTTGGGTTACCATGGGTATCAGCACATGGGTAATGCCTGGCCTGGCTGCTGGGCCCTGACATCCACCTCATTCCAGTACCCTTCCACCAGCTGGCATTGTGATGACAGCTGGTCCCACCTTAGAACAAGGATGGCAGAGAGGTTCCCTCTCCCCGTCAGGACACCCCACGCTCTGGACATCTGGAACTGGCCCATTCCCAGCTCGCCCCTTCCTGCCTGGCTCAGGGGACATTTAGAGACTGGGCTGTACAATCGAGCAAGAAGATTGTGTGGTTGGAAGCCCTGGCCCAGCATGGCATCAATGGGCACCTAGAAGGCAGGCTTGGGGCATAGCTAACAGGCAACTGTGGGAGCTGATGGGGGCCACAGGTGGCTCAGGATGCACAGAAGGTCTGGGCACAGCCCAGCAGCCCCCGATGTTCATGACACGCGGGTCCCCCTTCCTGGGGCAGGAGGGCAGAAAGGACAGAGACCTGAGGAGGGATTCCTGGGGGGGGGACGGGGCTGAGTCAACGTTAATGGATTCACAGAAAACTTTCCAGCCCCTCGGAGGTTCATCGGCAGAGAATAGCAGAGGTGTCCCAACATGACTGTGGTATCAGTTGCGTTATCCTAAAAGTTTATGGAATGCATAAGTGGAATTAATACCTTTTACTGGCACCAAGAGCAATTATGTGTATTTAAAGCTGAGGGAAGAGTTCTAACAATGTTTATTGTGGAGATGAAACATGGATTATTAGGGGAAACAGGAGCACTTAGGGAGAAATTGCTGCAATTTCTCACATCGTGATGGCTCTGGAGGGTGAAGGTCTGTGAGGCCTAGTGGCCTAAAGTGGGGTCATCTCTGCAGGTCACAGCGTTTGGCCTGGAGGCCCCGAGTCCTGGGAGTGGCCCCACCTCACCCCTGAGGGTTCTGTAGCAGACCTGAGGCAGTACTCCGGGGTACAGGATTCCAGCCATGGGCTCAGGACAGTGGACGAGCCAGCTATGTGCTAGGAGGAATTGCCACTTTCAAAGACTAATTTTCAGCATGGACATAGACATGCCACTCAGGGGAGGGATGATGACTCCCTGTGTTGGGCTGCACCTGGGGTGGGCAGGTGCTCCTGTTGTCCTCACATGGAGGAGAGACAGAGGACAGGTCAAAGGCAGGTCACTGCCAGCAAACTGCAAAGGCAGCCAGATCGACCCCAGTGGGCTGAGCCCTGATTTTGCTCTGGGAGAAAAAAGCAACTTTTACTTTCTTGCTCCAGCTCCCCAGGCTCTCAGGGCTGCAAGTTGGGGGCTGTGGGAGTCCTGTTTCCAAAAGTGAGGAGCCGCTGACTCCTCAGAGATCTGAGCTCACATGATGGCTGTTCTTCCTGCACTTAGTGACAAGTGGCAGTGAGTTCCGTGAAGCTTCAAGGTGAGGGTGCTGGGGTCCCAGTCCAAGGGAAAGGGGCATCCCAGGATGTTGCATGTGCCCTTGCTGTGCTGGGCCTCACCCTACCCACTACACCCTAATTCTAGCAGCCTGCTATACAAGTGGGAAAGAGAGCCTACAGCCATATACCACACTGAAAGTGACAATCCCGTCTGATCTTGGAAGCTAAGCAGGGTCAGGCCTGGTTAGTATTTGGATGGGAAAGAGACCTGCAAGGAGCATCCAGGCCCCCAGGACCTGGGCTCGAGCTGGGGTAGACCCTGGGGACCTGAGTCCTGGGCAGTGTGAGGTCAGGACAGGTGGGAACACAGTGAAGCTGTGGGCTGCTCCTCTCCACCAGCAGGGGCTGTCTACAGGACATGACATCACCATGATATCTCAGATCCTTCCTACAACCCACAGGTGCATGGACTGAGGACACCAGAATGCCCTGGGCTGGCTGTGGAGGCCCACCCCACCTTGCCGAGAAGCCTCTGAGCCCCATCAGGCCCCCTGTCCCTTTCCTGAGTGGATGTCAGTGCTGACCAGGTGGCAGAGATCCAGGCAGTGGGCTCAGAGTTTACCAGGGCCACAGAAGCTGGGTGGGTAGTGAATGCAAGGGTAGAGAGGCCCTTTTGGAAATGTTGCCACCCCTCAGTGGCCTAGAGCCCAGAACTATCTCAGGTGCCCACCTAGCAGACCTACCACTTCTGCCTGGCCATGCCAGCTGTGGAGAGTACTCCAAGTCCTTACCCTGCATGCCATGTGGTGTGGGGGCAACTGTGGCTCTTGGGCTTCTGGGAAGGTGCACCACGGTAGGGTCAGAGGCCCATGCTGCACTGTAGGCCCTGGCTCTGGGCGACAACTTCTCTCAGCGAGGGCCAATGATCTAGCAAGACCCTCAGTGCCCAAGGCTATGCTGCATATTTATAAGCTCAGTGAAAACTTGGACTGTAGTCACCTCTTGCCTTAGAAGAGGAAGGATGACAACTCACCTCCTCCCAGCTATCCCTAAAAGCTGCAGACCCCTTTGTCTCCAATTGCAGTAGGCCGGGCCACTTCCCAAATGGCCACTGCTGGAGGCCCCTGGTCCTTTCCCTGAGCAGAAGGAGCCCGCTGATGCCAGACTAAGCTGCTGCAAGGGCTGCAAATGCCCCCGCCCATCACAGCTGCAGGTCAGAGTGGGGTGAGGTTATGGGGGCACCAGGGAGTCCCCTGCCAAACCACCTCTCCAGGGTCAGGGGACGGGGAACTGCCAGCCAGGGGCTGCTCACTGCAGGATGCCTGGGAGATGGGCATGGGCTGTCCACTTGGCCGAGTTGGAAACCTGAGCATGAGCAGGGTGATTTGGACGCACCGTCATTGTGCCTCCAAAGCTCTGCCTGCCACCTCCTCTATCCCTGGGGTCCCACAGAGGTGGCCAGGGTCACAGAATAGGATCACAGAGTCCCCATGCTGACTGGCAATGGTGTCACCAGACCCTGACAAGAGCCGCAGCGCTGGGCAGAGAGAGAAAAGTTAGTTACTGCCTGATGCTGGTGGCCTGCAGGGGGACAGGGCCCACCTATGCCCTGCTCTGCCCACCTGGGTATGACTCCAGGAACCCGGAGATGTTTGAGGCCAGTTGTCTGGTGATGGAGCTGAGGTCGGTGCGAGAGGAAAGACTCAACTCAGCTGCCAAGATTGCTGGGACCTCGAGGTGGGCAGGGCGCTCCTCAGCAGCCAGTGTCTGACCCACTGTCTCCCAGGAGGTGGCGGCAATTTTGTGGCACGGGGCAAGGGCTCATACCTGCCCAGACTGCAGTTATGGCAACGGAGGTTTCCCCAGGACCCTTCAGAAGTCCACTCTGTTCCTGTCCAGCAGCTCATGGTGCAAAGAAACAGGTTCGCTGGTTTGGTGAGCCTAGGAGCCCTGCCTCCCAGCAACCCTTCTCCTTGCATGGTCGGGCTAATTAACCCTTGGCCCTAGCAACAGCCTGACCATCCCTCCCCTCTGCTTTCCTGGCAGCAGGAAGGCTGCACGATGTCACAGCGTCTAATCCAGCCCTGATCTTTCCCATGACTAGCCCCCATCTGGAGCCACCTGGGGGCCAACAGTCAGCAGCAAATTCATTAGCATAAAAAGGACACCATCCCTTTGAAGATTCCTAGGATTTTAGCTGTATGCCAGGAACCTGGGAGGAAGACCAGACATATTTTGAAATAGTGCAAGGTCAGGCAGCCCTGGTGCGGGTTCCATCCACTCGATCCGCTCTGAGCTGGCAGCTGCAGAACCAGCTTTAGTCGCTCATGTGGGTGGAGGCTGTGGAGGTGGGGTGCAGGAGCTGACCTGAGATGGTGCAGGTGAGCTGCATGCCCCCAGCCGGCCCCACTAGCTAGGCTCCTGCTCAGGTCTCCCCAGACCTTTCTAGCAGAGGCCAAGCCCCAGCCTGCTCTGAAGCCGCAGGAGGGTCCCCAGCAGTGCAGTGTGCAGCCTATGTTGGGGCAGAGCCCTGGTGTCCTGAGGTCCTGTGAAAGGGTCAGTGTCTCCCAGCCCTTGAGGGTCCCTTGTGTGCTCCTGCTCCCTTGGGGGCCTCCAGGACTCCAGGTCATGGGCAGAGGCGGCCCCGGGCCTGCCTTACCCTGGGGTACTTTCCTGTCCCCAGTCTTTGGGTTGGTCCCACCCCCACCAGCCAGTAGCCCTGAGAACTCAGCTGGCCTCTTTCCGGGTGCAGTGGGCTGTGCCTACAGCGGGCACTAGAGCCCCCACCTCCTGTGCTCCTAGGGCTCAGCTGGTATCTGTGCCCTCCAAACTATGCAGCCTGATTAGCAGGGACCTGAGACAGGCTGGGGTGATGGGCTCCTCTCTGCTGACCACATCGCCCCGCCCCCACCCTCCGACCACACCCCCACCCAGCACTCTGGCAGACGCAGAAAGCAGAGAGCTGAAAGGTGCCAGTAAAGCATCATCAGCCTGGTCCAGTTTTGCCTCAGTCCACCAAGGGTGCCCCAGGTTCTTGAGTGCTAGGTGTGGTCTGTGCCCACCAGGTCTCGTGAACTCACTGCAGTCAGCTAGAAATTGTTCTATGGAACAGGAAGGCCCATGGCAAAGGGGTACATGACCCAAAGGAAGATGGAGATGTGCTCTAAACACACATGGCCATACACACAGGCATGGAGGATGGATAAAGGTGGGCCAGGAAAGTCACTCGAGAAAATAAAAGCCCCCACTGAGGGCCCCGTCTCCTAGAATCTGTTGTAACAGATTCACCCAAGCTGGTTAACGGTATTTGTGGTTTGCAAGATGCTACATGTCCCGGGAAAATGACAGACAAGTTATTATCACCTCTCCACTGTCCTCCTGCCCAAACCTGCCCGTGCCGGGCACCCAGCTGCCAGGAGTGGGTGCGAGGAAATTAACAGCCCCGCGCCGTGCCTGCCCTCTCACCCGCCGCCAGCCAGCCCCACCAGGCCCAGGGCTCTCAGCCAGGCCAGGCCCATCTCGGGCTGGAGTGGGGAGGGTCAGGAGAGCCGTGGCGGGAGGGACAGGCCACACCAGCGTTTGGGCAAAGCGTTTCCGAATACACGCATCCGACCAGGCAAGTCTGGACGGCTCTGTGTCAACAGCCGAAGATAAATAAGATTTTATCGGCTCGGAATCTGTTGAAACACATCCATCTAGCGGTTCTAGGGGAGAAGAAGGCAGGAGGGGGCGCAGGCAGAGGAAGCCTCTCCTCTAACCAGGAGGACCGATAACCCCTCTCGGTGCAGTCCTGTGGGGTCCTGACTTTTGCAAGCCCCAAGCCACACGGGGATGGTGCTGGGGAGAGTCGGGCCCTTCTGGGCTCAGACTCGAATACCCATGTCCTCCCCATTCCCTGGACTGTGCCCCCCCCCGAGGCCCCCAGACTTGCAGAAGCTGCTTGTCCAGCCTACTGCAGTGGCCACAAGCCCTGCGCCAGACACCCCTGGGAGAGGCCTTACCCAGGGCCTGGAGGAGAGAGAGCCCGCCCTCCGCAATGCCCCTCGCTCCACACCCCGGGACCCGCTGACCAGAGGCTGCTTCCTGTTCCCGTCCCAGCGCACTTGGGAGGGGAAGGTCCGACCAATCGGCCCGGTACCTGGGACAGCTCCTGGCTCAGCTCCTCCCCGGGGCGGGGCGTCCACGTCCCCTGCCCGGCCCGGGCCCCCTCCCCCCCAGCCACGTGTCCCTCGCTTTCCTGGGATCTCCTCGGGTCCCACCAGGCCCCCTTCGCACAGCTTCCAGAGTGTGGCTCCCGAGGGCCGGGGGAGAGGGGCTGGGGTGCCGCCCGCCCGCCAGTCACAGGGGTGCGTGGCCCGTGGGTCTGCGTCAGTACCCTCAGGACGGACCGCAGACCCAGAAGAGACTGCGCCCCTTCTGAGGGCGCTGTTGATACGGCCAGCAGAGGCGAGGGGGCGTCTCAAGCGCTGCTCCTTTCTCCCCGGGAGCTTGGCCTCCGCTCAAGGCGTGTCGGGGCTTCCCAGGAATTCGGTAGCAGGGCCTTGTCACACCGGGCCCCGCCCCGCTCCCAGGCTGTCTTGGCCGCGTCTCAGGCTGAGGCTGAGCTCTGAGAGAACTAGGACGGAGCCCCTGGTGGTCAGCCCTGTGGAGGGGACGGGGAGGCTGGGCCTGCCTATCGGGGACCGCCCACTAGGGGGCGCACTCTCTCGCGCGGTGAGGCCGCAGACAGGCTCAAGCTCAGCACGCCCCGCCAGCCAAGCCTCTGCTGCTGGGGCTCTGCACCCACGGACCCCTGGCAGAGCCTGGAGGGCCTCGTCTAAGCCTGAGGCCACCTGGGCCCCACCTGCCACCTCCACCCCTCAGCCCACTTCCCTTAGCTGAGCCTAGACCTGGCAATAGTTCTGGGCCGTGGCTATTCAGGTCCTCAGCCCCACTGTGCTGCACCCCTGGATCGGGACACCGATCCTGGGACCTGTGGGGGCATGGGTTCTGAGGTGCGGTGCTCTGTGCTGTCAGGGAAGGGGCAGGAATGTGATCCCTGTTTCCCTTTCTCACCAACCTGCCCTGAAGCCAGGGACAGGGCGGCCTCAAATCTTACCCTATGGCCACACCCCAGGGGTGCACTCAGCACACAGTGGGTGCTACAAAGTGATCTGTGAGGGCAGCTCACTATGGGGGCAGGCCAGGGATCAGAGAAGTCTGGTGGTCTCTTTGCCCGCCAATCCTGTGTCCCTCTTACCTGCCATTGCCTGGCTCACCTGGCCCCTCCTCCTGTTCCCAGCCAGCCAGATAGAGACCGCACCTCAGTGTGCAGCTGGAGGTGGAGTTTTGTCCAGGAAGCCAGGGGCCAGACACAGGCCTCTGGGGGGCGGGAGTGAGTCCCACATCCCGGGGGCAGGGTGACCAACGCTCCTCCACAGGGTACTCTAGGGAGTGAAGGGGCAGTGACCACTCCCAGGCAGTGAGACTGAGCCCACCCTGCTCTTCTCAGAGCAAGGCTCACACGGTGGGTTGGGGCTGCAACCCGACAGGGTGCCCTGGCCCAGGGGTGTACCTGTGATCACCTCATGTCTATGGGGGACTGCTTGGCCTCCAGAGCCAGGGATCCACCTTCCTTGGCAAAGGAAAAGTAGGCTCCCCTGTTCCTTCCGTGGTTCTGCGAGCAGTGCCCAGTCTCTGGCCTCAGTTTCCTCAACTGTATCAGCGTAATGAGGCATTTTCCGGGGTACTTGTAGCTGGTGTAACTCTTGATTCTGAGTTGCTGGGGGCTGGGCAGGGTACAGACTGGGTGTGGGTGGAAATTGGCTTCTGAGCCAGTGCTGCTGTGGAAATGAGGGGGTTGCCTCGAACTGGCTCTAGCAGGGCCACCATGAGCCACACGGGACAGATTCTGGAGGCCCCACAGGTAACTCCTGGGGGGGAGTGGTGTCTGATCATCCTTAGGGGCAGGGCCCACAGTGGCCTAGACAGTCCTGTCTCCTCAGGTTCTGGGTGGGGAAAGTGATTTGTAGTCACGACAGCCCTCAGAGTCCCAGAACAAGCTGCATGGCCCTGGGGAGGACAGAGGCCCTGTCTTCTCAGGCTCCATGGCTCCAGCTGGAGAGGGGCAGGTGCTGGAGTCCAAGCAGCTGAGGCAGCATGAGGCCCTTGCTGGCTCAGAGACCTAGGCATCCTGTGTGTGTGGCTGGGGCAGCTGGGCACTGGCTCTCCAGATCTGGCCCAGCACATAGACTCATGGCTTCAGCTCCTGCACACTGGTGGGCGGAAGGGGGCCAACCTCTGGGCCAGTGAGACCCGGATATGTTGGTGCAGAGGGCACCCCTACCTGGGAGGGGGCAGAAAGCTCAGCACAGGGTGCAGAAGGTGGCCTCTGCAGACCCTGGAGGAAGGGCTTGGAGTCACAGGCTGCTGGCTTCAACCTGTGACCCCTGCAGTACTCACCACTGCTGAAGAAGCTTTACTGCCAGATCGCCAAGACATGCCCCATCCAGATCAAAGTGTCCACGCCGCCACCCCCGGGCACCGCCATCCGGGCCATGCCCGTCTACAAGAAGGCAGAGCACGTGACTGACGTCGTGAAACGCTGCCCAAACCATGAGCTTGGGAGAGACTTTAACGAAGGTGAGGCTGGTGGAGCCGCTGCAGCACCATGGCCAGCGGCCTGGTGCCTGTGGGAGGGGGCAGAGCTGGAGCCAGACTGGCGGGCTGTGGAGACTGGCAGCCCTACCTTGGCAGGCGCCTCTCAGGAGAGTGCTGGGTGAGCTGCCTGGTAGGAGCCTGAGGGCCCGTGGCCTGGGCCCTCTCTGAAGTGGCATCCCCTCCCGGCAGGACAGTCTGCCCCGGCCAGCCACCTCATCCGTGTGGAAGGCAACAATCTTTCGCAGTACGTGGACGATCCTGTCACTGGCAGGCAGAGTGTTGTGGTGCCCTATGAGCCCCCACAGGTAGGCCTGGGCCAGGTGGGGCATGGGACAGGGTGGCAGGCTGAGATCTGTCTCTCTCAGGGTGGCCATGAGGCTTCCAGCTCTGGGCCAAGTGGTGTCCGGGGTTCTTCCCTCCTTGGGTCTGACACAGGTTTGTGACCTCTTATTGTGTGCACAGTACTCTGGGCCCCAGTGTCCCCAGCAGTATCATGGGGCGGGCGAGCACCCTTCCGGGGTTCTCTGGACCTATGTCAAGCACACAGAAGTCCCTGTGCCATGGTTTGCCGGAGGCAGAACCAGTCTTTGTACTAGGGGTGGTCAAGTCCCTGCTGGGACTGGGGTTGGGGAATGGACTCTGGGCCAGCCTGGCAGACCCAGGCGGGCAGACCATAAAAGAGCAGCTGAAGGGGCTGGGGCCTGCAGCTGGGCCTGCAGCCTGGACTCCAGAGCATGGAGGGGCTCTACCCCTGTGGGGGGATCCATTTGCGTGCAGGGCCTGGACAGGGGGCAGATTGGGGGTGGGGTGAGGGGGTGGCCAGGCAGAAGAGGCTGGGAAGTCTGACCTTTGACTGGAAGGCAGCAGAAGGTTCTGGGATTGCTCTGGTTTGACGGAGGCTGACTGGAGTGAAAGGCTGGAGTAAAAGTCCCTCCCAAGCTGGGGTTCCACGACTGGTTGATGAAGGTTCAGGGTTTCAGGTCCTGAGCTTCCCAGGGGCGGCAGGTGACCACAAGGTCCACCCAGTACCTGGTTCTGAGACCAGCCTCCATGACTCCACCTCAGGTTCCCCTGACACCTTTCTACCACCAGGATTGGGGCCTGGGGCTTCCTCTCCCTCCTTCCTGTGTCCTGCCAGCCCTGCCGGGCAAACAGGCAGGGAAGCGGGTTCTCCCGCCCCCTGGTGGCTGCCATGGGCAGGCCATTCTGTGAAAGGCTTAGGACTTAACAAAACTCATGGCATTAATATCCTGACCAGGGACACCAGGAAAGCTGCCTAGGTTGTGTCACAGGACACCAAATGGGCAGGAACCCTGGGTTTGTGTTTGGGTTCTCCCCAAAACTCCCTGAGAAGGTTGCTGGGGTGGCATCTTCCTGGGAGGCTCTGGTCTTTCCTGAGCAGCCTCACACTCTCTGCCCAGAGGAGCCCACAGCATGCAAGGCCTGCCAGCACACCTGCTCATGCGAAGCACACACCTCCCCAAAGGACTGTTCACACCCAGTCATGCAACATGCACATGTACTCCAATGCCTGGGCACAAACCCACTCTCACAGCTTTGGGTCTCACTGTGAGACGGTGGCGACAAACTGACCAAGGACTCTGTGCTCTTAAGGGCAGGGCCCAGGCCTGAGCTTATTCAGGACCCAGACCCAGCACAGTGCTTGTGCTCAGTGCAGTGAACAGATGGGCAGATGGGTGGACAGGTGGGTGGGTGGAAAGGTCAGTGGGTGGATGAGTGAGTGGACCATAGATAATGGATGGGTGCAATGATGAATAGATAGTGAGAAGTGAATAGACAAATGGGCGCGTGGGTAGATGGACAGACATTGTGGTGGGTGAGTGAGTGGATGCACAGACAGATGAACAGATGCTGAGCAAGTGGGTGGTAGGCAGGATAAGTGGGCAGATGGATGAATGGGTGATGGGATGAGTGACAGGATCACAGAGGTGCCCTCACCCATTCTAGGCGGAAGGCCTCCCCACTAAGGGGGCTACATGCTGGTGCCAAGCCCTATGCCTTCCACACACAGGTGGGGACAGAATTTACCACCATCCTGTACAACTTCATGTGTAACAGCAGCTGCGTGGGGGGCATGAACCGGCGGCCCATCCTCATCATCATCACCCTGGAGACCCGGGAGTGAGTCTGCGGTGACATGGTGGTGGAGGTGGGGCAAAGACTTGAGCCAGCTCTGCAGGGCTGTGCTGTAGAGGGTGCTGAGGCAGCTCACTGGGGCCGGCCAGACAGGGCCTGTGGGGCCAGGGAGGGGTGGCTGGGTCCCGCAGGCTCATGATTCTGGCTGTCTTCATCGAACAGTGGGCAGGTGCTAGGCCGCCGGTCCTTCGAGGGTCGCATCTGTGCCTGTCCTGGGCGTGACCGCAAGGCTGACGAGGACCACTTCCGTGAGCAGCAGGCCCTGAATGAGAGTGCTACGAAAAACGGGGCCACCAGCAAGCGCGGTGAGCAGGCTCCAGACAGGTCACAGGCGCCACAAGGCAGGGCAACCTGCAGGGTAGAGTACAGCTGGCATCTGGGGGATGGACTCAAGCCTGGCACGGACCTCAGACCATTTGCCTGTCCCTGGTACCTCAGGTCCAGGGCCCCACATGGCATTTGGGGTCCTTTCCATCTTGCATGGGCACTGCCTCATCCTGCCCTGTCACTGGGCCACACCATGGGAGGGGAGGGCACTTGCCCTGGGCTGTGCCCAGCTCAGCCAACCTTCCTCACCAACCCTTCAGCATTCAAGCAGAGTCCC
>PVIC010000042.1:0-159884 GCA_004025085.1 Thryonomys swinderianus
TACTTTTTTTTTTTTTGAGACATGGTCTTGCTTTGTAGTTCAGGCTGGCCCTGAGCTCACGATGGAGCCCAGGCAAGCCTCGAACTCAGCAATCCTCCTGTCTCTGCCTCCCAAGTGCATGAGTCACCACAGCTGGCTGTTTTCATTACTTTTAAATAGAAAAAAATACCTAAAATAGCAACCAGATTAGGTGTTTACTTACAAGATTTATACGTATAGTTTCCAGAATTTCTTGAACATGTTTGATTATAACTTTAATATTTGGTATTTCATAGAATATACCTTATAAAATGCTAAATTACTCTTTGGGTATTCTTGTGTTCTCTATGTAAAGAATTTAAATTGACAGATTCATTACAGTAAAATACTTCTTACCTATTAAAAACGAAACATGGAGTTCATTTTTTTCCCTCCTTATTCAACCATCCTACCAGTCTTTCAAAGAACTGTGACTATGCAAGACTTAGCCAATTCTTTATTTAGTTCAGGGAGTCATAAAGATTGATCACTTGAACCAACTGTGTATGTACATGGGCCAACACCAACTTTTCATTTATGCACTTGACTTTTCATTTCCCATTTGCTTTTTGCCTGGATTTACATTTGTTATTATTGTAAAATATTTCACATAAATAAAGGACCATAGATAGTGTGTTCATAGTCTGTAGGATAATAAACCGCCAAGTTTAAGAAGCAGAACATGATCAATTCAGACACTTAAATTCTTGTCTCACCTCCCTAGAAAAAGTAATCATTATTTTAGTTTTTGGATTGCTCATTTATTTTTCTTCAGTAGTTTTACTACACATGAATGTATCCATGAACAAAATATTATTTGGTTTTATGAGATTTTTATCTTTACATAAATAGGATCATTTTGGATAAATTCTTACATTTTTATTCAATATTTTGTTTGTGAGATTCATCTCCCCTAATGCTTGTGACTATAGTTCATTCAATTTTTAGTACCATAGTAAAATCCATGCATGAAAATATAACCTTTTATTTACCCATTCTTTTGTCAGTGGATATCTGAGGTGTTTCCAGTTTTCTCTTTCCTCTTATAAACATTACCACTATGAACATTCACACACCTGTACTAGTGTTTCTCTAGAGAAATATCCAGGAGCAGAACTGTTAGGTGGAAAGGTAAGCAAATGTTCAATTACAAGATAATTGTTTTCCACGGGATGGGGACCGATTTGTATTTGAATCAACAGCACAGGCAAACTCCTGCTGCTCTTCATCTTCAGTAAGACGTGTATTTTCAGTCTTTAAAATTTTTGCCAATCTGGTGGGTGTAAAATGATATTTAATTTTGGTTTGCATTTGCATTGCCCTGATTACTAATGAGGTTGAGAATCTTTTACAGGTTTATTAGCTATTCATGTATTTTTCTTCTGTGAAATGCCTGTTCAGCTTATCCCTTATTTTTTCCAATAGATTGTCTTTTCCTTAACTGTTCCTTGGCGTGCTTTATGCTCTCTATCCATTTGTATGGGTTAGAAATATCTTTGCCCACTATGGCTTGCTTTTTTTTTTTACTTTCTTTCTTTGAAACTTTGCATTTTAATTTATTATTAATCAATTAAGTAAATTAAAATGAAACATACATTAATAATATAATAAATTAATAGAAAGAATCATGTGTATCAATCTTTGCCTTCATGCATGGGGGCTGATTTGAAGAAATCCATGCTTAACCTGATGTCCAACTTAAGATTTTAAGAAAGATTTGTGTTAAACTGATACATGGTAACGACACAGATTTTTAGGATATGACATGATGTGATGTTTAGGTACACATATACACTGTGTAAGATTTTTTAAAGTCCCATTACCTTTGCTTGTATTACAACTTAAAATCACAATATGTATTTTAAAAACTAACTTATCTTTTAAAAAATCATACATCTACTCTTAATTTTTAAATGTTTAAAACTTTTTATTAGTGCATGTATATAATGTTGCAGTATTCAATGTTTATGATCCTTGTATAGTGTTCTTATGTGTACATAACACATCTTAATTCCTTTTTGTATCTACTTTCTCCCCTCACTCTATCTCTTGATCCCCTTCTTCTACCTGCAAACACGATTTCCTTCTGTACACATGGGTGTCACTTTTGTTATTCCTCAAACTCATCTCCAGTTCTGCCTCCTTAGTGGTGTGTCCCCTCTGCCCACCCTGGTGAGCCGACACCTCCAGACTTTCCCTCGTATGAGCCACAGTGTCTGGAAAGAATTCACTCTCTCTCATTGTCCTAGAATCCTTTTTCTCTTTCCTGAAGCTCCATCAACATCCTCCCTTTATGCGATGGACTCTGCTCTTTACAAAACAGTGATAACCTCATTAAAAGTCCCTGAAATATCTTCTTCTTTTTCTTGCTCACCTTCCCTGAACTTTTTGGTATTTGTTACCTGTCTTCACGTGGATGGGTAGAAGGATTCTTCCTCTCATGTCCAGGACCTCCGCTTCAAGCTTGACTTCCTTTTACTGATATCTCTTGTCTCTTCACTTTCTCCTCAGTATGTGATACTGCGCTGCTTCCTTCCAGTACTGCTCCTGCCAGTGTCTTACTTCCTTGCCTGTTAGGCCTCCCAGCTCCCTCTTCCTCAGTCCCTGGATCATGGATTCCACATGGTCTTACTGGAGTTAGAAGAGGGAGGCTTGAATCCTGGGTTGGCCGCCAATGCACTAGTTTGATCTTGGGAAGTAGACAAAGACTCTCATCTGCACCTCATTAGAATTGTTGTGATGGTTAAATACAACATTGTTTGACTGAGCTTCATGCCAGCATGTGACAGGAGTTCCATACGTGTAAATTTGTTCTTTTTATCCTCTAATTTAGTTATTATTTTTCTCTTTTAACTTTGAACTGTAAATTTCTGTTGCTTCTTGAGTTAGTTATTTAAATATGTAATATCTTGTTAAACTGAGACCTAATGTCCCAAGTCCTTTATTGATCTGAAAATAACAACATACTTCCCTCAAATTACCTTATTTGTTTCATTTAATTCTTACTATTTTTTCAGTCCTATTCCAAAGCATAGTAGAACATAAAGATGCAATTAGTGAATTTGAAGGGCCTTTTTCTTGAAAGAGAAGGGTGTTGAGGTGGTGTCTTAATACATCTTGTCTATTGAATAGATGACTAATTCCAGGAAAATTTTCAGTGAAATGGCATTGGGAAAAATACAGGAGATAAATGGCTTCTGAAGTAGCATTCTAATGTAATTATTAAAGTCAATCCATATTCATAAGTTGAAAGCTGGCAAAAATATTGCTTTAATACATTTATTTTGTAATAATGTCGACATGTTTTAAAATGTATGTGATAGATACCTTCAAGACACAACACAATGCACGCAGAGAACTGAAGTAGCCAGATATTCAGAGCAGGTTTATGTGCTGGACAAGACGAAGGGTGCTGAGCACTCAGAGCCAAGGTGTTTTAAAGGGGAGGAGCAGAGGGAAACAAGCAAGAGTCCTGTCTCATTGGCTCTTTTGTCCCTAGGGCTCAGCAGAATGCAGATCCACAGGAAACGCTGGCCCAAACATGAGGGTGGCAAGAAAACCTGACCCATTATTTGAGAAAGGAGACTGTGATTCCCATCTGACTAGTTTGTCTGAGTTCAGGCTGCTATAACAAAAAACCATTAATTGGACAGTAATTCATTCCTCTAAACTGAAGTATATTTTTACATGTAAAGATATCACTTTGGTCCCTTTCAATAATGAAATGTAGTGGTTCTTTGAAATAAGCCTATACTCTAAAGCTGAACAAAAAAATCAGGAAACCCTATGCAAACCTTTCAATTATTTGTATGCATAAGAAAATTACAAAGATAATTTATTGTAATGTGAACAGCTAATGAAAAATAAATGAGAAGTATTAATAGTATTTCTTCTATCAAATTTCTAGAAATAAACAATCATAAATACCCCTAAGAAAGAAAGCAACGAAATGAACCTATAATAATGAAAAAAAAAAAACCCAGAAGCACATAATACTAATAAAGCTGAATTACTTTTGAAAATAAATATTTCAGCACTGAGGTTTTATCAAGTTATTTTTTCCCTGTGAAACGGGGAGAATTAGTTAGACACACTGTATGTAGATTCCACATATTTTTGTCAGGAAGCCATTTTTGTGCAGGTAGACACTGGTATTATTAAAGAAGTTACTCTAATCACTTTCCACTTAAACACAGTAAAAAGAACTCTGTCTAACAGAGCCTTTAGCACTTATTTTTTAATTTGTGAAATATTCGTGGCAGAAATGAGTAAAGAAAATGTGTAGTTATCTATAAATACCCTTGACTCATGAGAGTAGAAGAGACCAGTAGAAGGATTAGTGGGAGTTTGAAAAGGTATTTTGCTTTTTACTATCACTCAATAGTCTAGAATAGATATAAAAAAGTGTTTTGAACCAGGAAGACTGAAATGGGATTAGAATTCATATTTCCTTCCTAAGGCTTCACCATCGATTTACCTTCTGAATCTGTGACCAACACTTCGTGGTGGGAGATGGAAGTGTGCAGATGTGTGGGATCCTGCTCCCCCCGGAACCTCCTTGGTTCCTGCTCAGAGGGAATCCGCCATTTTGATGGAGAAAGCATTTGGTTCTCACTATAGGCTGAATATTCACACCCGCACTCACACACCTCTGAGAGGTGCTTTGATCAGGACTGGAATTAGTCTCCTATAAAAAATAGTATAGCTGGGTGTGGTGGGGCACGCCTGTCATCCCAGCACTCTGGAGGCAGAGACAGGAGGACTGCTGAGTTCGAGGCTTGCCTGGGCTACACAGTGAGCTCAGGGCCAGCCTGGACTACAGAGCGAGACACTGTCCACCCCCCCCCCAAAAAAAAATAGTTCAAGGAGTTCTCCTACCTCATCAGTCACTTGAGGACACAGTTGAAAGATGCTGTTTATGCAGCAGGAATGGGCCCTTGCACTCAGTCTTCAAGACATCCAGTCTCTACCGCAGTGATATATTTCTGTTGTTTAAGTTACCTGGATTCTAGTACTTTTAGTATTTTAGTATTTATATTTATGCTATTCCTGTATTTTTGTTTAACACCTCAAATGGACTAAGATAGTTATGTGCAGGTGAACTAAGCCTGAGTGACTAAAATCAGGTGCTGGTAGATGAAGGACATACGCTGCAGGGCAAGGAGTGCATGTGCGAGTAAAAGTCTCACATCAGAAAGAAAGAACACAAACTCCAGCTCCAGTCCCAGCTTTGATATCTGAGCAAATCAACTGTGTTTAGTTTCTTCATTAGTTAAATGATGGTAAATATGCCAAAGCCCTCTACTTAGGAAGAGTTTGAGTTTTCAAAAAATCCTCAGAGGTCCACTTAAGTTCAAAACAATTTTTAGAGTTCTTTCTAAATGGCAATCTATGAAGTAAAAGTGAAAACTACAGTGAATCTTTAAATTAAGAAGTCTTACAGTAAAATGACACACTGTCATTCATTCCCTTCAAAATCCTCCCCCCAGCTTTGAATACACTTATCCCATCATTCTTGCAACTTTCTGAATCTGTTCTAGAAACCCTCTTCTACGGGAGTCTTTACTCGCCCAACTGGGGCTGCTCTGACGCTCTGAACTGACTCAGGACCTTTACCTGTTAGGGCCGTTTTCACTGTGTGCATAGAGCTAGAAGTTGTCTGGTGCCAGATCCGGGGAATAAGGTCATCTATGAACCTGCTGCACTGGGTGGCAGCCGTCACTGTAATTGTGGTCACATCTCCAGGAGAGACTGATGAAAGAGGACTTCTAGAGAGCTGCAAGCATGATGGGATGAATACATTCAAATTGAGAGGAATTAATAGCAATGTGTCTTTTATTGTAATACATTTTTAAAATTTAAACACAACCTTTGGAAGGTAGTACTTTGATGTCACAAATCAGGAATATTTTTCTTTTGTTTTTGGTATATGTTATTTGAGAATTACCTTTCTTCAAAACAGAGCACTTTTGCTCAGCAAAACTCTGGAGAGAAAGTTGTTGAAGCTTGCTCATGCCCACCAGCCATAAATCAGGCCCACAGTGACCCCAGGGAGCCCTCCCTGCTTCACTTTCTGCAAACAAGGCCATTTCTGCTTTTTCTTCATGCTACTCCAACCATGCTAGACCATGCCCGGGCTAGGGCAGCATGTGGCCAGAACTCAGGACATAAAATCCGGTATCTGAGATACACATGCCTCAGTTTTTATTTTGAAGCCAATGTTTGTGGCACAAATGCAGTTGTACGCAAGTCAGGGTCTTGGCAGTAGACTCAGGTCCTCCTCCTCCTTCCTTCTCAGTTACATGTTTGCTTTTGTGGGTTCTGCGGCAGGTTCTCAGTTGCTATCATGCTCATGCTGGTGCACACACACCTACCCATGTTCTCACTGAGTCTCTGGTCTTGATCTGTGTAATTTGCCACAAGAAGACTCTGGTTCCTGTGCTTTCTCAATTGCTCAAGAGCCTCCTTGAGCTCATGGGAAACACGTGACTACTTCTCACATCACTGGAGGATAGAAGTATCTACAAGACTCTCTTAGGTTTCTCTGCTGGGTTGGTCCTTTTCACCTTCACTGAAATTTTCAAGTCTTTACTCAAATGCTTGCTGCAAAGTGACGGACACGTTTCCTTTCAAAGTTCTACTGTTAAGCCACCTGGGTAGATACAGATTCAGAAACATTCTTCCCTGGTGCCTACAGGATCGCCCATATCGACATCCGGTAGTTAGTTAAATCGTCCACTCGTGGCTGTGATGTCATGAGAATGGCTAGCAGTGACCTCTCACTCCCTAGAGCTGCATTCCGTGCTGCATTTTGATAATATCAGGCATTACATTTCAAAAACCCTCTGTTTAAAGAAAAATCCCCTACTCATTTGTCTACTGGGAGAGTTAGCTGGGTCAGCAAAGGCTTTGGACCAGCCACCTGGGCTCAAGCCTCAGCTCTACCCCTTCCTAGTTGTATGGCTGTGGCCTCTCTTAGCCCTGGTTTCTCCATTTGTAAATGGGTATTGTAACAATAAATAGCAAGGCAAGGCTATTGTGCAGAGGAGATGAATTTTATCTCCGGCACTTAGAACAGTGCCTTTAGAATAGCACATGCTATTTTGTATTTATTTTTATCTTCTGGCAATCATTAGATGAATCATGCTCTAAAAAAGCTTTAAGGAAATGATAGGACAAATAAGCTGGCGTGGAAAGTAAGGGGGGGCAGTGACAGACATGTTGATCTGCTTGTAGAGCACTGTGCACAGTAAGAGGCCAGGTGTGTGGGAGGAGCTTAGGGCCCCGGATCCACAAGGTTCTGAGCTCCTCTGCAGAGAGAAACAGAGACATAGAGCGTTGGAGAGAAGCATATTTCACAATTTAGAAAGGGCCATGAAAGACAAATATACTTGTTTTGATGCCTTGTCCTCTGAGAGAGAAACCAGACAAATGTCCATCTATACATTTTGTATGGTAGAAGTGAGGTAAAGAGGGGTGTGTGTGTGTGTGTGTGCGTGAGTGCGCGTGCATATATTAATGTGTGTGTGTGTGTGGTCTTGGTTTGTTCAGGCTCCTAAAACAGCATACCGTAGACCAGATGGTCTATAAATAACAGAAATTTATTTCTGCCAGCTCTGGATACACAAGCAAGGTACCAGTAGACCTCTTCCTCCTCCTGGTCATCTACGGGCAGAAAGGGCACGGCTTCTCCACGGGCTTGCTTGATAAGGGCTCTCCGTTCTCACACCACACTGTCTTCTGGGGCCTCGTCTCTGCACCTTGGAGGGCCATGATTTCTACATATGGATTTGGGACACACAAACATTCACGCAGGAAAGGATGTTTTACTGTTCCTTCCAGAATGCTTCAGGGGTTAAATCTGTACTGAGCCCATGTGGAAGCACGAGCGGCTGGCGTTTGGGTAGTAACTCAAGACTGCTTTGGTCATAAGTTAGAACTACTGTTCCAGTCCTAACTCAGGTTGTGCAGTCAGGACAGTCGTAACCCAAGGGTCCACTGTATTTTGGAATTAGACATATTTGTTTGAGAAGACTTTTTCAGTTAACGCTGACTTATTCCTTTTATCTTTTTCAGAATTCTGCTCTCTCCTTCCCAGGACACTTACTGAAGACCTACTGTGTGAAGGAACTGGGTTTCAGGCTGAGGCTCTCTCACACAAACAGGACACAGTCTCTACCTACGAAACTAACTAACTGGGGAGACTGGCAATGAAAAATCATTATAATTCCACATAAGTAAAATAAAAGAAGCATGAATAAATTATAAATGAGGGAATAATTAATCCTGCTTGGGTAGCAAAGGGGAAATGGCAGCTACAGCTGGGGTCCTTGAGGAGTGCTCCTGGCATCTTCCCGACTTGGTGTTGATAAACTAGGCTTACGTTCCATACGTTTATCTGTATTCCCAGTGCAGTGGTTCTCAGCCTTAACGGAGGTTTAGAGTCCACTGGGGAGCACTTAAGATGTGGGCATGGGGGAACCACACAGGTCAATTAATCCATCTCAGGTGTGAATCTCGGTCATGAGACTTGAAGAGATGTCCCCAGGTGATTCTGCTCCTGTCAACAGGATCAGGAACGACTTTCCCACAGCAATCAACTGCAGGTCATTCTCTTTGCCCCAAGTGCAGGGGCCATTATGTTGGGGGAGGAGAGGAGACGGAGCAAAACTGTCTGTATCCACTTTACTTTCATCCTACTTAACTGTAGCCAGAGTGAGAATCAATAGTCAATGTACATATATACAAGTTTATATACGATAGAGTATTTGGGATGTGATTATTGATTCTCATGCCTGATGTTCACTGATAGTTACTGACTGGACTTTGAAAATTACATATCAATATATAGACCTGAAAACTTACATGCTAAAAACTTTGCAATTCTAAGTAGTCAGAATGATTCCTACCTCAGTTAAACTAGCTTTAACAGTTTCCTGGACATTTAAATGTGTATGGATTAAGCAAAGAATGTAATACCCATAAAAATCTCTCTCTTTTTTAAAAAAGAGGTCATTTGAATAAAGTATAGGTTTTCATTAATACTGATGTGATATTTAAATGTTGGTTCATTAATCATAAGAAATAAAAATTAATATAACATGCTTTACAGATGAAAAAGAGTGTGGGATACAGAATGGTAGTTGCTTTTGGTACCATTTTGCAACATACTGCACAATGAAAACTTCAACATTTTTAAAGTTTCTTTTCAAGAAAAGTCTCCATTTTTTGTTCTGAAAGCTGACACATCCTTCAAAGCAACCTTTCTCCTTCTGCCTGAGCATCTGACCTTCAGTTGGCTCTCCAACTCTCTTCCCAGGTACCACTGTCAGACAGAACACCTACAACGTCACGAGGCCACCGCTCTTTATTCGAAAATGACACCAGGTGGTGAATTGCATGGGGACTGGCAGAACCAAAAACATCTGACAGGAGGCCACAGCACCTGTGGCTTTTCTGAATGTGGAGGTTCCTTCTAACTGGCACAGTCCTCACAGAGAACCTGGAAACTGTCCCCGTGGAGTTGTGACAGGAGAGACTGACCCAGGGCAGCTTTCACACCTGCCTGACCAAGTCTCCTTCCTTACAGTTAAGCAGAGAGACTGAACAGGTGGCTCTTAGAAGGCTATGTGGGTTCTTCAGCTTGTCCCCTGAGAGGAAAGCCTGATCTGCGAGGCATGTTTCCTGTCCTAGAGGTTCCTGAGAAGCCAATTTGCTAATAATGGTTTGTATTGGAGGAACACACCACCCAATTTGATCTCATAATCAAGGACCTAGACTAGGTCCTCCTTTGGAGGCTATAGAGAGAACGGAAGTGCTATATTGCTCTCTCTCATATATTCAGACATATTTATTATATGGTCACATAAGTTAATTTAAGGATCAGTGGCCGCATTGGCATCTGTCATGACAATTCAGTGCTTTTGAAATTTGTTCAAGGATGAGCGAAGAAAAAAATCTAAAGGAGCACATTTTTCTACTGCTTGTCTAGGTACACACGCATGTCTGTGCATCCATCCATCTATCCTTTTATCTATTGTTATTGAGGTTTTCCTTATGAAAGGGACCACATTAGAATGTAGCTAATAATTTATCATAGAGTTTAATTTGGCAATACAGGTTCTCTGGAATCCAGAAGAAGAAAGGATTAGACATCTGTGGCAATTTTGAAGGTTGCAGACATCAAGTGACAAATATATTTCCTTGTAAGAACAGCACATAACCTTTAGAGTAAATGAAGAATGTCCTTCTATGTTTACTATTAATTATATTGCAGATGGAAATCATAGGATGTCATATTGGAATATAAACTGATGCTTTTGCTAGCCATTTACATTAAAATTTTATATATATAGGGGGTGAGGCAGGGGAATGGGAAAAATGATACTCAAGATATATCAAGTACAGGTACAAATTTTAGATGATGAATGTGATCATAATGCATATATAAGATGTGCCAATAAACTCAATAAAGGGGGGAAAATCCCAATCACCTGAAAAAAAATTAGCTTTGCATTCGTAGAAATAGCTTCATTTAAAAAAATTTTTTTGAGACAGGGTTTTGCTTTGTAGTTCAGTCTGGCCCCGAACTCACTATGTAGCCCAGGTCAGCCTCGAACTCATAGCAATCCTTCTGCCTCTACCTCTCGAGTGCTGAGATTACAGGCTTGAGCCTCCATGCCTGGCAGAAATAGCTTCATTTTTAATAGGTTAATTTTAATGTTCATACTTCTTTATATCACTCAGAAAAGTACATTTCTTCATGAGTTGCAAACATGGCTATATGAAGGGGTCTTAGTAGGTACTCAGTCCCCCCAGTTCAAGTTCAACACCAACGCAGGAGCTTTTAGTGGGTGAAACAGTGAGAAAGGGGGGAGCATGGGGGCCACTCTGCACTTTGGGGGGCCTCAGAGGCACATGTGATTGACTTCCTTCTGTGCATCCTTGCTCTTCCCCCTGCACATCCGCACACCACCTGTGTCAGTCTGAGACCAGGTGCGGACAGACTTGCCATTTCTGCTGGACCTTGCCTAACTGCTCAGGGAGCACAGACAGGGTCCCTTCCATCCCTGACTTCCCAGAAAGCACCATGCATTATCGGAAGGAAATGGACTCTGTAGAAATAGAGCTGCTCATAGCAAGTGTTGCCAAGGCACTTCCAAAACTCTAGCCAGGGTTCGGTACCCTCCTTACCAAAGAAAGAAAATAGAAACGCTGTGTAGCAAGATGCTTGATAAAACCTCTTGTTCATTCTGCCAAGTCGGATTTCTAAAAATTATGCCATTGGAACCATTTCAAAGCCATTGGAGACTGTGGGTCGCATTTCTATCATATATATGCTTATTTCCAAACTTTCACTGTAACAAAGTTTTGTTATCTACTGTGGGCATGTGGAACGCTAGGTAGATTCTAATAACCTTGTTGCTATTAAGGCTAGCAGATTAAGAATTAACAATGGAACCACGCAAAATTCCAGCGATAACATCACAATTAGGTCTGCAAAACAAAGTTCTTTACAGAATCTTCCTTTGCTTCCATACTGCACTTTGCCTGATAAGCACTTGCCAACAAAGACATCATACTAATTATAGTTTGTTATACAAAGGGCAGGAAAACTGATAAATGATTCATTGATTATTTTCTTTCTGAAATAATTCTTCCATTCTTGTCCTCAAGTTACATTTGGATAATAAATGGAGATCTGAAGTGTTTTCCCAAGGAATTATTTAGAAGAAATCATGCAGACAGTTTTAATTCTTAGCAGGTCTAAGCAGATAACCAAAAAAGAGGGCAGAATAAGTACTGTGTGTTCTTTGTGTGTGGAAAAGAATTTTCCTTTTAGGAACGTGATCATAATGTATTCCTAAAATGTACCAATAAGCTCGGTTTATTAACAAAATAAATTTACATATATGAAAAATTTTGAAAAGTAGATTGGTGTTCTTTGAAGGTTCTCATTCCCTATTATGAACATAACTTCTTGTCCTCTCCACCCCACATGGCTGTGCCAGAGACAAGCAGTCCCTCAGAATTTAGCTGTTTTTTTTGCCCTGAAAAAGTCAATGCATACTAGCTAGCTCTTCCAAGGAGAAGGGCTGAGCGAGAGCAGGGGTCTGGAGCACAGGGACAGGGAGTCAGTGCGGCCTTCGGGGACTGGAAATGAGCGGGACAGGGCGGGGTCGCCTCTCCCGTCTCCTCTCCTGCCCCTCAGGCCTGGCAAGGTCTGCCCGGGACCTGTGCCTCACCCATCACAGGCCCCACCTGGCCTCAGCCTGCTTTCTCAGCCCTCACCGGTTTCTGAACGCACGTCCGGAGGATGGCTGCGCAGTCCTGTGGGCCAGAGCCTGTCGCGTCACCCCCACTCGCTCTCCTTACCCCCATGTGTTATTTATATGAATCCCCATGCTCTGGGTTTCACTTCAGAGCGGTTCTCCAATTTATTGCTTGCACCTTCTTTCACTTAGACCCTCACTGTCTCACATCTGGACAAAGCAGCTGCCCCCCCGCCCCGTACTGGGGATCAAACTCAGGATCCTGGGCTTGCCGGCAGCTGCGCCACCACCGAGCCACGTCCCTGGCACAATGAGGCTGCCCCACGATGGTTCTCGGCCCCCATCTCTCCTCCCACTCACCTGTCTCCTAATCTGTCGCCACAGTGTGTTTTCGATGAGGAAAGCTGGGTACTCCATCCGCCTGTCTGTTTCAAATACTCAATTGCTTGTTACCATCTAGACTGTGGAATAAACCTGGTATTCATCACCTCACATGGGAAAAGTGTCATGTTTTATCCTACTTTATGTGTCCGTCCTCCTGTCTGCAGGATGGCCTTCTGCCCGAGCCACTGAGAATAACCTACGGTATGTAATTGCTCGTTGTGCCATTGGTAAGCTAAAAGACGTATTTGTTCTTTAGCACCAATGATTGTAATCTGGGGACTCTCCTAGGCCCACGAGGGTGTGGCAGCCTCACACACATTCTTAGGGGTCCAGTGCACGCACAGCAGCCCTCTGCCCCTGTGCTCCAGCTCCAGCCCTGTACTCTGTTTCTCCAGAAGATCCTTCCTAGGCCTCTTTCCAATCTTGCTCGCACGTCCCCTCCACCGTGCAGTCCTCGCTGGCCCTTCCGGCCAGAGGTGGCCAGGTTTGATCTCCGCCACCTGGATTCTTTGATCTCATGTGTGCAGCCCTGATATGACACAGTGCATGGGTCTCAGCGTCTCTTCCCCTCACTAACTTGAGGATGGAAGTCCTTAAAGACGGAGGCTGTGACCCATTTTCCTCTGTATCCTTAGCGTTTAGGGTAGATCTTGACATACAGTAGGCACTGATGATAATCTGGAATGACAGCATGAGCCCGGGTGTTCAGGGCAAGTTCTCACCCTGTACACTTGCTCTGCATGTGCAGCAAGGCACAGGGACATCATGAGGTGTCCCCTTCGGGACCCTCATGCACCTCATATCAGGGTAATTCCCCAAATTTCCTCCCAAGCAGAATCCATTTTGTTGAACAACAAAAATACACATAACTGGAATGGAGATTAATAATAGTTGTTCCAGGGTCATGGGCTTCTCTTGGGAACCTGAGAATTTGTGTTCATGTGTGTACCCTTGTGCATACACACACACACACACACACACACACACACACACACACACACACACACACACACTCCTTGCCTAACTTTTACTATCTTGTCTGCATTTCTTCTGAGGTCCTTCCCTGATCCTCCTCCCCATTGACTAAGTTAAGTCCCCTTTTCATGTCCTTTTTCAGTATCAGCTATCTTCTTTCAATATCCTTTATCCATTTGTGACTGTATTTATTTTTGCAATCATATGATTAATTTCTATCTCCTCTTCCAAATCATGGGTTCAACAGGGCAGGCTTCATATCCATTACAAAGAAGATATGCAATATGTTTTTAATAATAAACATCTCATGGCTTACTTTTCTCTTCATAATAACCAGCCAGAGAAAGCACTGGTACTTGATGAATTTCCAGAGAAAATAAACACTAAGTGCTGTGAGTTAACTCGCCCAGTGTCCCGCAGTCAGGAGGAATCTCTGGGACAGTCTGGAGTTTTGCATACTGGCTTCCTGTAACAGAAAATGAATCTACAGCTCTTTTAAAACTAAATAAACAAGCTCAGCTTTATTATTCACCGCTGAATGCCTAAGAAAATTATTAATTTTAAACATGAGTTAAGAAAATACGAGTGGATCCACAGAGGGTTTGCCTTTTTTGATCTCTCAGCTCTGATTAGAAATAAGTCCGTATTAGCAGTGTTGCTGAAATCTCTGCTCCACAGACCATAGGGGTGCCTGGACTTTCACAATAGAAAATGTAAGCGTAGCTTTTTCTTGAATATATGAGTCTCATATAATTCCTGGTGTCAGTTTGAAATAATTAAAAAACTAATCTGATATTTGCAATTTAATGAAACATATCTGACAACTGGGTATTGAAGAATTTACTGCTGTGTTATTTTATAGCCTTCTTAAAATCCTAATCCTATTTCTCCTACGGAACGGAAGTATTCTTCCCTCTTAAAGACCCTACAAGCAATGCCAGGGGCACGTGAGCACGTCTGGAGCTGTGCGCAGCGGCTGGAGCCCGGGACAGCACAGGTTCCGGTCCCCAGGGCACAGAGCTCCGCAGGCCGCGTGGCCGGAGCGGAAGCGCAGGTCCACTGAGGACATGGGCGGGCGGTGGGGCGGATCTGGCTCACTCTTCCTCTTCTGCAAGATGAACCGGAAGACGATTCTGAATTCAAAACGAAAGAGTAAAACAAATCTAGAGGACCCCTGGCGCGTGGGAAAAAGGGCTTTTGTTTTCTGTGTCCTCACTGGCTAAGTTTCTTAGGGGGAAAGAGACGTGTGGGTGAAGGGGTGATAGGCCGGAAGGGCTGGTTTTTAACTTGTGAATCCACTGAATGTCGGGTTGATCTACCTCTGATGGGATCTTGCCGCCTG
Source organism: Thryonomys swinderianus (assembly GCA_004025085.1). Lineage (NCBI taxonomy): Eukaryota > Metazoa > Chordata > Mammalia > Rodentia > Thryonomyidae > Thryonomys > Thryonomys swinderianus. Next base: position 14,992 of record PVIC010000042.1, read on the forward strand.
CAAAGTTAACTTAAGCTACTCGTACTGACAAGTCTATACTCTCTTCCGTGTGTTCCTTCAACTTTACCCACGAGTCGGACACCAGGGGGAGGAGCTCTGAGGAGCTGGTTTTCCACCTGACACTACATCACATCAACGCCACCTCTCAGACAGGAGTTATTCTAATGGCCCCTTTTATAAGCTACTTGCATTCATTGTCTGGATTCTTTAAAAATAGCAATTATTTTCTTAATAAAGCTCTCTCCAGGTTTTCTTGCTCATAAAGGGATAATAGAAAGCAAAACAGGGCATATTTATCCCATGGGCCAGGCGAAATCCTGTGCACCTTGGCAATGGAAAGGCCTTTTGGAGGTCAGAAGTGCATGATATGTGCGTGTGTGGGGTGTGTGCATCTGTAGTCACAGATACCTGGGTAGCTGAGGCAGGAGAATTCCAAGTTTGAGCACAGCTTGGGAAACAGCAGGAGAAGAGAAATAGGAGAGAAGAGAGGAGAAGGACAGGAGAGGGAGGGGGAGGAGAGAGGGAGGAAGACAGAGAGAGAGAGACACACACACACACACAGAGAGAGAGAGAGAGAGAGAGAGAGAGAGAGAGAGAGAGAGAGAGAGAGAGAGGGAGAGAGAGAGTAGAATTCTTGTAAATAACTGTAAAAGTCATTGATTACTATGTGAAGTAGTTTGGCCCTAATGAAAAATACCCAGAAAAACAAAAAAGGGAGTTATTTACACATGGCAAAAATATTAGAGTACAGAGCACCATTTGCTATGATGGAATGTCTTGGCACATCATTTGTGTGTTTTTGGTTTTATTTCTACCTAAACTGTGTAGACACCTAACTGCTCAATACATTCAAATGCTCATTCTCCTGCCTCTGTGGGCTGAAACAAATTCACATCATTATGTTCAGTGCGAATTCAGAACAGAAATAGAAACAACTTCAAATATTCCAAATGATGAAAACATGACACTTAGCATCATTTAAGAGATGATGGAATACCTGGAAACTCCAGGCAGGGAAAGATGGGACAACTCCCGACATACACAAGAGCAGGAAGCCGCTGTGAACCAAGCAGCATTTCTAGAAGCCAGGAGACTGAAGGTGGAGCAGGTATCGCCCTGGAAACTAGGGAACTTCCGGGCAGAAGCCAGGACATCCAGTGGGAATGAGGCCACAGGAGACAGGGCTCTGTAGAACGCTTTCCCAGGGCAGATGGACACACTGCCCTCACCGTCCAGCTTTCTGTCCATCCTGCTGTGTTCTGCACCAGAGGTTCTTGTGTTGGAAACTGGGTTCCCAGTGATGAGGAAAAGGTGGGGAAACCTTAAAGAGTGGAGCTAAGTGGAAGGCAATTAGGGGCCGAGAGCACTGATCCCGCAGAAGGACTAAGGTAGATCTGTGGACTGGATTAGTTCTCTTGCGAGTGGCTGTGATGAGGGAATCTGGTCCCTTAGCATCTCAGCACTCTCTCATGTGCTACTGTCATTGTGCCACCACCCACCACACGGCTTTCACCAGACCTGAGCAGGTGCTGATATCACCTTCCTGCTTCTCCAGAATTATGAGCTCCATAAACCTCTTGTTATAACAAAGCCTCGGGCATTCTGGTATAGCAGCACAGTGCAGAGTCTATCATTAGAGCCACCTAGAAGTTAGTTGTCAAGGGAGAATAAAAAATGGTACTTCTCATGAAGGACAGTACAGGAGGGGGAGGAAAGGGGTCTAAGGATGAGGGACAAATGGTTGGTTGGGGCTGATAGTGTCCTACCCATGGCAAACATCAAGTATGTTGCTTTAATACTTAAGTTTAAAAATTCAGTCCACTTTTTGTTTTCTTTGCTTTTTTTCTGAGTGAATTGTGACTCATCCCGTGTGTCCTGAGTAACACACAAATGCTGTTGTTTGTGGTGGCAGAAAAGCCAAGATCAGGAGGAAGTGCAAAGGAAAGAAATGAGAGTAGGTGAAGTATTTGACTATGACTTCATTAAAAAATAGCTTGGGTGGAATCCTTTATTTATTAATGCAATATTTCTTTTCCCAGCCTATTTTCAGAAAAGAAGAAAGAAAGCAAGAGAGAACTGAGTGTGAAGGTACTTGTCTGAAATTCCAGCACCAGAGGAAGTCAAAGCAGGAGGATTGTAAGTTGGAGTCCAGCTTGAGCAACTTAGGGAAACCCTGTCCCAAGAATTAAAAAGTGAAAAAAGCAGAAGGCTGGGATGTAGCTTAGTGTGAAGACCCTCAGCTCAGTACCCAGTACTGGCGGAGAAGAATCAACATGAGAGAAAGAAAAGGAGAAATATATCCATGACTGTTGTGCCTTCACTGGGCCCAGCATTTTTAGGAGCTTTATGGGTTCCTAGGTCCAGACAGAAATGGGCTCTGGGCCGAGGTTTGGTCTGCCAAAGGGCAGATCGATATGGCACTAAAGGGAACGGGTGCAGGATGCTGCGCACACCTATCCCTGCCCCTCCACTCCCCGAGCCCTCCGCTGTGCTCCAGGCACCATTCCCAGGCCTTCCCATGCCTCGGGGCCTGGTTCCTCCCTGGTGTGTGATCTGTCTGCACCTGTGGGAGCTGTCAACCTGCCTCTCACTCCTCCTCTAAAGCCCTCCAGACTCTTGTTAGATTCTTCAGATGATGGGCTAAGGATGTGGCTCAGGGTGCCGCACCTGCTTGACAAGCACAAGGTCCTGAATTTGATCACTGGCAACAAAAAGAAAAAAAAATGAAAGAACCCATTAGATCGGAATGTGAAAGCCACGCTTGCTGTGGAATTTCCTTATGGAGAGCCATCAGGTGCCCAGAACTTGACCGCACACATCGTGTGGATGTCTCTTTCACCTTTAAACCAAAAGTAGCTGCCAGATGCGGACACAGAGGTACAGCTTAATCTTCCCAGTAAGCCAGTGAGGACCTGGATCCTTTGTGTGTGAGCACACATTGCATTCTACTGTTCCATGAAGCTTCGGCCAAGCATTCAGGCTCCTCCTCCTGTGCTACAGGCCCTCAGGAACTAGAGAGTCAAAGCCATGGTCAGAACCCTGGACACACAGGAGCTGAGGTAAGCCGAATGCCTGCACATCCTTGGGGACTGGTCAGCACGTGGGCCAGGTCACTGCCTGGTCCCTGGACCCCTTCTCAGCCTTCCATCTCGGGAGAGATTCAGCATCAGGCAATTGAACACAGTTCCTTCCTTGTCTCTTCTCATCTAAGGGCTGTACCTGCTTCCTACGGCTTATTTTGTATCATTTATCAGGACTATTATAAAATCATTCTAATAATAATCTTCCCCCACCAGTCTTCATATCTGGTGTCTGAGAACAGAAACTTCTCATTTCAGTTATGAAGGATTGTTTCATCAAACCAAACGTCTGCAAAGCGACACATAATCTAAGCTCGAGGTTATGGATCTAGAGGTAAATGCAGAAATTCTTTTAGTTTTTGGATACAGAACGTTCACCATTCATTTTAAATGAAATCAAAATCCTATCTATACAGAAGTAGGAAAGAAATCCACTATAGACAGATTCATTTTTAATACCACCCACTTACCTATTACACTGGGACAAGAAAGTAATAGTTTCTATATCATGAAGATAGATACTTTTTATTCCTGTACATTGACTTTGACAAAGACAGTAAATACTATATAGAGAAGAGGTACATTGTGAAGAAATATTAAAACACTGATTAATGTAACATCAAGAAATGGAAAGTCCCCTGCCTAAAGAGAGAGAAAAATTAAAATGTCTTTGGTTCTTAATGAAATGGCACCAGGCTTATATAAATCTAAATTCCTTACCTTAACCTGAGTTTAAAATAATGGGCTAACTTGACAGTGCTTTACAAATCCTAGCAATGAACATCATCATTTATTACCAGAACGAGTGATAATAAGAGTAGCAGCGAGAGAGTGTGTATCGCAAAGACTCCAAAGAGTTTAGCGAGACAATATTTCTTTTGCACAATACTAAGATAAAACAGTTGTAAAACTAAGAGTTTGTTTCCTTCATTCTGAGGAGGAGGGCAGGTGGGTGTGCCGGTGAAACAGACTGCCGCCCTCTCCTGGAGGAGCATAAAGGAACATGCACAAACACGAGGGGCGATATTCACTCCACGGCGCAAGAAGGTACATAGATTTAAAGTCCATCACGGTAATTAAATTTCAATGTTGACACAGTACATCTCAACATTCCGTGTTCTAAATATAGTTTTGCAGTGCCTGGGAGCAAAATGCAGTGCACATGAATATTTATCACTGTTACAAACATCCTTTTGCCACATGTTCAGGAAACAAGCGCTGGGACCAGGACAGATGAAGCAGAGTCCACCGATTCTGGTGACAATTATCTCAAAATAGTTGAAGTCATCTTCCAGCCTCATAAGAGGCAGTGATTTTTCAAGTACTGTGGGTTACAAAGCTTCCTGTACAAATGAAATCTAACTAAAAGCTAAATGTTCGACACAAATTGAAGTGGAATAGGTCAGTGAACTCATGTAGACCCCTGATGTCACCACACCAGAGGAGACTTTGCAATGGGAAACCTAAAACTGCTACTTTAACCCATATATAGGTGAAATGAATAGTTGATTAATGCTAAGTTAACGATTTTAAAAGTGAATGACTTTAAGGCCCTGACAGATGGCAGAGAGCTCTGTGTTTCTAAAGAAAGTCACATGGAGTTGTTAGATCATGATAGAAGTAAACATTATTTGCTTTCTTCTACAAGAAGAAAGAACCATCCTGGTTCCTAGTCCTTCCAGGCCCTCAGCGGTGGCCCTGGTTTCTGCATAGAGCGCATCCTCCTCCTGCTTCCGCCTCCGGTCGGCGGAGCACCACAAAGAAATCCATCATGCCAGGGCTCCCACTGCTGGAAGTGCCTGGAACTGCAAGGTGCCTGGCTAAAACATCTTTGTGGTGTGAGATTTCCTTAAGTGCATTAAATTTATAGGCTCAGGTTAAGCATACATAGGTTAAAAATAATCTAAAGTCCTCAGTGACTTCTATGAACTTATTTTTTGCTAATGCTGCATGAGAGTAATGAGTAGACGAAATGCCTGCCCCACTCTGGGACCAGATTAATGGAACACTCATTATTTGGGATGTCAATGCCTTGGGGGCAGAGAAGAGAGCCATGGTCAGGGTATGGGATAAGCACTCTCAAAGCTCCCACTTGGAAGCAGCACACATCACTTCTGCTCACAGACACTGGACAGATTAGGTCAACTGGCCTTAAAACTCTCAACTTGACCACCTCAGTTTAATTTCTTTTGTCCCACAATTTCATGACTCCACTAAGGCAAATTTCCATTGAAATCCAGAAGGCTTTTTATCTGTTCTTCTTCTTTTTTTAGACAAGGTCAGGCTTTGTAGTTCGGGCTGGCCCTGAGCTCACTATGTAGCCCAGGCAAGCATCAAATTTAGCAATCCTCCTGCCTCTGCCTTCCAAGGGCTGGGATTACAGGCGTGAGCAACCATGCCCGGCACTGTGGTGAGTGATACTGACTGCTGGTAGGCATGAGTCACCACACGTGGTATTGTTGTATGTGTTTACCAGGGATCAAACCAGGGACCTTGCACTTGCTAGGCAGGTGCTGGAACCACTAAGCTAAATCTCTGTCCTGTTCTTCTTTTAAATCTCATCTCTCCCATATGCCCATCGAATAATCTAATGTCTGAGGCTGCTGTATCACATTAGATATCAAAAAGAAGAGACTCCTTAAGTGTCCTGAACAAAGGGCAGTAGGGCTTTATTGGGGCTGAGTCTCCCTGGAGGGTGAGTTTATGAAATCCTATACTTACGAACTCACAACTTCGAAAATAGCTTCAGTATACATTATGAGTGCCAAATGTGGTTTGCACGAAGAGGAACTGGGCTTTACCTTGTAGACATGTATTGATTCATGGATTGACAGGTCCACAACATAGTCATTCATTCATCATCTATAGTGAACCAAGCTAGCAGTGTGCTGGATCACAGAGGCGGGAGTACAAGCTGTCCTGGCAGAGACAGCTGACATCCAGAACAGTGTACACAACAGCTGACATGATCCCACATGTTACACCAATCCCAGCTCTCTCATGTACTGTCGATAAGACCTTGGACAAGTTAGCTGAATTCCCAAATCTTCCACATAAGCAGGGTGAAGAGAGTACAGGTAATAACTTCTTGTGTTCATTGTGAAAATTAATTGAAATAGTGAAGAGCACTGAGTTGTGCCTACAGCACAGACAGTAGTCACTAGACACTGGTCATGGTCACCATCACCATGACCATATGGTACTTTACAGAGATAGCACCAAAGAGAATCTGGCTTTGTAAGATTTCTTACATTTTGAAGTTAGGACAACAGAATAATGTAGCTATATAATAAGAGAAGGCTGACTCAAATAATAGAGGGGCAGTTAATGCTATTTCAGTCTCCCAGACCAGAATCAAAACAGAGAAACATGCTTTGAGGTGGACCAGATCAGAATGGTCCTCAGCATCTCTCCCCTATATAGTTGGGTTCCTGGCATGATACTTCCATTTTTTTGCTAAATCACTAGAAGTTTAGGAATTTTTCAGACAAATGTTGGTCAGTCCTTCAGGGAAGCTCTACAGTACCTTTCAGAATGTCAAAGGGACTTACACCAATCCCTAATTTCCTGCTGATCTTTACCATCTGTTGCCTTGACCTTTTCATCAAAGACAGCTCAAGCTGCCGGAAGCCCTGTGTGCTAACACTCAGTATGATATTCTTCCTGTGTTTCTTTGCCTCATCTCAGCACCACCACTTGCATATGTTTTGTCTTCCATTATGGTTTCAAACAGTTCACCAGAACACAAAAATATGTGGCAGAAAGAAAGGCTCCTGAGGGTCTATAACACACATGGCTGAACACTTTCAACTCAGTGTAATGTGGCAGAGCACTGAGAACATTTGCCATATGGGGTACAAATGTTTGGTGCCTGAAAGCATCTCTGATGGTCTACTACCTCAGCTCTCACAAGTATGCTGTCATTCTGAGTATCTGAAAAAATATATTAACAGTTTGTTCTAATGAATTATTCTATAAATTGCACAGACATTTCTTTGGGGGAAACTATTTCCTTTAAGTATCATAACAACCCATGCAGCAAGGAGTACCACTACATGTAACACAGGTTCAAGTTCAGTAAAATTTAAAGGGGATCATGATATGCTATGGTTTGCTTAGAGCATAACAGGTGAGGAGGGATATAAGAAACTTGGTCAAAACAACAAGGAATGTAAACCTTCAGAAAAAAACACAGTTCATTTTCCAAGTAAAGAGGGGAGCTTACCTGTCCCGTTCCATAAGGACAGACAGAAACTGGAAAGGATACTTTTTAGGGTGTAGATCTGAAATGTCTCCCAAAATCCGAAAGTTTGGTCCACAATGCAGCAATGCTTAGAGCTGGGGTCTTGGAAGGTAATTAGATTATGACAGGTCTAACCTTATCTGTTGATTGACCTGTTCATGCGTTCAAGATTTGATGACATTTTAAAAATTGAATTCTTGGGCTGGAGGATTAGCTCGGTGGTTCCAGCGCCTGCCTCATAAGCGCAAGGTCCTGAGTTCAATCCCCGGTAACAACATACAGTACTGGGGTGGAGACTCACGCCCATCAGCAATCAATACCACATACCACAGTGCCAGTTGTGGTGGCTCACACCTGTAATCCTAGCACTCAGGAGGCAGAGACAAGAGGATTTCTGAGTTCGAGGCTTGCCTGGACTACATAGTGAGCTCAGAGCCAGCCTGAACTACAAAGCGAGACCCTGTCTCAAAAAAAAAGATAAATAAATAAATTCTTTATTGGTACATCTTATACAAAGCTCACAATCACACTCAACATTGGGAAATTTGTACCAGTATATATTTTTACCCATTCCTCTAACTGCCCTACAACTCCCACCCACTATATACATATGCTTTCTCTGGGGAACATATCCTGTGCTTGGTCCTTTCTGTCTTGTTTCTTTGCTCTCTGTCTGCTTCCTCCTCCATGTGCTCCTTCTGTCAGGATATTCTGTTTTATCTCAGGCCCAAAGTAATGCCACCATAAAACCATACACAGAAACCTCTGAAAGTACAAGCCAAGACAAATATTTTCTTCTGCTGCTGCTTCTTTTTTGTTGTTCCTAGGGATTGAACTCAGGATGTTGTGCTTGCCAGGCAGGTGCTGTGCCACTGAGCTATATCCCCACCCAAACCTTTTCCTCTTTAAGAAGCTATTCTCTGTTCTCTGGTTTGAGAAACTGAAGATGTTAATGAGTTCTAGAATGTATGATGGATATTGTGAGATAGAAAATATTCAAAGGAAAAGGTGGGAGTGAGTAATGAGGGGTAAAGAAAAAATACGATGGTAATAAAAAAAGGGAAACAAAGCTTATGTAATTAGGGGGTTGGGGTTGTGAGGTGGGTAGGGGAATGGGAAAAATTAGGATTAAATTGTGTCATATACTGGTACAAATTCTCAAAATTGAGTGTGAATATGATGTGTACATACAGTGTAACAATAAAGATAAAAATAAGAAAGAAGCCATTCTTAACTATTTTGTTACAGCAATGGAATGCTGATCAACATAATAACCAACATATTGCTGAGTTTGAAAATATTTTTTACTTTTAAAACTGTCCAGAAAAGGACAGTATTTTGCCTTCTGTGATAATGAACTCTGTATTTCTAGAGGTAGAAATCTGCAAAACCATTTGTTAAGCATGCTAAATATATATAGGTGGTGTGGTGATTTGTAAAAGTAGTCACAAATTCTTTGACATTTCTTCTACAGAGAGAGCTATGCCTTTTCTGACTGTGTGTAAGCTTGAAATTGCTGTAATTAATTGATAGTATATGAGATTCGAGCAATGCCGTGTGAAATCCACAGGTAGTTCAGAAGAGCCTAGACCGGTGGTAGTAAACATTTTAGAGATAAGTGCCCAAACTGCAACCCCAAACCCCTTATTTATTGCAAACTGAACCTGAATACTGAGGTTTTAATTTAGAAAAAACAACTCATACATTAACATCTTTTACCTTGAAAGAAAAACAAATCACATGCATGTCATAGGTTTGCCATCACTGTCCTAGAGAATATTTGCCTGGTTTTCTTGAATACATGTTTGGGAGGCTCCATCTGCGAACCTGACTGCCATGCTATGAGAAACTGAAACTACATAGCAAAATCACACATGAGAAACAACTGAAATTAAGCAAAAACTTTCATTTACATCCCTTTTCACATGAATTTAGAAATAAATTTTGCTGAAATTTAATATTTTACTTGACAAAGGCACCATGAGTTATCCACAGGTCAGGGTCAACATGTTAAACATTTTCTTTGAGCCTATTACCATATATTCTGGTTTAGAGGGTCTGCTCAAACTGGTTTATGTATGTATGATATAGTTTTGACTTAGTAGTTAATTAGTTCCTCATCTCAAAATGGAAAAAAGGCTCAGATTTCTGCAAAGAACCTGTAAATGGTGAAAACTAGCAACAATGCCAGAATAAGGACATGAAAAGGTTGCAGAGCTGATGCTTGTCTTAGGTCAGGCTTTGAGCCAGTGACAGTGCCAGAGGAGATGCTGTGGCAATCTGGTCTTCAGAGGACTAACAAAACAACTGGGATATTAGCCAGGAGACCACTGAATTAAGATTCATAACACCCGACGGACCCTCACTTGAACAGTAATTGTACCCTGATGTACTGATTAGTAATAATGGCATTTTATACATATTTGTTACTAATACATGAGAATAGAAGGCTACAGAATTATAAAGATGCTCATGCTCAACTAGGTTTGACACATAAAATATCAATTTTATATGATTCAACTTTATTTATTAAGGTTAAATGCTGAAAAATCATATACTTTTGAGGTGAATCCAGTGACTGCTGCTATAAGGAATAACATGTTCAATAAATATGGCTTTAGGATTAAATGTACAGGAAGCTATGTACTATTGTTTCTTGACTATGTATGTATCCTGCCATATTTGAAAACAGATATGTGATCTGTTAGGAAATTACTGCTTTCTTTGGGGAGTGAGTAATTTTATTATAACACACAGGCCCTCTACAATTAGGACCCCAAGTCCCCTGATAAATCAGCAGACCCTGACTTGAATGACAATTGTGCTGCACTTGACTCCATTCTGCAATGATCTATTGAGAGAAAATCAACATTCCTTAGGAAAAAACATGCTTTAAAAAGAATGATCTTTATGGGAGTTGGTGGTTATAGAGAATTTTAGTGCCAATAAAAAGAAGATGAGGATTTCTTGTTCCTTTGAGGGCATGAGGTAATTAAAAAACAATATTTAGTGGCTTTTAGCACACCTATTTCCATGAAATCTCGGCACTAAACAATTCAGAGAAATCAGAAGAGATAAATCACCTAAACAGATCAGGAAAAAAGAAAATGGATAAAGTGACTATAATTCTACGACACCTCCACCTTCTTCAGATTCGTTAAATTACTTCAGCCTCTTAGCACTGAATCCCATAACACTCCAAAGCATGTGTTTTGCTTGGGTGTTTGTGGAAATTAAGTATCTGAAAGACCACACAGGGAACAGTTTTCCCTTTCAGGGACAGAGTTCCACTGAGCCTCCCCTACTCTCTTGCACATTAAGTCTCCATCATCAGCTCAGTTTGTTCATAGCTTCATGATATAGTATCCAAAACCAGATCTGGAGATGATGGGTTCATTTATTCACGTGCTCTCTGGATCACTGATTTACTCATCTGCTCTTCCAGTGACTACCGTGTCCCACCCAGTGGGAAAGACACAAAAGAGCTCAGCAATTTGTAGCCTGGAGCTATGGGATCAGCCAACAATTAAAATTCCAAACGCAAAATGAACTTTGCTCCCTAAAATGACATAAAATGCAAGAAGAAGAAAACAGATTGTTGAAAACTAATGTGTGGCAGCTCTGTGCAGCTCAGCAACTTGTGTTTTAAAACCAGCTCCTTCAGGAGCTGTCCCAAAGTTAAAATCGTGGGATGGAACACGGGAAGAGAGCAGAGATAGAAGGAGGAAGCAGAGTGGAAGGGAGAGCAAAGTATTTACCCCAATATCCCTGGGAATCAGTGTTCCAAAGCAGACACAAATATGTCAAAAGAATGTAGAAGCCAACTTTAAGAGTGAAGATTGGATCATATCAGCATCTATATAATCAACAACTACAATAGACTGAAATACTTCAATGAACATTTTTTTTTCTTTTTTTGAGACAGGGTCTTGCTTTATAGTTCAGGCTAGCTCTGAGCTCACTATGTAGCCCAGGCAAGCCTCGAACTCAGCAATCCTCCTGCCTCTGCCTCCCAAGTGCTGGGATTACAGGCGTGAGCCACCACGCCCAGCACTATGGTATGTGGTATTGATTATTGGTGGGCGTGAGTCTCCACACCCAGCATTGTATGTGGTTACTGGGGATTGAATTCAGGACCTTGTGCTTGCAAGGCAGGCGCCGGAACCACTGAGCTTGGGCTCTGGCCCAATACTTCAATGAATTTTAAAACTACATGTTTTTCATGATATTAAAAAATTATTAAGTCCTTACAGAGATTGTTAAGGAACAAACTCACAATTTTTTAAAAACTATAAATAAAAGAATCAAGAAAATTTATGCTATTAGTACCACTGGTTCGGCAAGCTTTCCCATCATAGGGACAAATTACCAAACATCTTCAGTTTTTAAACTTCAGGAAACTGGTGCCATCTGGTTCCCGCTGCAGAGGGCTGAGGCCTGCTGACCAGCCCACTCCACACAGAGCATGCAGACTACTCAGGTACAGACCCGGGCACCATCCCAACAGTGAAGGATTGAGGCCTGCCTGCCGGGCCCCGCCCCACCCCAGAGCTGCATTGTGAGGACCCAGGCCCAAGAGGGGCTGGAGTCATTCCCTAAATTCCTCCACACTGGAGCCGAGCCAAGAGACCAGGCAAGATATTAAAAAAAAAAAAAAAAAAAAGGAATCTAGCTTCTGTTTTGCCATCTACTCTTAGATCCCTCTATTCACCTCTTGTCCCCATATCTGTTCCTATCTTCCTGTCAGAAGCAATGCCCAGAAGTAAAAGACTCCTATGCTGCCCTATTTCTTCTGTACTATTATAAGAAGGTGAGCAAAGTCTCCAATGGTCTTACAGCATACAGTTGGTATGGTTTTATATATGCCCTTTTATACTCTGTTACCCGCTGGCATATATGAGGTTCTCGGGTCTAGGTGATCTTCATAAATCTCCTAACCCTATTTCACTCTCCTCCTGTCTCCCTACCTCCCTGATTCCCCAGTGACCTTTTATCCCCAAAGGGTTCTGGGGGTACATTTATGATCTATATGTTGTATGCACATTGCTGATCAATTCTAAATTTTGGCATATGGACATAGAGGTAACTCATGAGCTCAAAGTCTTCAGAATAGAAATTAACAAAACTTTTCATTTTATTTACTGTGTTTAATGCTGATATTGGTACTGGTTGTACTATGGTATGAAAGATGATGTGATTGTTTTGCTCAAATACCTCCCACAATGTGTTAGAACTGAGAACTCTCAAGGTTCGTTATAGATGCAAGCAGGACACCCCAGGAAGGTGCCACTTCCAAAGGGCCCCAGATAATAGAAAGAAAGAGGACTGAAACAAACATTGCCCTGTCATTAGGCAAACAAATACCATTAGTAACAACAAAAGAGTAGAAATGAGAAAATATACAAAAACCCAGACACAAAGATCACCACCACAGGGAAATTCAGAGAAAAGGGAAATAGGGCAAACTGAAACTCAAACACCAGGACCCTCTGAGATGGTGGCTAAAGCAGATCTAGTAAAATGGAAATCAGAACTCATCATTAAGATCAAAACAGAGATACTGTGCAGAGTGAAAGACATCATTAAAGAAGAGATCAGCAAGATGATAGAATCCAAGATAGCAGAAGCAATGAAACCTTTTATACAGCTTCAAGCAGAGCTCCAGGAAATGATGAAGGAGAATGAAAGCTTGCAAAGCAGGATGAAGGAAGCAGAGAACCAAATCTCAGACCTAGAGGACAGCATAGCAGTCAATGAGCTGGAAAGATATAACCTATGGAAAAGAGCAAGGGACCATGAGAAATCAATCCAACAGCTTCTAGATGACTCAAGGAAAAATAATATAAGACTGATTAGACTCACTGAGGAAGCAGGAGACAGTGTAAAAGACATAAAAAAGTCTTTGTCAGAGATAACAACAGAAAACTTCACAGAAAAAGAAATGGACATACAGATAAATGAGGCCTATAGGACTCCAAAAGGCCATGAAATAAAAATATCTACACCTAGACATATAATTATCAAGGTTCCAGATGCACAACAAAAGAATGAATTACTAAAAGCATTGAGAGAAAGGAAGAAAATCACTTACAAAGGGAAGCCCATTAGGATCACAGCAGACTTTTCAGCACAAACACTCAACACAAGGAGAGCATGGAGGGAAGTATTTCGAGCATTGCAGTAAAACAATCTCCAAACTAGACTGTTGTATCCTGCAAAACTATCTTTCAGAATAGATGGGAAATAAGATACTTCCATGATAAAGAACACCTGAAAAACTTCACAAATACAAAACGTGCACTCCAAAACATTCTAAAGAACACCTTGGGAAAAAAAAAAAAACAACACAGAAAATTCCACACCCATGAGAACCAGGAGAGTGAATTCATTGGGGCAAACAAGAAACTAAACAGAGAAGAGGAAAAGCAAAGAAGAAAAGAACCAAGAACAGGGAAACACGGCAGCTCTGAATATGTCCATATCAGTCATAACCATTAATGTCAGTAGACTCAACGGACCAATTAAAAGACACAGACTAGCAGATTGGGTCAAGAAGCAAGATCCTACAATCTGCTGCATACAGGAAACACACCTAATTTAGAAGGAAACCCATAGACTGAAAATAAAAGGTTGGAAAACAATCCTCCATGCCACAGGAAACTGTAAAAAAGCAGGAGTGGCTATCTTGTTTGCAGAAAATAGAGTCCAAACCCAAGCTGATTAAAAGAGATAAAGAAAGTCACTATATTCTTGTACAGGGAACAATCCAAGAGAAAGAAATAACAACCATAAATATTTATGCACCAAATTCTAATGTACCCAACTATATAAAACAAACATTACTGGACATGAAAAGCCAGTTAACCATGAATACAATAGTAGTAGGGGACTTTAATACTCCACTGTCACAAGTTGACAGATCAACGGGACAAAGAATCAGTAAGGAAATACTTGAGCTAAATCAAATTTTGAGTGAATGGACCTATTAGATGCCTACAGAATTTTTCACCATACAAAGCGAGAATATACCTTTTTTCTCAGCTGCTCATGGATCATTCTCCAAAATAGATCACATTCTAGTCCATAGAACAAGCTTAAGTAAATGCAAAGGAATCAAGGTTATCCCCTGCATACTATCAGACCATAGTGCCTTGAAACTGGAGCTGAATAGCAAAAGAAATTCCAAGATTCTCACAAATACATGGAAATTGAACAACACTCTGTTGACCAACCAATTGGCCACAAAAGAAATTAAAGAAGAAATTAAACAGTTTCTACAACTAAATGACAACCCCAGCACAACATACAGGAATTTATGGGACACAATGAAAGCAGTTCTGCGAGGGAAATTCATAGCAGTGAATGCCTACACTTGGAAAATAGAGCACACTGAAATAAACAATCTAACGATGAAACTCAGACCATTAGAAAAAGAGGAGCAAAACAAACCCAAAGCACATACTAGAAAGGAAATTATAATGATCAGAGCAGAAATTCATGCAATGGAGACAAAGAGAACAGCACAAAGAAAAAATGAATCAAAGAGTTGGTTCTTTGAAAGGATAAATAAAATCGACAGACCCTTAGCCAATCTTATCCATCAAAGGAAGGAAAAGGCTCAAATCCATGCTATAAGGAATGAAAATGGGGAAATCAGCACAGATCCAGAAGAAGTCCAAAGGATAATAAACACATACTTTGAAAACCTGTACTCCAAGAAGATGGAAAATCTAGAAGAAATGGATAGATTCCTAGACACATATGAACTTCCAAAGCTGAACAAAGAGGATTTAAAAATGTTAAACAACCTGATATCAATCTGAGAAATTGAAAATGTAACAAAAAACCTACCAACAAAGAAAAGCCCTGGTCCTGATGGCTTCACTGCTGAAATCTACAAAACTTTTAAAGAAGAGTTAATACCAGTATTTCTCAATCTTTTTAATGAAATCAAAAGGAAAGCAGTACTCCCCAAATCATTCCTTGAAGCAACCATCACCTTGATCCCAAAGGCAGGGAAAGATCCCACCAAAAAAGAAAACTACAGGCCAATCTCTCTAATGAACATTGATGCAAAAATCCTCAGTAAAATACTGGCAAACAGAATACAGAGAGTTATTAAGAAAATCATACACCCTAATCAAGTCAGATTTATCCCAGGGATGTAACGCTGATTCAACATATGTAAATCAATCAACATAATACACTATATTAACAGACACAAGGACAAAAACCATATGATTATCTCAATAGATGCATAAAAAGCTTTTGACAAAACCCAACACCCATTTATGATCAAAACCCTACAGAGAATCAGAATCAATGGACTTTATCTCAATTTAATACCAGCTACTTATGAGAAACCAACAGCCAGCATCATACTTAATGGGCAAAAACTGAAACCTCTTACACTAAGAACAGAAATGAGACAGGGATGCCCTTTGTCACCACTCTTGTTCAATATAGTGCTGGAAACATTAGCCATAGCAATCAGGCAGGACAAAGATATAAAAGGAATAAAGATAGGAAAGAAAGAAGTTAAACTGTCATTATTTGCTGATGATATGATACTCTATCTGGAGGATCCTAAAAACTCAACCAAAAGACTGCTAGACTTAATTACCAAATTTAATAGTGTTGCTGGATACAAGGTCAACGCTCAAAAATCAATAGCCTTTGTCTACACAAACAACAGACTCACTGAAAGAGAAATTGGGGAGTCAATCCCTTTCACAGTAGCACCCAGAAAAATAAAATATCTAGGAATCAACCTAACAAAGGAAGTGAAAGACCTCTACTCTGAAATCTATAGGACTCTGAAAAATGAGATAGAAAAGGAGATCAGAAAGTGGAAAGACATCCCTTGTTCCTGGGTAGGGAGAAGCAACATTGTCAAAATGGCTATAGTCCCACAACTACTATACAGATTCAATGCAATTCCAATTGAAATTCCAACGGTATACTTCACAGAGCTAGAGAAAATAATACAAAAATTCATCTGGAAACACAAGAAACCTAGAATAGCAAAAGCAATTCTAAGCAACTACCACATGGCAGGGGGTATTACAATCCCCAATCTAAAACTCTACTATAAAGCCTCTGTGATAAAAACTGCATGATGGTAGGGCCGGCGGGTTAGCTCAATGGTTCCGGTGCCTGCCTCGCAAGTGCAAGGTCCTGAGTTCGATCCCCAGTAACCACATACAATGCTGGGTGTGGAAACTCATGCCCACCAGCAATCAATACCACATACCACAGTGCCGGACGTGGTGGCTCACGCCTGTAGTCCCAGCACTCAGGAGGCAGAGACAGGAGGATTGCTGAGTTCGAGGCTTGCGTAGGCTACACAGTGAGCTCAGAGCCAACCTGAACTACAAAGTGAGACCCTGTCTCAAAAAAAAAAAAAAACTGCATGGTACTGGCAAAGTAACAGACCCAAGGACCAGTGGAATAGGTTAGAAGATCCAAAAACATCTCCGGATACACTAAGCCACCTTATCTTTGACAAAGGAGCCAAACACCCTCAATGGAGGAAAGACAGCCTATTTAACAAATGGTGCTGAAAAACTGGGCTTTAACCTGCTAAAAACTAAAGTTAGACCTATCTCTTTCACCATGCACAAACCAAATTCACAATGGATATGAGACTTAAACATTAAAACAGAAACAATAAGCCTACTGGAAAACAGGTTAGGCAAAACTCTTGGAGACATTGGCTTAGGCAGAGACTTTATGAATAAAACCTCTATAGCACAAGAACTAGCAGTAAGAATCAACAAATGGGATCTCATCCTACTGAAAAGCTTCTGCACAGCCAAAGAGGTCAGTGGCACTGCTAAAAGACAACTAACAACATGGGAAAAAATCTTTACTAGCTGTGTATCAGACAAAGGGCTATTATCTACAATATATAAAGAAATTAAACAGATCAGCCTCTCCAAGTTCAAAGACCCAATTCAAAAATGGGCATCTGAAATGAACAGACACTTCTCAGAGGCAGAAGTCAAAGCAGCTAAGAAGCATATGAAGAAATGTTCAACATCACTCGTCATTCAAGAGATGCAAATGAAAACAACACTGAAATTTCATCTCACTCCACAAAGAGTGGCCACGATTACAAAATCAACCAACAATAAATGCTGGCATTGTTGTGGGGAGAAAGGAACCCTTCTCCACTGTTGGTGGGATTGTAGACTTGTGCAACCATTGGGGAGATATGTGTGGAAATTTCTCAGAAAACTAGGACTAGGGGTCTCATTTGACCCTGCTATCCCCCTGCTAGGAATATACCCAAAAGAATTTTAAAAATCACATTGGAAAGACAGATGTACACCCTTGTTCACAGCAGCTCAGTTCAAGATAGCTCAATCTTGGAAACAATCCAAATGTTCATCAACTGTAGAGTAGATAAAGAAGATGTGGTTTTTTTTATAAATAAAATGGAGTATTATTCTGCCATAGAGAATGACAAGACTGATTCATTTATGTGCAAATGGATACACCTGGAGGACACACTAATAAGTGAAATAAATAGATCACAGGCAAATACCAGATCTTTTTTTTGATTGAGCACCTGTAGATGCAAATGAGCTCTAGAAAGTATGACATTTTTTGTAGAATGGGAAGTTTCCAAAGGAAATTTGGTGTGGGAATGTAATGAGGGGAAGGAATAAATATGATTCTGAAAGAAAATAAAAGAGCATGTATATAGCGGGTGGGGAGGTGTGGGTGGGTAGGGATACGGGTAAAAATGAGAATTAACTTGTATAGTACATTGGTACAAATTCCCCGATGTTATGTGTGATTATGAGATGTATATAAATTGTATAATTTATAGACATAAATTATAATTATATATAAATAATAATTATAATTATAAATAAAGAATTTTTTAAAAGAACTTTAGGAGAGATTTATTCAGCTCATGGTTTAAGAGGATTCAGTCTGTGACCAGCAGGGAGGAAGACTATTCACCTCAAGGCAGCCAGGAAGTGGAGAGGATCAGAAAAATCAGGAGAGGAAGTGCCAGGAAACAGATATAGTCCTCATGGTCACACCCCATGACCACCCAGACACACCCAAAAGTATGCTTTAATTAATCCAGGCAAACTGACAATTATCATTAGGGGTCACTGGTAACCATTAGACAGATAAGGGGGATTTATATGTATATTTTTATGAAAATGTACATCTCATACATGAAAAAAGGTTAAGAAAATAGGAATACCACCATTTTTTAGCTCTATTATACTAACAGATCTAGGCATTGAACACCAATGGCAAATCTACCCACAGAACTCATAGTTATTTTGTTCTTAGTAAATAAACAGTACTTGATATGTAGAGTTCTTGGCAAAAAAATGAATCAATATAATTTAGCTTTTAGTACTGACTACAAATTCCAGTCTTATGCTGCATAGAAACATTTCAGTCATGATGGACCACATATTTGCCTTTGCTTACACAAAGTTATTTTGTGTAGTGATGCCACAGCCATCTTAGTTTGTGTCAGCACATTCTATGGTGTTCACACAGGGATGAAATTGCCTAAAAATGCATTTCTTAAAACACAACCCTGTCATTAGCAGATAATGATGTCAGTACAACCTTGTCTGAAAGTAGAATTGGAAGGGAATGGCTGTAGGGACGTGGCTGAAGACGAAGATGAGACATCATAGAGCAATGAGTTAATGTTTATAGAAGTTGGTGATGGATAGATATGTGCAGGCTCTTCTTATACTTGTGTTTGTCTGGGATTCTCCACAATAAAAAGCAAAAGGAACATTAATAAGCATTTAAACTTGTATAATCAAA
The DNA here is from genome assembly GCA_004025085.1 of Thryonomys swinderianus. Lineage (NCBI taxonomy): Eukaryota > Metazoa > Chordata > Mammalia > Rodentia > Thryonomyidae > Thryonomys > Thryonomys swinderianus. The sequence continues at coordinate 34,129 of PVIC010000042.1, forward strand.
AGACCAATGAGAGCTATCTAATTGAGGCTCATTCAGACTTTCCAGGCATTTTATTGGATGCTTAATGTCCCAGCTTTCTCAGATCCAAAGCTTTCTCCAACATGGCAAGTACATGAATATATGTAAATAAAATGGAAAGAAAATATGACCCTCTAGTTCTCCGTGCCCTTTGTACAAGATACATGTATGTGCCGGGCGTGGTGGCTCACGCCTGTAATCCCAGCACTCGGGAGGCAGAGACAGGCAGATTGCTGAGTTCGAGGCTTGCCTGGGCTACATAGTGAGCTCAGGGCCAGCTTGAACTACAAAGCGAGACCCTGTCTCAAAAAAAAAAAATACATGTATGTGCACACACACATAATACATGCAAAAAATATCCTCAGATGCATATTTTTTGACATTATGCTTAAAACTCTTTCTAACCATGTTGGAAAAGGCACCTCAGGCTGATAATAAATGAACTAATATTTCAATTAGTACAAAAACAAGTTTTAGGTTATGTACCATACAAATGATTATGCTGGCCGAGGTAGACAGTGTTTATAAAGTATGCTCATGAACACACAGATACTGTCCCACAAAGATTAAGGGATTCTCTCAACTGTCTGTAGCTAGGTTAATTTCAGCCTGGGGAAAATGCAGTAGACCTAGGAATTCCACAGTTTACAGTCATTCAAATTTCCCGGGACTGATCTTTATTTCCGAATTTATGGATTCTTCTACATCTAACAAATCAAGCAATAAAAAGATGGTTCTCCTATCTTTTATATCAAAGTTCAAAGTATCTATCTTCACTATGAAATGTCGGCACAGTGAGTTGAAATATGAAAACACAAAGGGACAAGCAAAACCCCCAAATTTCTGAATAGTAATGAAGTCAATTGTGACAGAATAGCTGGTTTCCTCTGATTGTTTACTACACTGAGTTGTTTATACAAGATGGGAACCCTTCCGGGTTCCTGCATTATTAGAGCAAATTAGCACGTTCAAAAGTCGTGGATTACTGCAGATGAAAGTGTTTTACCAACAGGGATTTTATCGCTGGCAAATGCGATTATATATCCATTAGCATCCATGAGCCAGACAAACATGTGTCACGTGCCTGCCAGAAACACCTCAGTGTGAAGATTTTAATTTTTGTTAGTTTAAACAAAGGGATTTTTATCCAGGGATATGGTAGTTTTTAAAAAAAATGGGTACTAAACCAGGGCAGGTTATTTCTGTCCATTAAGTAGTTGTCAGACCTCCCCCCCATTGCTCTCTAAGAATGTTAGAAAAGAACCGTCGCTGTCATTTTTACAATAACACAAATGCTGTCCATCTACTTAGTTGTTCTACTGTCCTCCCTCAGCAAACATACTGAGAAACCTGCAGGAACTTGAGGAAATAATAAACTGTTTCTTTCTGCAAGTGAACTAAATGGCACATAAGGAGACCGGAAAGGTGTGTCCCCAGGGCCACTGGCGCTGGAAGCACAGTTCCGCTGGGCTCTCCTGTTACAGCGCTGTGCTGGAGGCCTGGGTCGCCGCCACCGAGGGCAGTATGGCCACACGCAGGCACAGGAGAACAGGGCCTCGCTGCTTTGAGGGTGCAGGTGTAACTGCTTCGCTGCTTTATCCCAGCTCTGTTCCCGACAGGCACCGCTGCGCTGCGATGAGCTTCAAGCAACAGCTGGAGGAAGAAGAGCAGCCAGTTTCCAAGGCCTATCGGAAAATGAATGTTTTTATGACATGATTTATAAATGATATTATATCTATGAAATTTTAATGCTTTAATTTTGGCCCACATGGCATGAATTAGTGAGCCAAGATACAATGGGGCCTCACTTTCACAGAGCAATTTCCACGAAAAGATGAAGGGGCCGTAGCTCTTGCTAAAGGTTACCTTCGCAGCAGGAGGAGGCGGGTGACCGCAGCCCAGCATGGCTTTCTACAGAATGCTCCTCTGGAGGAATCAAAAGCTTCTCATGCTGTAGTCTTGTAATCAAAATCAAATTAATGGGAAGAGGAACAAGTTCTACTTGGATAAGATTTAATGAGAACAAATTATTTATAGCAAAACAGATCAACAAAGAGGAAAAACATTTAAAAATATTTAAATATTGGGACTCCATTTCTTCTGGTCCCATCATACTTATTCATGAAGCAAGTCCACAAAGGAAAGGAACTTCACATGAAGCCACAACCTTAGATTATAATCTCTGAGTCACAGAAATAGATATTTGTTTTGTCTTACTTATATGGTTTTTCTTTCTCTTTGCCTTCCCTCCTTTCTGTTTTTGTTTTACTTAGGGGGCTTAGAGATAGGATCTCACTATGCAGAAAAGGCTAGCTACTGAACCTACTGCACAGCCTAAGCTGGTCTTGAATTCACAACCCTCCTGCCTCAGCCTTCCAAGTGCCAGTTACAAGTATTTACAACCATAATCAACTATTGCCTTCAGGGGTTTGTGGGGGACACAGCATGTTGGCTGCTGCTCAAACAGCATTGCACAATCAGTTGGGATTAGATACCTAGACTAGACCAGAAATCTCATGTCAGACCTGGCTTTGGTCTCACAATCTAGGGAGGGAGGGGACCACTCTCTCAACATGTGTGATTCTACTATGTTAAACTGCAAGCAGCACAGTTCAGGGGAAGGAAACAGCTACCACAGAAAGGCTCCAGGAAGAGATGAAGACTAAGGGCTTGAACAGGAACTGAATATAGAAGAGTTTGACAGGTACCAGAAGACAGAGGGGCAGTCCTGGCAAAAGATCCTACTGGATCTAGAATGGCACTTGGAAACTGTGGATAATGTGTGTGTTTGGGAGCTGTAGAAACATACATTCAAATCAACTTCCTTAATCATGAGACCTTCTCATTGCTTATGACCACTGTGAAAATGGTTCATCCGGGTCCCAGAGTCCACTCTCTGGTACTTTTCTCTGACAATCACCGCTACATTCTAAAGGTATGAAAAAGTTCTATAGAACTAAGTTCTATAGAAAAACTTTATAGAACTAAGTCTACGAGATTGACTAAGGTCTAACTGATGTCTCTTAGAAATCTGAAAGGTTTACCAGCCTGCATTTTGGAACAGCAGTGTTTTCAGCCATACTTGAAAATACCTGTTTGCATCTGGCTTCTGTGGCATTAGGCTGTGAAGATGCTTTGGACTAACTGCAGCAGGGGAAAAGCTATGATTAATTCTGGATTGGGAGTATGCAATTAACTCTATGGAAGCAAATCAGATGGAAGCCTAAATTGTTTTGGACATTCTGTGGTAGCAAAACTTTGGTTTATCAAGAGATATAAATTCTTTTTGGTTTCTATAGTGTGTAGGTGCTGCCAATAGTTTCTGTCACTTGGCCTTTCTTGGTGCCTCTAAGGTTCATGGTCAGAAATGCCCACTAACAGATAACTGGCTACTCTTTTCTCCACTGCAACTGGTGGTCTCCAGGGCAGAGGCAGAGGATTCTTTGAGAAGAGCTGCCTGAGGTTTCTCTAGCTGGTCCTGCCTGCACTGGCCACCTGTCTGCTGTTTAGAGACGGCATCCTCTTCCCCACCAACCTTCTGTTCCCTGTCTCAGACTAATGATGATATATGGGGTGATGTGCTCTTCTTAATTATGAAAATTGCTTTCCATTGGTTCCAAGGTTTTTATTTGATGTCTTCTCAGAGTCTTGGCTAGCCTTTGCACCTTGGGCCCCTTAAGAAAAATTATATATTAGTGACCCCAGATGGGATCTAACACACAGCTTCTAACCAGAAAGTCTTACTTAGATAAAGGAAAGCTGACGTTCTCACTGTATGTTTGATGACTGCACCAATGATGCAATTTGTAAATAAAGTCTGTCCTATTTTAATGGGCCATCGAGGCCACACAAGGATACAACCATAGTTCTCAAGTGCTACTGGAAATAACAAGATGGAGACAAAACTCCTTTTTCAGAATGGACAAATGTTAGTGTTTGTGATGGGTATGGATAAGAATGTAGAATGACTATCTTCATGTTGGTAATTAAAATAGGTTTCCACTTCCACTGCACATAAAGATAAACTTTCACCATGGTTCAGGTCAAGATATTTCATCACTGGCTTCTCTGTGATAGCATGCTCTGCGTATCAGTCTTTTCTGAGTTTAAAAAAGGCATGTATTTTAGCTGTTTTAAGCTGCAATACAGAATTCAGAGTTTCTTCAAGTGACTCAGCTCTGCAGAAAGAGCCTCAAGGTCAACTTCCTTGACTAAATTAGCTCTGCACATAGAGCAGCGAGGGAGGGAGGGGCCACCTTCTCAACCAGCCAAATGAGGGAATCAACCTTGCTGGAAGCAGTGACAGATGTCAAAGCCAGACCACCTCACCACCAGCGCTTCCATGTGCCCCTGGTGCTCTTGGATACAACATATTATTTTCATCATCAGTTTTAGGAAGAAGTTAGTGCTTTAGACCCATTTGAAGCTTTTCTTGGCTACTTGAACTCTGAAGCTTGGGAAAGAAATATGTGTATTCCTCAACTACACTGCTTGAGACAGTTTCCAGAGATTTGGATATTACTTTAAATAGAAGAAACTATGAGCTCAAGGAATTCAGATTAATATATGGACAATCATTTTAAAATTAGAGCAACTGGGTGATAGATAGACTAGGCTTCCTCAGGAAGTAGAGAGCTTTCTATGCTAGAGATTTAAAAAAGACACTGATAGCCAGGCGTGATGGCTCACACCGGTAATCCCAGCACTCAGGAGGCAGAGACAGGAGGATTGCTGAGTTCAAGGCTTGCCTGGGCTACATAGTGAGCTCAGGGCCAGCCTGAACTACAAAGCGAGACCCTGTCTCAAAAAAAAAAAAGACACTGATAGTTACTCTATAACATATGAACAAAAGGATTCTGCCATGGAAGAGGGATTTTAGGAACAAGGAATTGGGAGGAGGTTCAATCATATAAGTTCATCCCTAAAATGCTATGACCTGAATAGAGTCTATCTAGTTGATGATGAATTCTATATAGTTTTAAATAATTGTCAAAAAGTATAGTTATATAATTGCATAAAATCTCATCTAGAAATAAGACTGATATGATCATATTAGTTTTACATAACCTTCTAGTTTATACAACAGCTTAGATGAAAATTTTGCCAGATACCAGGACCTATAAATGCTTACCTAAAATAACATGGCTCCAAAAATTTTACCATATTGTCAAATTTCACATTTCTCCCCTCTCCCTTCAACTTTCTATAGATTACATCCTCCACCAAGACACTTTTGCATTATTCATTACAGTATTTCTAGCATCTAAACAGTGCTTGGCATATAGTAGGTGTTCAATGAATATTTATTGAATTATGAACATTTTCTTACCCATAGCTTTGTGAAAAGGATAGGGGTAGCTATCTGTATAGAGAAAATATTTTCCACAGACTGCTCTGCTGGCTCTGTCACCCACCTACTCCTATTCATAGCTGCTCCAAAGACTCTAGGAACATGACCAGACGGACTACTCACACTTTCCAGAGGCATAACATCAAAGGCTACATTAACACTGGCGACTGTAAATGAAAGTGGTTTATTTTTCTGAATGTTGTTCCATTGTTAATCATTATTTTTGAAAATGAAATTTTATTTCCCATAAATAAACGAGAAGGAAAGGGAAAATAACTACCTTGGCAAAACCTTTATACATACTGGGTCACATCACTATAAAGACAGAGTCAAGCTGATGTTTTCCCTTTTTCCCTGTGGGGGAAAAGCAAGCAATGTGACACAGGACACAGAGTCACACAAAGGTCAGTGTAGAAAAGCTGCTGAGCACCAAGGAGTCCTTCTTGGTCCCCACGTGCCCCAAATGGTAAAGTACATAAACAGAGCCTACTCCCCGGAAATGAGAACATACATGCTGCTGATGTCCATTGTGATGCATGTTGCTACATTCCAACAACAGTGGGGTTTCTGCATGGAAAAAGAAGCAGGTGGCACGGTGACCTGTCAGATTGCCTTTGACATTTTATCAAGTGGCCGAATGCTTGCGAGAGGACTCAAGAGGCCATTCCACTCGCCCTCACTGCTGATCACTGAACAAGAGGCGGTGGGATCAGAAGACACCTCAAAGGTGCCCAGACAGGACACAGTCAAGTGGCTTCTGAGTTTGCCTCAGCACCTCCTTTGCCAGTGAACAGTGAAGCCCTTTTCCCCACAAGTCCCCTCCCTTCAAGTCTAGCCACATCCACCTGTGTGAACATCCCAGGACTTTCTGCAAGTGATAAAATGAGCGCTTTGATTTTGCCTCCAAGTGAGTATGGAGTTTAAGACATTGGCTAAAACTGTTCAAAATGGCACTTCCCCATCCCCTTGGCAAGCCAGGAAACTAACAATACTCTGACAAGCTGAAGAATTCCTTAGCTGCCTGCTGCCTGTGCAACAAATTTCCTTCATCAACTAATTCACTAATTTGGGGCTTCTTGAGAACTCAGCTAATTTGTAAGAACAGGTGGCTCATTCCATAAGTGTTCAATAAAGATTCACACATGATTACACATACAGCATTGCCTTAAAAACAAATGGATAAATGTGTGTATTTATGGAGAAGCTAAAGAGACAGGCAAGAGATTCTTCAGCAGCTAACACTGTGCATCTGGTGATCTGGCAAAGTTCTTCCCATAGCTGGTGGGGGAAGGGAACAGAAGCTGGTGACATAAGGACATGAAGTCCTTGTCACACGGACAATTAGCTATTCTTGGAGAAACGACCACGAACTGATGGATCTGTGGCAAACAAGAAATGCCTAATCACAGTTTTGCTGTTATTTTTTGCCTCTTCTTCTGTTTACCTGGCCTTGAGCTTCTTCCTTCATGCAGCATTTATTGAGCATTTAATAGCACTTAATGTGTCAGCACCATTACAGTCCCTGCAATCAGCTGTCTCCTTTCATTACGAAAAGAGGAAAGAGTGCGTTAGGTGGTTAAGGAAGCATCTCGTTTACAAACTAAATTAAGTACGGAGACATTACTGGGATAGGTAAGAAAAAAAGAGAATTCATGTAAAGAATTGAAAAGGCAATCAGTTGCCCAGGCAAAATATTTAAAAAAAAGAATGACAGCAACAATTCTGGTGGAAGATTTGTTGAATTTCAGACTATTTTCTGACAGAAAAGATACAACTTTCTTAAGGAAAATGCCTAATATATGAGAAAAACAAGATACTAAGTGGTTTTATTATTGCGTATTTTGCTTAAAAGGGCAATTATTTTTTGCTAAGACAGTTGTGCAAAGGAACATAAAAACTTTCTCTCCTGTTTCTTAATAGAGAACTTGGAAACCTGAATAGATGTTGCATAAACCATTAACTTCAAAACAGCAGAACCAAGAAGAGTAAAATACAGTGAGCACCAACAACAGTTGTGAATTATCCATACCTTGCACGGTGACAATAAATTCAGACACTTTTTATATACGGTAAATAAAGTGCACCAACTTGCTCAGACAACTAGACCCTTCTTCCCTACTTACAGTCTCAGCTATCCTTTTATTATTTTTATCTAGGGAAAACAAATGTTTAGATTTTAAGGATTGTAAATACTTCTAGTTCTTTGAAGTTTTAAAATAAAGGTTAATGGAGGTGATGAATTCATTGCAGTTCTGTAACAAAAACACGATTTCTAAAAGAAAGAGGGTCCAGTTCCTACAACTGGTGATAAAATCATGGCTGTGAAAGTTCTTAACTGGTGCCTGGATTATTGGCCTTTATAAATGTGAAAATTATTCCTTTTGAAAGTAGATAGAAATAGAGGCACCAATATTTTTTGGTTCAAGGGTACAAGAGAGGTATAGTTCTTTTCATTAATTTGCTCTAAAAACATTCACAGCATCTAGTGAACCAGGTATCACGATAAGTTCAAGGGCTGTGAAGGCAAAGAGAATGTTATCATCAAGGGCTATGGTAGAGATCAGTGCTCGGGGAGGGCTGTGTGAACTCAGAGGGTTCTCAATCAGATTCCCCAGCAGAGCTGAGGATGCGTCTGAGAATAAGGAGAAGATGGGCGAAGACGGATGAGGATGGGGTGTGGTTGGGTGCTTCTCTATGGCAAAGAGAAAGCCTAGAGTGGCTAAACTACCACATAGTGTGAAAATGAAAGCAGCTTGGGGATGCCTAGAGAAGGGAGGAGGGAACCATGGAGGTAGGAGCTAAACTTTTTTCTTAATGCCAGGGAGAAGCGCTGCTCAGTAGCCTAGGCCCGTGTTGACCCTGGCCTCATGTGTTCATCCTGGCCAAGGACTTCATGGACCACCTGCTGACCACAGACCCTGGTGCTCCAGTGACTGCCCTGCAGGCCTCGAGGCACCCACGGGTGGTGAGCATGGCGTCCTCTGTGTCTGTAAAGAATGCACACTCCACCTCCCGGAACTCAAGCATGGCTCCTCATGCAGCTGGAGCACGGTCTTCCCAGCTAACGCTCCAGCCATCCACACGCTGTTTGTACGGGAGCTCAACCTGTGCTGTCAGCAGCAGTGCGGGCTGAGCCACCAGCTGTGGCACAGGCACACTATGGCCCAGTGTGGCTGCATTTGCTGTATCATCGGGGCCCAGTGCCCGCTGGCCAGTGGTCTGTGGGGAGTTCCTGACCCCAGCATCTTCTTTGTTCCTCCAGCCACCCTGTCCACAATGGGCCTGGGTCTAGTGTGACAGAGTGGAGGTGGCCCAGGAGGCTAAACGCCCCTGACCCGGGAGCATGACCTGGCACTGTGGTCTGTTTAGGTGGGCACTGCTCAGTCTGTGTCCAGGAAGGGACAGGTCACATCCTTCGCTGTCTCCCTTCCTCTCTCCCTCAGACCAGAGGGGCTTCCAGTGCTGGGTGGACAGTGTCCTATGGCCCTGGGCCCTTTGGGACAGTTATTTTGAACACTCCTCTTTCACCCATGGGGCCTTCCTCACTAGCTCCCCACATTCTGTGCCGTTCTCACCCTTAAGGTCTTGAGCCCCAGCTTTGGCCTTGCTGGACTGCAGGCCTGGGTGCCTTGCTGACCAACAGCTCATGGTTAGATCCAACCCCATATCTCCCGCCAGGCTTGCCTCCCTTCTGGGCCCTGGAGGTGGTGCCACGTGTGGACCTCAGCGCTGCTGGCTGGCTCACTGGGCTCCGGGGAGCTGAGTGCCTCCTGCTCAGCACTCTCAGTTTCTCCGCAGAATCCAACCTTGCCTCCTTCTCCTGCTTAGATACCCATTTCATCCCCCTGGAGCCTTCTTCCCAAGTAGGGGGGTTAAAGTGAAGGAGCCCCATTGAAGCTACCTGGGGGACTGGGAGCAGCCGGCCGAGGCAGAGGGTTCCCCTTGGATCCCACTGTCAGCTCTAGCGCCATCCTTTGGTACCATCCATTGGCTCTTCCTCCTACAGGGCCAATTGTACTCTCCTCCCACTTTCATGAAGGTGCCAACTAGTGTCTGGCCTGGGAATCAGCAGCGAGAGGGGAGCAATGGATGCTCTTGCTGCTCACCCACAGTCCTCCAAAAGGAAACGAAAAGGGAGGGGGGTCTGCTGGGCTGCTCAGCTCCCTTTCTCAGTTTGCAGCCAGAACAGTTCCAGTGGCTGCCATGGTATCTCTCCGCCACCATCAACAACCAGGCTGAAGCTCTGGGCTTCCCCCTCCCTCCAAAGCTGTTTTCACAAGCAGGGGCAGGCCAAGCCTCCGCCGTACCCAGGGCCCTGCGGGCTGGGACTTTGACTCCCACACAGCTGTTCCTAGTGGGCAGACCTGGGCCACGCTCTCCTCTTTCTGTAGGAGCCACCACCAGTGGGTATCAGTCCAAAGAGACCATACTGTGCCAAGCTGACTGTGCCTTCTACACCTCTGTCCCTTGCTCTGGTCAGGAGGGACAGGAAAGACCAAGCCCCACAGCCTTAGAATTGTGAGCCACTTTCCCAGATTTCTCTAGGCTTCTGATGTGCAGCAGTTTTATTTCCTGTCTTCCCCAAGACAGGCGTGGTCCTGTGAGTATGAAGAGGGATCTTGGGCTTTTGCTAGGTTCATCCCAGGAACCCCAGATGGAGAATGTGCAGTCACACATTTTGTGTGCTCGGTTTGTAAATGTATCCTCTGTTTTCAATGAAACTCCCTAGGTAAGCATTCCCCAGGGAACTGCCCATCCATCCCTCCCTAAGTAAATAAAGAATTGCAGATGCCATGCTAAGGTCTAGGAATAGGGGGGAGTCACTTCTTTGACATGTGGCATGATCTGGCTTGCATTGTGGAGGAGGCTGTTCCAGAAAGCAGTGGAGTGGTGACAATTAAGTGTAGTGAGCGTGACAGGGGCACAGAGGCAGAGTAGGTAAGACGTGGTGTTGATTGGACACAGGGGTTCAGTTCAGAGAAATTTGGATGATTAAGACTTTGAATTCAGCCAAGACAGGAGCCAATTCCATCACCAAGGTTAGGAGAACAAGTCAAGATATTTTGGCAGAGGGGAGTACGTATGCTGGTTTGCATAGTCTGAACTGCAGTTGTCTAAGCAGTGATATCTCTGGGGTCAGGGATGTTTGGGTCAGGATCTCAGCAGGCAAAGGCCGAGAATATAAACATACAAGTAGTATGTGAAGCCATGGTCTGGCTGAGGTCATTCGAGGACTAGGAGTAGAATGGACAGAAAAAAAGCAAGGGAAAGTCTGAGGAAACAGAGTACTTCTGGATCAAGACAATGAAGATAAAAAGGAGATAATGAAAGAAAAAACAATCAGGGTGGTGTTTCCTGAGACAGAAAAGAGAGAATTGTGATAAAAGTAAATGCATCAAATTCCCTTAGAAGACAAGTAGAGTTGTTCAATAAATCAGACACATAACAATAAATTTTGCATGGTTTCTGTTGCATGAGAAACATAAAGTATAAATAAAGAGCAAAATAAGAGACAGATGGAAGGAAAGGAAGAGAGAGAGACAGAGAAAGGCAGAGAGAGACAGAGATCTTTCCTAAAGGGGGAACAAATCAAGAGATAGAGGCCAGGGAGGGAAAGGAGATGTAAAAAGGAATTAAGGTATATTATGTACATACACCAACTCCACAAAAAGAATATAAACACTGGACAAAACAGTATGGACAAAAAAGGAGAGAATCAAAAGACGCATAGAGGGGGAAGGGAAGGAAGGGAAGTGGATTAAAAAAAGGAATTAAGATGCATTACATACATGTACCAATCCTCCTGAGGTATTAACAAACACTATGCACTATAGACATGTGGTATAAAATAAAATGTAAAATGTAAAATGCATGTAGTTTGGCAGTAGAAGATGTCACTGGTAGATTTATTGGTGTGATATGTGAAAAATTAGTGTATGAGTTGGAATAAAGGAATATTTAGGGAAGAAACTATTAAAAGTACAGACTTCTTTTAAACACACTTAAATAGGGTATTTTGAAGTATGGACAAGTTTTATCATAGTACACAGAAGGTTACAATATTAGGAAAATAAAAGATAAGAAGAGATAGATATAATTAAATGACTTGATATGCAGCATGAGGAAAAATCGATAGTACACAGAAGTAACTGAAGATAAAGAACCAAAAATATGGGGGATGGAAGTAAAAGAAGGCCCGCTGGTTTGAGGGCAGAAGACCTAAAGCTGTGGTGATGAATTCCCTAGTACTAGATATATTTTAACAATGATATCCCATGAAAGTATATATTTTGTAAATATATTTGCAAAAGGTTTAAATTTCTCACTGAGTTAAAATGAACATTATTAGCTCAACCAACACAAGGTGTACACACTTCATAAATGGCTGGATTAACTTTTCTCTGAATTAAACCATTATTATTATAATTTAGGACACAGCCCTTCCTTAGCTTTCCTGGTTTATCACAGAAAACGGATGGAGTGTACACTTGGCCTCACACAGAAAAGGATCCTTGATTTAGATGGCTCGACACGGGTAAGACACCAAATGACTTGACTCTCAGAGAAAAGTAGATGCTAAAAACCCATTTTCTTAATTTTAGGAACCTCCCCCAGAACACAGGATTTTCACGACTTTAAAAATACTCACTGATGCTAACAGCACAAATGATAAAAATGACTCGTGCTGAACCACAGGCCCTGCAGCAACCAATTACTGAGAGTTGTTTCCAGCGAGAGATTTGATGCTCCAGTCAGAGCCTTACGGGCACCCTCAGATAACCCACAGCCCGAGAGGAAGCCGGAGGGAATTTCCCGAGCGCTGTCCCAGCTTGTCTTAATTGTGGTCCTTACAGGAGAGTAATTATTTGGAAGGATGTGTGCATGTTTTTCAAGCAATCAAGGTTTTCGATTTCAGACACCACTTCTTCCAAAGTTGACTTGCTAATAAAGTTGCATTAACATGATTTTATTTCGAATGTATCATTTTGATTCACCTAGGAGTTTTTGTTTTGATTTGCCTGGGCTAATTTTGCAGCAGGACAGACACAGAAAATTCTTCACACAAAGTTCATCTGGCAGCCCTTGTGTTTCCTGAAATAAGCTACTGGCGATGTTTCTATTAATTCATTCCTGCCAAGCCAAAATTTAATTTCAGGCCGAAATATCCCCTCCTCTTCCTCCTCCTCCTCCTCCTCCTCCTCCTCCTTGCATTTACTGAACTTGTTTTGTACCAACACACACACACACACACACACACACACACACACACACACAAAATATGTCTTGGAAAGGAAATGTAACTTGAAAGTAGAGAAACCAGCCGGGTTTTTTGTTTTGTTTTGTTTTTGCGGCTTTCACTTCAAACGAATGTATGCTTAGGCAGCACAGACAGCCGTGTACGGCCCTTCACTCATTTCCCTGGAGAATGGTTTATCAGCTGCTGGGGAAGAAGTTATTTTACACTGCAAAAAGCACATCAGATGCTCTGACAAGCAACGGTCACTAAGGTCTGTTCTCTACACCTGGGATGCCATCCCCTGGGACCCTTTAACCCCATTTATTCTTCTCAGTTTTCCTCTAGCTTTTTAGCTACAAAAGGAAGGAAATAAATTAAATTAGCAAAATCCATTTGGAAAATGAATCTTTTGTAAGGGGTTCCAGGAAATATTTAGGAGACGCATGAATATGACCAGCCTTTGCACCAATGCCCGGATGACTAGGTGGTGAGGCAGTTGGCAAAACTGGGATTTGAGGCAACACCTTGTTAATGCACCTGCACACTAGGTGACGTGCTGTGTATCTGAAATTCCACGGGGCTCCCCACCGCCTCCTCTCCATGGTGCAGAGCCCCAGTCTGCTATTGCCAGTTAGGTAAAACCTGCCAGTGCACTCGGGGGACGGTGGGGTGTGTTGGAGTGGGTGTTAATCCGTGCACTGGTTTCATGTAGCAGGGCTCCTGTAGAGATTCCAAAGTATACTGTGACTGCACGGGGTTTATAGACAGCTTACATGCTGAGAGAGACTTCTGCAGAGAGTGTCAGGAGGAAACCACGCAACCGATGCAGAAGCAGGCCTGGGCACAGACCCTTCAGAACATCTCTGTAGAGACAGCTTCGGGTCCTCAAACAATGTGAAATGCTTAACACGCAAATCCACTCGATGCCTGGAAAGGATGTGCGAGAGTCCTGGAAAGAATACCAGACTGGAGCTCTCAGGCTTCTCCTGGGTGCCTGGGTCTGACTGGGGCAGGCCACGAGCTCTCTGAACTTCGCAAATGCGGCGCGCTGGGACTTGCTTGCAATGTGAAATGACTCAGTAGACCAGGGAGCAAAGTGAGCCTTCATCAGGCATTGAAGATACGGGAGGTGAAATAGGACTCCCGTCAAGTTTAAAGCATTTCTGACTTTAATTTCTTATACTTCTTCTCCTACTGGCATAGAAACTCCAAGTAGCAACAAGCTTATTTTACCCTACAGATGCAACCACCAAGGCACAGAGGTACAGGATTATTTGCTTAGGGAGAATATAAAGCACACTCATGAGACAGCCTATAATGCTGTACCAAGCTCTCATTTCCAAGCTTCAGAGTTGGGGGAAGGCACCCTCCCCATTACAGACCCACACTACCAACCACGCTCCGCCTCCCTCTAGACTGGCTGTGGAATTGTCAAGGTAAACGCCTCAAATGCCTGGCAGGTTCCTGGGAACTATAGCATAAAACATCCACGAGAGAGATCCGCTTCCCATAGATACCAATTTGACTTGATTTGGGCCGCTCAAAGGATACCTTTGAAATTCAAATGCCTCAAAATTGCAGTGTTATTAACTACCTTCACATTTGGACATTATTGAATCTGGTGGAGTGCCTGCCTTGTGGTGCTGCTTGAAAATGTTTTGTTGTATGAAAGGAAAGAAAAATACGACATTTTATAACATTGTTTTGTTAGTTTTAGTATATCATTAGAAACGATCTTTCATTTTGCTTATTTTCGGAGTAAAATGTCATAAGAAAATAACAATTGATATTTCCCCTGTTTCTTTGATTATTATTCCCTCGTTGGTACCTTACTCTGCCAGTCATATCAGACTGGCAAAGGGTGTGATTGATTTCATGAATATGTATAATTGTAAGGCATATGCTAGCTTGCATGGTACATTCAACCTGGTATGTGAATTTAAATCGGATGTATTATGGTGCTATGAAACATCAAACCAGAAATAAGAATGTATCACGCTTTTAAACAACATATTTAATTTCAACCAGAAATCTCCTCAAAAGTGTTAAAATTTATCTCTTTTGTTTTCATATATAATGGAAAATATTAATGTCTTTTCTCTCCTTCTCTCCTGTCATAGGTACTCCCACCTCTGAAACTCCCTCCTTTGATTCAATACTTACTTATTGAGGGCAGTGTGGTCAATTGTCTAGGACAGAGTGAGTTGTTTGGATGTGCAATTTTCCATGCTATAAATGAGAAATTCCTGGAGGAACTGGAATGAGCTGACCATTGTCATCAGGTCTACTTTGTGTCAGGCTTTCTTTTAGGTGCTGGACATTTGAATACCTAACGTAGCCCTTTTCCATATAGTACATTTTCCAAAAAAGGAGATGGAAAAGGCATTCTGATGATGTAAGTGCAGGGCTAGAGATTTAGCTCAGTGGTACCACTCATGCCTAGCAAGTATAAGGTCCTGAGTTTGATCCCTGGTACTACAAAAATAAAAATAAAAAAGTAAATGGTAGGAAGATGAATATGACAAGGCATAGAGAAACTGATGAGGAAGACAGGATGACTTATTCTGAGTGGTCCAGGGTGGCACGTCTGTGTAGGTGACATTTGATTAAGGTGTTGAGGGCCCTGAGGGAGTAGACATAGGAGGAGGGGTTCAGGGAAGACTCACAGCCAGGGAGGTCCCTGAGCCAGGAGTAGGCAGAAGGTGGAGGGGTCAGGATGGAAGCCTGTGTATCCAGAGCAGGCAGTAGGTAAGCCATGAGCACTGAGGAGCCACTGCAGAATGAGAGTTCTTATTCAGTCTCACAAGAAACCACTGACGTGTTACTTAAGACTACAGACCCCCCATAAAAGATCCAATCAAAAAGTGGGCAGTTGAAATGACTAGATACTTCTATACTCAGCATCCCTGACCAGTAAAGAAATGCAAACTAAAACAAGACAGACTCCCTCTCACTTCACAAAGAATGGGCATCATCAAGAAATCAAATAATAACAATTATTGGCAGTAGGAAAGAGGAAGCATTCCACATTGTTGTTGACAATGTAAATAGTACAACCATTATGGAAATTAGTAGGGAGATTTCACAAGAAATTTATGATATAAATTCTATTAGACCCAGCTATTCTCCTTCTCTGTACCTTCTCCAAGGTTGAAGACATTATATTGCAGCCATACACACATCCCCATGTTTATAGCAGTGTAACTCATCATGGCAAAATCTGGAAGCAACTTACATATCTAGCAGCAGATGAATGTATAAAAAAAAGTGTGTTTGCATGCTATGGAGGACTACTCTTGCTATAAAGAAAAATAGATTTGAGTCAACTGTAGGAAAATAGATGCACCTTAAATCCATAATGCTAAGTGAATTAAATGAGACACATAATCTTAATATTTCATGGTTTCTGTTATAGAGAAACCAAAAGTATAAATAAACTAAAGGGAAAATTATTCTGCTGGCCTCCATTTGCCTGTAGAATGTGGGAAGAAGCTCCTAGATACCTTCCATTCCACATGGAATTGAAGATGATGGGGTGGAAATCCCAG
Source organism: Thryonomys swinderianus (assembly GCA_004025085.1). Lineage (NCBI taxonomy): Eukaryota > Metazoa > Chordata > Mammalia > Rodentia > Thryonomyidae > Thryonomys > Thryonomys swinderianus. The sequence continues at coordinate 50,282 of PVIC010000042.1, forward strand.
GCCTCTTCGCTGTCATAAAGCTACCACTGTGGCCTCCACCCTACACACAATGCCTCTCTTCCTTGCCTTACTCCTCCCCCACCGCACCACCAGTAACATGAAGATAGGTCTTCTCTAGACACACTCTCTCTCTTTGCTTATTCCCACAGCAAAATGCCTCAGAAAAATGAAGATGCTGCTTTTACTTTGCCTATTTAAGTCTGGGCATTACTGTTTCATCTTACTAGTTTGACATTATCTATGGGGCCACCATGTAAAGCCCTTAATCCCAAATCTGGCCCTTTGGGGAAGGTTGAAGTCACTACTGTGGTGTCTTTTGAAGTAAGTATTCAAGGAGTTGATCCAGGTTGTGTGGGGCATACAGCCTGTATGACTAGGGTAGTGATGATCATTAAGAAAATTAAGTTACAAACCAGGTACAAAAGCAAATATTTGGCATAAGAAACAAGTCAAGATGACTTGCGATTTATTGGAGACTTGGAGATTCCATTTTTGTCATCTGTCATCTCTTTTCTTTTCACAGGGTTCCATGAAAATGTCTCTTCCTGTTAAATCTCTGGTGCTTGCTTAGTTCATCTCCATGGTTATCCTGTTTTTTACAAGAACCAGCACTGTAAGAGTAAGTCTACAAACTAGCAGGTCAGAAGAGCAGAGCCTACTGCCTGGACAGTGTGACTGAGGTCATCCTGTGCTCAGGCCTGCACCCTCATCTACTCCCGCAAGTCCTTTTCTCCTTCTTGGACTTAGGACGCATAATGGGGGAATTAACAACTGTTTCCTACTGCAGAAGTTATTAGGAGCATTTACTACCTGTCAGCCAAAGAATCTTTACATGGGTAGAAAGGAGAAAAAATATTTGCTGAGGATTTTCTTAGCAGCTGTGCTAATAACCATTCCACGGCCTTTCTTTTTCTATGGAGAAAATTTTTTGCTTCATATTTTTTCCTAATAAAATCAGACAAAACATATATCGAACAGCTAACCAGTATAGTTTTCTCCACTGGGTAAATTAAATAAGACAATATATGTGAAGTACTTTGTAACTATACCATGGTAAATAAATGTAAACTATTGTTATCATTGTTATTGTTGTTATTACTTTACTGCTTTGGGGCATAAAAGTTAAATCAGTTTCTAAATTCACCTGACTTCATCATTAGGGTGTCACTGAGACCTGGAAATCCAATGTTACCTTGCTCTGGGGAATAATGAAGGAATTATATGGGTGGAGAGAGCAACATTTTTAAAGACAGTGTCAGAAGCAAGCAAATCAGCACGACTTCTTGAGATACCTCCAGACAGAAGAGACAGCAAGCTCCTGCCTTTGTCAGTCCACAGAAAGTGACGCAAGCCTCGGAGCGAGTGTACTGATGCTTTAATTTCATGTTTGGCTCAAGGCCTACCTCCTTCCCTCCTCTTCCTGGTTTTCTACCTGTCTCATTAGAAAGCTGTTGCCAAACAAGATTGAAAATGGATTGATTTTCCATTTTGATACAGCTATGTTACCAGTTATATTATTCTCCAGTGATGTTAGTTAAATATTTAATGGAATCTGAAGAGAAAAACTCCGTCTATGTGATGTAAACATGTGGCGAGGTGCCCGAAATAGTCTCATCTTGATTAAGCTCAATGTCAGGACTATCAGCAGGACCTTCACAGAACTCCAGAAAGGTGCCCCCAGCAGCCCACACAAGGCCAGGGCGCGACGCCCACAGGCATTCAGAGTGAGAGAGCTCGTCCCAACCTCGGGACGATTCCGTTTTCTGCACCTCTGAATCACAGTTTAGATTTCAGACAAAGGAGGCAAACCCACAAATCAGTCTCTTTAAACTTTACTGGGCAGACTTTTATATATTCTATATCTACAGCACATCTTTATCACTTATTAAACACACACAATTTTCAAATATTATATAATAACATCTTTATGAGGAAAAATTAGCAACGATAGGTGGATGGATCATTAAAGTAGCTTCCCCAGCTACGCAGCCGCTCAGAGGGCCGGACAGCCGCTGGCTCTGGCGCGCTCCACAGAGGGGGTCTCCCTTCCCAGCAGAGAAGCCGCCGACGCGGTGGCACAGTCGCTCTGGCCGCCGCCATGCTCTCTCCGCCCTGCTCCTCCCCTCGGGACCGCGCCCCGGCCTCCTTGGCTTGGGTCGAGGCTCTCCACCTCTCGTGTCCTGTCCGCCGCTGGGCTTCCTAGTGCTCTCGCTCTTCCTGATCCGCAGTGTAACGGTGATAGAACTCGTCTATGTCGCCCGTGTACAGCAGGTTCGGGGGACCCCAGAATTTCTACCGCACTGTGTATACATCACCACAGTCTAATTTCTGAGATTTTTCTCATCGCTCCAAAGGGAGTAACGACCTGCTGTGGTCCCTTTCACTCTTGCGTCTGCTCCCTGTCCTAGTTGTAGTAAACAATTAACCTACAGTCTTGGTAGATTTGCCTTTTCCTTGTTTCCTGTAAGTCCCACAATAGTCCGTCCATCTTCATGTCTAATCTTCTTCTCTTATCATAATGTTTTGCAGATTTATCTGTTTCCTTAGCATGTATCAGTACTTTTTTGCCAAATCATACTGTATTGTGTGAATATACCACATTTTAAAAATTTATTTAATAGTTTACAGACCTCTCGGCTTCTTGGACTCTGGCGGTTAGGAACAATGCTGCTTGGAACATTCACATACACATCTCATGTGTGCATGTTTTCGTTTTTCTTCACGTAGAATTACTTGATCAGATGTGAACTCTGGGATCAACCTTTTGAAGAGTGGCCAGACTGGTTTTCAAAAGCAGCGAGGCCGTGTGCGCCGCACCAGCATGGTCGGTGTCTCCAGTCTCTTCGTTTCTGTCAGTCCTCGCTCCGGCTCCCAGCCTGGTGCCAGTGGAGAGGTTTCTCACTGTGCTCTGATTTGCATTTTCCAGATAAGGACTGAGGCCCAGTATCTTTTCATGTGTGTTTTGACCATTTTATATCATTCTGAGGAAAGGTCTAGTTCTTGGGACATTTTAAAGATTATGCTGAAACAATTCGAGACATAAATCCCTAATCTGATGTTTAATTTAAGAATATATTTTCCCGGGGCTGGAGATTTAGCCCAGTGGTTCCGGCCCCTGCCTTGCAAGCACAAGGTCCTGAGTTCAATCCTGGTGACCACATACAATGCTGGGCGTGGTGACTCACGCCCACCAACAATCAATAACACATACCACAGTGCTGGGTGTGGTGGCTGATGCCTGTAATCCCAGCACTCGGGAAGCAGAGACAGGAGGATTGCTGAGTTCAAGGCTTGCCTGGGCTATATAGTGAGCTCAGTGCCAGCCTGGACTACAAAGCAAGACTCTGTCTCAAAAAAAAAAAAAAAAAAAAAAAAGGAATATATTTTTCCCACCCTGAGTTGTCTTTTTACTCTGTTCATAGTGTCTTTTGAGCGCAAAGTTTTTAATTTCAGCAACATCTTATGTGTTCCGTTCCTTGTCACGGAGACACAAGCCCCTAATACCCCAACACAAAAGCTGAGAAGTTTAATTTACTTGCTGTTTCAGTCTGCAAAGCCAAGGCGGAAGGCGCAACAGAGCAAAGGTGCTTGTTCTGTGGATCCTGGAAGTAGAGGGCACATTCGCCGGCAGGAACAAGTGAGACTCTGCGCTGTGAGTCTTACACTTGGGCTTCATGACACTCATTTCTCAGAGATCTTTCATGACCAGCTTCACTGGTTTTTATGATGCAGCACTTGATGAGATCCTCTCACTGATTTGCTCATACTCACTCTTTGGAATCACCAGCTTAGGTTTGGTAGCAAGAAGCATTTCTGACCTGGAGGAAACGTCAACCTCGACCCTATCAATTCATAGCTGGAGAAATTATTTCTAGAGAAACTATAATTCAATTCTTCAAATTTGCCTGTTATGAAATTATTGATATTTGATTCCTTAATAGCTCCTTGTATATTTAATCTGACTGATTAGATAATAATCTTCTTGGATATCTCAAGGAACTTCGTTTCATTTAATTATTTTGGTGCCTGTTACATTAAAACACATACTAATTCTAATAGGTTGACATTTCTAGTGTATTCCTAAACCATCTCCATATATTACTCAAGAAAGCTTTTACTTTTTTTTTTTTTTTTGAGACAGGGTCTCGCTTTGTAGTTCAGGGTGGCCCTGAGCTCACTATGTAGCCCAGGCAAGCCTTGAACTCAGCAATCCTCCTGCCTCTGCCTCCTGAGTGCTGGGATGACAGGCATGAGCCACCACACCTGGCACTGTGGTATGTGGTATTGGTTGTTGGTTGGTGTGACTCACCACACCCAGCATCGTATGTGGTTACTGGGATCGAACTCAGGACCTTGTGCTTGAGATGTAGGTGCCAGAACCACTGAGCTAAATCTCCGGCCCAAGAAAGCTTTTACTTTTAAGAGCAACTAGGCTATTTTATAACTGACAGTAATGAACTAGTTATTCTACTTTCCAGAAAAGACAGGATTTAATCTGCCAAAAGAGATAGTTAGGTATGGTTGGGGAAATCACTAAGTTTTTGTGAACCTCAGTTTCAAGCTGTAAAAGAACCTAAAACCTACCCTGTAGGTTTTGCTTGAGTACTAGATGAATACTTAATGCTTAGTGACTGTGTACATATGGTATCTACCCAGGGAATGTTACTTTTATCATTCAGTCATTATGATTATTAGAAATATTTCTAGGTTGGAATCAGTTATTATAAGCCCAAGGATTGGAAGGGATTTTCAGTTTAGGGCGTTGTGGCAACTTTTCTTTATCCTGTTTGGATTATCAGAGCTCCTTTGACTGATGACTCTCTTGTACTAAGTATAAATGCTTAGAAAAGCACATGTAACAGGTACTTAACACATTAATTTCCATCCTCCTCACATCGTGGCACATACGTAAAGAAGCTGGTTTTATTAACTAAGTAAACCTCCTGGCCCCATCCTCCAGAGAAGGGAGAGCCGACATCCCAGAACATACTGTCTATCAAAAAAGCACATTCCCCCACAGAAAGTATCATCATTAGTAAAGTTCGCCATCAATTTTCAGGTTTAAGGTTTTTTTCTCTTCCTTTTGAAGCAGACTAAAGCTGGTTTAATTGGCTTTCCCTCCTGCAGCAGAAGTTTGGGGGGTGATGAATATCTGGAAATCTAATTACATATCTTAACTGTAACCAAAGAAGCCTAAAATTCACAGATGTACTTTATCTGTCAAAGATGGAGACAGTTGGCAAATGCAGGCCATAAAGGTGGAGATTTAGTGCCCAGCTGCATGAATTGTTGCTGCTTTCCTGTGTTTATTACTTCATAGTTAATCAGGGAGGTATCTCCCAGGAGTTTGGTATAAGGGGTTTGGTACATTTCCAATTGGAATAAAGCATTTGGCTCACAAATCCTTGAATGAAGAAATGGTATTAAATGTTCTCATCAATTTCTGAGATCTTTTTTTAAAGTCAACAGTCCAGGGCCATCACATTATTAACATTGTGTTGATATCGTTCTTTTAGTACAGTACTTTCTCAGTAATTGTATGCATATGTGCACATAATTAGGACAGCGACTCAAAAACAGGACTGCTCAGCAACCATCAAAACCATATTTCTGCATTGGGTTTGCATTTTACCACCAAGAGCAATTACATTGAATAATTCTGTGATATTGAAGCCATAATTGTTGAGCAAAACCCAGCATTTTTTGCTGAGCATCAGAACTACAAAAGACTACATGTGTAGAAGACTCCAAATGATGCAGTTAGCAAAGATGAACAAAGCAAAAGTGACTATAAAAGGTCAAGAGAAAGCCATTCTCTATCATCAGCCATTGAATGATAGCATCTGCCTGTGCATAAGGTGTACGTTGATGTGAGCAGGTGAGGATTTACATCCTAATGATGCTGGATACCTGGCCCACATGATTCACCTCCTCAACCAGTAAGGTAGTGGATTATGTCACTTGACCAAGTTACCCCAGAATTCCTTGGCTGATAGATTTGCAAATTTCAGAAGTACCTCTGAGGGGACTCTGCTGATACTTCATCTCACAGTCCCAAACGAGCAAAGGTAACACTTCAACCTTCTCCCTCCCTCTCCATTTATATCCTTTCCTACTGCTATACAACTTTATGTGCTTTACGTTTAAAAAAAAAAAACTCAAAAAATAAGCAAAAATTTTAAAATCAGCTTTTGTGAGAGAAATTTAATACAAAATAATAATTGTTCAGACATCTCCAGATTTCCTTCTTTTAGGAAAAGACCTGGGTATGTCTTTGAAATTTCTTTTTAGCACTGGATTGAACCAGGGCCTTGCACACACAAGGCAAGCTCTCAAGCTCAGAGCTGCATTCCTAGCCCTTCCTGGAAACACCCTTGGTAGTTAGTGACCATTCTCATAGATGTGAAAAGTTGTTTTCAAACATCTCTTACTTTATTTCCCACTAATAACACATATAAAGCAATCTATTATAAATTCAATAGTTTAAAAGACAGTGAAATCTAACAGTCACTTTTGTTTACAATCTTAGTATATTTGAAATAATGGAATTTCCTAAACTGAGTGAATAGTATCTATACAAACTCATTATTTTATTTCATATATATTTCTTTTCAAATTTGAAATATTTTATAATAAATACTAACAAGTATGTGCACATGGAATTTTAATTACCAGATTCTTATTTTCCCAGGAGGATTTTGAATGTAGTGATCATTCCAGAGGGAATTTCTCTTTTTTCAATCTATAAGTTAACCAGTTCAAAAGTCAAGAAACATGGGTTTAGTGGCTGCCATTGACCAGGACAAAGTCAATATATTATCCAGCTGTGCATTACTATAAATAACACCTAAGACAGTGGGTTTCCTGGGAGAGAGGACTTGTTTTAGCTCATGGTTTAGAAGTTTCAGCCTGAGGCCCCTGGCTCTGGTCCTGCGGTGAGGACAGCACACTGTGGCAGGCGCTGTAGTAGAGCAAGCCGGTGTCCACCGAGAGCTGGGAAGGAGAGAGAGAGAGACAGAGAGAGAGAGAGAGAGAGAGAGAGAGAGAGAGGGACAGAGAGAGGGAGAGAGAGAGGGAGAGAGAGAAAGAGAGGGAGGGAGGGGGAGAGGGAGGGACAGAGAAAACTGCAAAGGTTCCAGGGCCCCGAATGATGCCTGGACCTTCTGCTATGCCTCACCTCTCAGAAGGCTGTAGCTCCTCCCAGTCCCCTGGGAGCCAAAACTTAACCATGTGGACTTTTGGGGAGGCATCAAGTGCAGCAGTCAGTTCTGGGCAGACAGTGGTATTGGACAAATATCCCAGGGGCTTATAAGTAGACAACTACAAAATGTGACGAATGTCTTCAAGAGAAAAATAGGGAGCCACAACAAAGAGCAGCTGGGACTAGAAGTGGGGAGAGGCAGAGGCACTTGCCTGGGCAGATACTACAGGCAGTACTCACATTCACTTTTCCTTTGTCTCCTCTACTATGCAGTCTGGGGAGCCAATATCGGCTTTTCAGACTCCCTTGCAAGTGATGCAGTTCTAACCAACTGCACAGTTAGGAGACTCTCGAGATAGTGGTGCCCCTTCTTGGATAACAATGGAAAGCACCACTGGAAGGAACACTGAAGAAGGAAGCCATTGTGATGCAGAAAGCATCGCAGAGAAATAGTTGGATGCCAGGTCCTCGAGGGCATTGTTCAGTCGCCGGCCCACTTGACTTTTGAACTGGGTTGCAGTCAAGTGAATTCATATCTACAGGCTCACACCACTCTGTCTTATTTCCAATCCAAACCATCCCAATTGTAGGGCAGACTTTTTAGGAGTTGAGAGAGGAGGAATGAGACAGGTCAGCCACAAGGAAAGCAGAACCAAGAGAGAAAGTGGGAGGGTAAGACTAACAAAGAAAAGCAAAGAACAGCATATTTCCGATTCTCTGGAACACAGGAGGAATTCGAGGAGGCCCACTGCGCTTGGTGCTAACAGCAGTGTGCTCACTTTGCATTTACAAAGAAGCAGAACACTTGACTCCCTTAGGTGCTAGGTTAAGAACAGTTCAGTTAATGATCTGTAAACAGAGACAATTCAATAGCACCAAGGAGAGTTGCTGTTTTTAGAGATGCCTTTCAATAAAACAAAGAATCACCCTTAATTCACCTACTGGGATATTTGCAGTTGATTTTTGAAAATGAAACCTTCAAGTTCACTCTCAGCTTATAAATTTAGCTTTCTCTGCCTCCTTTCACCTCTCTAAGGGTTTGGTGGGGGTTAGTGGCATCCTGTTCTCTTTGACATGAAGTAAATTGCAGCGATACAAGTTAACCCGTGCCCAGCCAACTGTGACTCAGGCATTCCCTGTGCTGCAAGGGTATCTATTTTGTTCTGTATTTGTCTGAATGGCAAGAGGCAACTTCATTGTTGAGTCCGACTTGACTTACACAACACAAATCCAGTTCCTTCAATCCTGTCCTACTGGCAGTAAGGAAAGGGCTGGCTGATTTTTTAAAGTGCTTCTGATTGGTCTAGTTCCCAGACTTTACACCCTCTGGGCAAATGAAGGTGGTTTTCCAATATAATATTTACCAAGCACCTGGGGAGCGAGGGTGGTGGTTCAGGCAGGAAGCCTATTGCTTAGAAGAAAACGTCCGTTTTAATCTGGAAAATCCTACTTTGATGGGCATCGTGTGAGTGTCCACGTGGCTACTTTAGAACACACCTGGGTATTTAATATTAGTTTTCAGGCCTCTGCTTTCTCTTCCTTTTGGCTGTCTGCAGCTAAACGCTAGCTATCTAATCCTTTTAATCTTTCATCAGCATCCTTTCCTCGGGCTCCAGAATTCATTCACTCTGTCGCTATTCTCTGCACTTCCTCCAAATTGCCTGAGCTCCCCCTGTAATGAAGTGGGGAACACGATCTGTGGTGCCAGGTGCAGCTCCGCTGGAACTGTCCACAGAGGACCTGTTATCTCGGCCTTCTGCAGTGCCAGCTCCAACCTGGACTTGCCTCTCCTCCTGCCAGACTGCGCGTGGGGCTGGCCTGAATTTAATTTGCAAACCACCCAGTCTCAGGGGCCCACTTGGGCACCGCCGTGATCTGGTGTCTGCTTCCCCAGAACGGCTCTGTGTGGATTCTCTCGCCCCAGGTCTGTCTGCGCCCCACTTTTCCCGAATGCTTGCAAAGTCATTATTCCCAGCCTGAACACCTCGAGTCCCCAAAGTCATTTACATTTTATTTCTGTTACTTGAGCTGCTTGCGATACTTTCCAAATTGGAATCATTACCAAGTTCCAAAAGGAACAGCTTCTTTCCTTTATTCCTTCCTGGTCACGAATAAGGATGCTTAAATAACGGTCAGACCCACGGAGGCACCGAGAGCATGTTAGGTGGCAGAGTCTTAATCCTCTTTCAGTATAATCCCTTCTACCAGCATCGCCACTCTGAAACTGCTCAGTTAACTGGATTTTTTCAGTCAGTTTTAAATCCACATACTCAAACTGCCAAATATTTATTGAGTATTACATCAGGTACTATAAGAAGGTCAAAATCATGTAAGACACAATCTTAGAATTGCCTTTCAAAGGATTTCTCTCACTACAGAAGACCTAAGGTCTCCCACAATTCAGTATTTAATAAACCTCTTCAATGTACCCAGCACTGTCAGGATCTAAACTGTCAAACAGAAAGCATAGAATCCCTGTCTTCAGTGAGTTTCTGTTGCTGCAGATCATGGTGTATAATTACAATACAATATAAGAACAATGATGAAACCTATTTCCAGGATATACCTTAGCTTTCAGCCTCAGTTTTTTTATCTGTAAAATGGCACCACTGTTCTAAATTGCAGTTAAGGTTTACATGAGTCCAGACCTAGATGGTCCTCAGAGCAGCACATGATGTTAAGTGCTGAAAATGCTGTTATTAATAATTATAGCTGTGAGCATCACAATAAAAGTAGTATTGCTACCAACATCTATTTTGGTGAGGAAAAATAACTAAGCTAGGGCGTGGATAGTCTTCATAGGCAATGACTGTACTCCTGGGTGGCAGGGACTTGAGGTTCTGTTATAGGAGCTGGGCCATTCTGACTTTCAGTCCTGTGGTAAATTGATTCAGAGACTCCAGGTGTGTTTTATGTTTGGCCTCTAGGAGGTTACCTAATGCTGAGTTCGGGTATGATTTTCTGCTAAGGAAATAAGGTTATTCCTGCTTTGTGAGGTTGCAGAAACTCCGGCGTTTGCAACAAAGTTCTCACCCATCTGCAACAATATGACAGTGATAAGGAGAGTGGAGAAAGGATTTCATGCCACTAACTGTCCTTGGTTTAAGGCTCGATACTGCATTCTGTTTTGCAGGTATAAAAATGTCATCCTCGTAGAAAGATGCTCTGAAGATTTCTCCCAGATTCGGCCTCAAAATGTTCTAAATTCTATAGTGCTTATTCCTATGAAGCCCTATCTCCTCCCAGCACTTTAAATATCACCAATTTGTTGATGACTCCAAAGCGTGGCTAAAACACTCCTCTAGGCTTCAGACACATATCCTCCTGCCTTTCATATTCCCAGGCACCTTAAATGTAACCAGTCCCAAAGGAGCTCCTGAGTTTTTCTAGTTGCGTATTTTTGTCTGATATTTTTTGGTAAGATATAAAGAGAAAAAAAATATATGTAAGATAAGATTATGCCCACGTATACCACTTGGCTCTACATCTCCCAGTTTATATTACGTATTGGGCTATAAATTTGAAAGGCTGGGTTCTCAGCCAGCCACTCAGAGTCACATCCCCAGTAGCAGCTTGCACCAAGCACTTGGATTGTTACATTGGACATTGTTACTGAGATCCAGATGTTCCAGATGCTGACCTTGCCCAAGTGTGAGTGGCTGTCAGATACTCCTGTCCAAACAACAAGGCAATTGGTCCTTCACTGGAGGGTTCCTCGCTTGTCAAATGCTCTCCAAAGAATATGAAATTGCCTGTCATCTTTGTCACAATTACAGATGAATGATATGTTTTCTCTCTCTGTTGTAATTAGAACTCAATGAAAAGAAAATTTAAAATAATTATCAAGTTTTTCAGGCATAAGCTGTTTTGTAGAAAAGAAAGCTGTTTATAGCTTAGGCATTTACCAGCATTCAGAAGGTGGATGGATTCCAAATCTGGCCCAAGAAAAGGGAGAGATGGGGACCAAGGGGAAAGTAACAATAAAAGATGGCAAAAGCAAGCCGCAGACCATAGCATTCCCTGTTTATAGCCCCTCCTCTTGTTCGAGCATGGTCACGTGGAATCGCAATTCTCTAATTGGATTGCGCCATTTCATTAACATTGAGGACCACTGTCCCTAATGAGTACTTCAAAATCCGCAACCAGGAGGTAGCTTATCATTAGGGCTCTCCTTTATAATATGCCTATCTATCAGATGCATATTATTGGAAAAATTAATTGCATTACAGTAGGTACCACTAAATGTAAGTGCTCTTGGTTCTTGGAACAATGATTACCCTAAGTGACTGATCATGTTAATTGACTACAGAGATTAGACATCAGCTGCGGAAAAGGCAAGCCTGTGTGTGCGTAGCTGAACAGGAAACTCTCATTGTGCAGCTGTATGGTGGAGGCAGGTGAGACGTCTATCATGCCTCTGCCAGCAGCTGGATAAACCAGACAGTTCCTTACAATAGGACAAAATCAGTAGTAGTAATAATTCAAAAGCAGGCCCTACTTCCGGAGCACTTGCTGTGTACTAATGATGAGGTTAAACTCTTCAAGTTCATGGTCACACTACATCCTCACTTTAGCCCTCTGAGATATCTCCCAGGGAGGAAATCAATCTGGTTCTAAACTGGGCAGACTTCATCACGAAGCTGGACATTCTAGATCCATGCTCAGTAGAGAACAGAGGGCCCGGGTCATTTCTGTTGTTACCTCGCTCTCCTATCAGCCTGGACATGGCAGGTACCATGGAAGTCCAGGCATCAAGCTATGATAGTAAGTCCAAAGAGTGAGTGCATTTCTATTCTGTTCACGTGGGGATTTTTGGACATATTGGTAAACAGATTTTAGGAGAAAATGACTTTGTCTTTACTTCAGTGATCATAATAGTAATCAGCAAATAGCAGTAAAGTCTGACTAAAAAAAATCATGTTGGTTCAAATTTTCCTAACTGTTAAGAAAAAAGAGGTGAGTAGTACGCCTAATTTGTAGCTGAAAAGTTGTCATGAAGCAAAGTAATATGTACTGAGATGTGACATCTAGAAGGACAGCACCCTTCTTCACAGAAACGCCTCTGACATTCCCCATCGTGGTGACAGTGGGGACACCTCAGGAACCTTCACTGTCCTAGGCTCTGCTCTAGCTGTGTGGTTTTCACACCATGGGCTTCACTTTTTGGAAACGTGGAGATTTAGGCATGAGTAGAGCTGAGAGTGTTTGTTTGTGGCGTGGTGGGAAGACAGATTGAAAGGGGTGGGAGTCATAAAGTCATTCCTTTGAAAGCCACAATGTCCATGGGAAAGGCAGGTACTCCTGGGAAGGTTGAGCATAGGTGTTGGGAGGAGAATCAGAGGCTTGGGTGGGGCAGCATGGAAGCATGGGTAAATAATGGGGAGCACTCTGATTGGCTGGTGAGAGAGCAACCTGAAGAGGACAATGAGATACAGCTCGAGATGGAAGCCACCTGTTTAATCACTGTGTCCAATCTTAGGGGAGTAAGTACTAATGTCCTGCATCCATGAGACAGGACTTACCTTTTTCCCTCTTCCACTCCCCACAGGCCTCTCTACATCCTTCTAGCCCTAGAGATTTCAAGGTTTAAATTCTTCCTGGTTAACATTCACCTTCCCTCTGGAGCCCATCCCTCCATTACTCCCACTTTTCTTGTTGTTGTTGTTGAGACAGAGTCTCTCTTTGTAGTTCAGGCTGGCCCTGAGCTCACTATGTAGCCCATATGTAGGCAAGCCTTGAACTCAGCAATCCTCCTGCCTCTGCCTCCTGAGTGCTGGGATTACAGGCGTGAGCCACCACGCCTGGCACTGTGGTATGTAGTACTGATTGCTGGTGGTCGTGAGCCACCACACCCAGTATTAATGTATGTGGTTACTAGGGATCGAACACAGGACCTTGTGCTTGCAAGGCAGACACCAGAACCACTGAGCTAAATCCTCACTCCCGCTTCTTAGACAATGAGTTACAATAGCTTTTCCTCTCATTAGCATATACTTCTAACTTGTCCTACTACTCGTTTCTTCTCTTCAGTCTCCAACCTTAAACTTCTCAACTCTTCAAACCACTCATTCTCAGCCCTGCAATTGGTTGAGCTTCCACTTTATCAGTTCCTCTCCTGTCTCTCATATTTCTACACAGAGCATGATGTTGACTTTCCCACAGCTACTTCTCCAGTGACTTAGCTACGACTGCATTAAGACAGTTCTAACACTGAGGCCACGGCTTTTCTATATTTGGGGACTTTAAGCCCTTACTGTGTATTTCAGTGCTGCAGTGTCACTCTGAATCACACTGCTTATCTGAACCTCAGTTCCTCTAGTCTCTGTGACATGACACTGTCTTTCATCCTTTGGTCTCAATGTTATTGTTTCCTCTGGGTCTTTCTCTTCTTCAGCTCACGTCAAAACTGCTGTCCCTCGGATTCTCTTTCCCTGTCCTCTCTGAGACCTCATCTTCAGCAGGGCTTTAATTACCACCCATATGCTTATAACTTACGTGCTGGAATTTCCTACTCAGGCTTGTTCTTCCCAGTTCAGAGCTCATATCAAATTACCTCCTGCACACCTGCCTTACAGTGACCTTGAAATAAACATGACAAAAATAAGGATCTATTTTATCTGCTAAGACCAACTCTTTCCACTGTGGGAACTGTACTACAAATTCTCTAATTAGCCAGTATAAGCTTCAGGGTCATCCTCTTGTACTCTTTTTTTTTGTTTCCCCTTGACTCAGTGATCTTCTTTCAACATTTTTATTTGTACCTGTCTGCAATGAATAATAATTACATTCATTGCAGGGAGTTGGTACATGTACATAACATCCTTTTTTGGCAGCATCAGATTTATTTATTTATTTTAAGTCTTTATGAAGTTAATTATCATAAACACAAATTAACAGCCAGCCTAACAGACCAAAAACCATATAAAACACATTTTAAAATGTCAACTAAATCCAGGTACACTTTGAGATACATTAGCCATGCTGGATTGCAGTAACTTTCTCTCTCTCTCTCTCTCTCTCTCTCTCTGTCTCTCTCTCTCTCTCTCTCTCTGTCTCTCTCTCCCCCTCCTCTGCCTAAAGAAGTTCCCAGTACATAGTACTCTTCTGATTTTTGGGTAGTGAAATAATAACAAATGTGTGCATAGGAACCAAAAATTTATAAAATTACTTTTCTACATGCTCTTTTAAATGATGGCAGCTCTTCCTGGGAATTCAAAGTGCATGTTTTTATTTTAATTTATACTACATATTTTAAAACAAGCATCTTCAGCTGAGAATATGCTGAGAAATGCAGTAGAAAGAACTTACTAGAATGCAGTCAGTACTATACTAGGAAACTATGGAACTACCTAAGCTTACATAGTTTTTTTAAAAAAAATACCAGTTCACCAAGTTTAATTCTTATAGTGTACTCTAGCGTTTCTCAGTTCTAAAGCAAATGATTTGTGGTCAATTTCCTATGTTGTCTTTGATTAGTGAATGTTTTACCTATGTCCCTAATTCCTTGACTACAAGCTTTGATCCTTCCTTTGTTCAAAAACTTATGGGCCATAGTTTCCAGTTCTCATTTTGTATTTTTATCTGACTTTCTGGTTAACTTGTAGATGGCAGATGAGCCCACAAATTGGATTCTGTATGTAAAAACATTGGACTGAAATGATGTTTGATGAAGTCTTCTGCTACCCAGTAGAATAGTTGTTATCAAACACTATTTTTGCTCATGAAGCAAATACAGTTAAATTATAAAACCTGCATCCCATTACTGATAGCATTTAATGTTTTTTTCCTTAAGACTAATAGCTTTACCTTTTGACCTAGAAAAAAAAAGCAGTGCCAGAGCAGCAAATAAGCTCATGCTTTCAGCGCTGTTCAGAATTTTAATAATATTTTGCCCAATATTTGGATTTGCTTCCCTAAGGATAAGAGAAGTCAAATTGTTTTGTTACCATTTCCTCACTAAAGGGGAAAATAGCATCTTCATACAACATTAATAAATTCACAGTTCTCATCCAGGTCCATGTTAAATGACTGAGCTACAGAAGAAACAGACCTTCAAGGTAGATGAAAGTAGAGAACATGGAATTCTGGTCCTGGTATCTTTATTCCTTATTATATGATACTGAAGGATACTCTTCTTTCTTTTGTCTCACTTTGTAATAGTCATGAAAATTAGATGTTATTTATTTATTACCTGAAAGAAACACATTGGACTTTCAAAGAGATCATACTCTTGTTTAGTGATTACTGTCCTCTGAAAGAAATCTATTAAAATTTACCAGTGCTACAAGAATTCCTGGTTTATACATGACCGTGATGACAAGACTTCCAAGAACCACACAACAGATGACCACAAAAGCCAGTAGTATTTTATGGAGCTTGCTGTGCACAAGAAACTTTTCTAAGCATTTTATTGTTATAGGTATTGACTCAGTTTTTTCTCCCTATCATTCTGAGAGCCTGAAATGGGAACAATAGTCTCTGACTTCTGCCCAGTATCTTTTGTTCCATGCCCCGCTGCCTTAAACATCATTATGCCATGGAGATAATGGCACAGTGTGGTTAGTCTTGCTTCCCTTTCCAAAATTTCTAATGAACTCACAATCTTAGCAAGTAGAAATGCACAAGGATTTGAGGAAGCATTTGGTCTAACCAACATCAGGGAGGTGAGCTGGTGTAGCTAGTGTCGTATACTTCATTGGCAGCAGATTAGATACTAGAACATAAGGACCCCAACTCCTACACAACCTGCTATTGTATAATTTTTCCTTATGTGAGAAGTGAGGTACTCACTGACTTCAAAGCTATTTACAGACCCACCCACAACCTGCCAGTTGCCATTTTAGAGACCGGAGATATAGTCATGAACAGAGATAGTGTCTGTGTTCATGGAGTTATGGTGTTCAAATCAGCAAATAACCAAGGATTTGTTGAACATAAATTATGTACTGAGCTCCAGTGAAACTTCACTGAAGAGCTAAAGAGGCAGTGATCAGTGAATTTGGGGAATGAAAGGATGGAAAGAATAATCCTTGATCTCAAATGAATTATGGAAAAGACAAGGAAAAAAATGAAACAGTCATAGGAAAATTATTGAGTCCAGTTGAATGGTAAATGAATGCAAAGAGGCTGCAGAGAAGGGGTGGTACGATTTCAGCATCTCTGTCGAAACTCATGTTGCAATTTAATTGCCATTGTGGGTGGATTTCAGAGGTGGGATCTTTCAGAGGTGATTAGATCTTTTGGGTGGCTTAATGCTCTTCTGGAGGGGTAGTTCAGTTATCAGGAACTGGGTTTTTATAAAAGAGAATTCCCCCTGACTTCTCAGTCTGTCTCACATGCCCTGTGCTGCCCCTCTGCAATGGTGGAGGCAGTGTCAAAGTCTTTGCCAAAGGGATGGCACAATCCTTTTGTACTTCCCAGCCTTCATGACTGGGAGTCAAATATATTTTTCTTCACAAATTGCCTAGTCTGTTGAGCTCGGCAGGGGAAAATGGACCAAGACAGGAAATCCCAGAAAGTGGAAAAAATCTAAGTGCATACAGAATGGAGAATACAGAGAGGTAAATGTGAAGACCGAGTACCATGGAGAACGTTGCAGCCAGATGGATGGGAGCCATGGAAGTCTTGACATGCACAGGCTGAATGAATAAAGTCAGAAAGTGTTGAAATTTAATATGTCACTTATATAAATTTAAGTACATGCACACATAAAAATGCCTTACTTTCCTTTTTCCTGAGATACACAACCTGACACCCATAGCTTAAAGGAGAAGAGGTTTGTTTTGGTGCAGTTTAGAGGTTTCAGTCCATAGTCAGCTGGCTCCCGAGCAGGGCAGCATGGCAGAGGTGCATAGCAAAGGAAAAGCTGCTCTGGGCATGGTGGACAGGAAGCAGGAGTGAAGGGAGGAGCTGGGGAGGGAGAGAAACCTTTCCAGTCACACCCACAGGGACCCACTTCCTGCAACCAGACCCCACCTCCTAATGATAAACCAGCATAAGCCTCCATAATCCAATCATCTTCCAAAAGCTCCATCTAGGAGTGCATAAAGCTTTGGGGGGGGCATCAAAATAAAAACTCTAACAAGTAGCTTTTTTTTTTTTTTTGACAAGGCTGTGCACAAAAAAAGTGAAAGATCTACATAAAACAGAGCAAGGCCATATGTTCAATCTCCAGCACCACACACACACACACACACACACACACACACACACACACATCCAAATAATAATATCTGTATTGAGAGAGAGAAAAAGAATTGGAAGAAATATGATAAATGAATTAATTAATTCATTGCCAAATATGATTATAGCCTTTGTGGACTAACGATGCAAATGTGTCATGACCTGATAACAACAACTTCAACAACTGTCCCTTGTCAAACTCAAGGAAAAATTTTTAAGGTGGCCCAGGAGAGACACAGTGGAGCTTTGTAGGATGGACAGACCACACCCAAGCTAAGAGAGGAATGGAAAAAGATGTCTGGACAATGGGGCAGGAGGAGAGAGCAGTGACTGCAGTGCCTGGAGGAGAGGCTGCATTGAGAGGTGTTTTGGGTGGGTATGTGGCTTGTGTCACTCAGAGGAGCCCTGTGAGGCCTTGGAGGTGATGGAGGGATTCCTGAGCAAGTGGGTGACACAGACAGAGAGGACAATAAAGGGGGCCCAGAAGCAGCCTTGGGCAGAAGGACCATCTAGGTTCCCAAGATGCAGACATTCAACTGTTTACAGATGAGGGCCTGAATTAGTGATGGCCAAGAGGATGCATTCCTTCCTCCAAGGAGTGAGTCGGTCCTCCCACAGGACGGGGTTCATTGGTTCAAGAGTGGGGTTCTATAAGATGAAGATGGTGACACATGTCTGAGGCCGGAGGACTGTAAGCTCAGGTTCACTTGGGCAATGTAGAGGACTACATCTTAAACTTACAAAATAAAATGAAAAACTGGACTGGAAACATTTCTCAGGGGCAGAGTACCCCTGGCTTTGATACCCAGTACCACAAAGTGAATAAATAAGTAAGAGTGGATGCTTCGTGCTAAGTTGTCCCTTATGTTCTCTCTCCCATGGGTGCTCACCTGGCCTTGCACACTCTGTCAGGTTGTGACACAGCACAAACCTTCTCACCATGTAGCCACCATACTGTAGGATGTCCCAGGCTCCAGAATCATGAGTTAAATAACCTTCCATCCTTTGTTTCTCGGGTATTCAGTTATAGTAACAGAAAACAGATTAAGACACGTATTCCCAGAGAGCACCCCAAGACCATGGAGATGTGTTAATTTGACTGTTTGTACTGTTTTTGAAAGTTTGCTTTGGAGTCACCGTGGTTCCTGAAAGCAGTTAAGTGGGTCATTTGCTTAGCTTTCCTTAGTGGTAGATTAATTAGCCAGCTGTAACTCCCGGATCTCTATTTTTAAATAATGACTTGCATAAATCTCCAAAGACAAGAACTCACCACTGGTATACAGCACAATCCGGCAGCTGCAAGTTATTATGCCCAGTGGAAATTAAATATCTTTTAGGGAAATCAGGCAAGATCTCATGATAAATATGAAATTAACCCCTGCCACCTCTGTGCCCACCTCATTTCTTCGCTAGCCTGCTATTCTAATAAGCATAGTCTCTGGGGTCCTGAAATGACAGCAGAGCTGGCAATATTTTTAAAAGGCATTATTCTTCTATGAGGATGCACAGAAAGTGCAGCCTTTGTCCTTGGTTGGGCTAGAAGTTCTAGAAATCAAGCATTAATGAATATACTCAGTAGGCCCCTCCTTCTAGATCCCGATCCCAAGGTCAGAAGGAGATACTTATAATTCCAGGGATGTAAACAAACAAAGCATTTTACCATTTTAATTTGTTTCCTCTGCCAAATGCACTCACACTCACACTACTCTTTCCTTCTGACCTAATACACTCTGGTTCTCTATATCTTCCTTCTTTATTTATAAGTTCCAGGCTTCAAAGAACAAGTGACCTTTTGTTTTCCCTTCTCGCTCCTCATTTTTAGATTAGGTTTGGCTTCTTGCCATTTGCAGGGGATGGGCAACCGAGTTCTCAGTCCAACTACACTGGAATAAAGGGGATGCAAGCTCAGGGCACCAAGGGCACCCGCAGAGCTGCATTTGGAAAGTCTTCAGGTCTCCGGTGATGTTCTGCACTAGAGACCATTTGTAAACACATGTTTTGTGGGACTTGATTTGTCTGGCCACTTCCAGTAAAGGACCAGTACCAGACCATCCTGCTGTTTTGGCAGGAACCCTTTCTCTGAATAGAAAAGAAATGAATCCTTGGGTTCCCAAAGCTAACAAAAATATTCCCTAAGAAATTTCTGATTTCCTACTTGAGCAGCACATCGATACAGTTAATATCATTCTGAGTCAGGTGTGAAGCAGAGGATATTGGGAAGTGGCTGCAGGACAAACAGAAGTGAAGCTCTCGAAGGAGCCTTGCTTAGTGAGGGTGTCCCCAAGCTCACCAATGGGCTGCTGATCTATCAGGTGCCCACCTTGATAAAGAACCTCACTGGACTTTCCAACCCCTGCAAGAGGCCCATGTCTTTCCCAGGCAGGGCTGCAAACTTTAGTGTTATTGGGCGGCCCGATTTTTTTCTTTCCATGTGAGTCCAGTCTGGCAGCAGCTTGGGCCTTTATCTTGACCTCTGATCTCTCATGTGAGGAAGTTAACATGGTTCCTGCCTCCAGCTAATAGATTCCAACGTTACTGAACTGAGTCTATCTATCAATTTTGTGAACTTCTTTCTTTGGCATAAAGGTCATTATTGTGTTTTGCACCTGGAATCATACCGCAATGAGGCAAATCACATTCTCTTATGGTCAATGAGGGGGAAAAAAGCACACAAAATGGAAATTACTCCTAAAATGACCTTGCTAGATTTCTGCATCTGGCCAACAGAGTCTGTTTCTATACATCAAGAAACAGATCTGGCAGCTTTGTCATACAACCAGGCAGCCCAATCCCATGTCAGCAAACATGCTATTATGGAGCATATGTAATCAGCCCATTAATAGTGTGGACGGCTGATGAATTCCCAGCATACCACTGGTGATGTTTACTGACTCCCTGTCACCCTGCCCCAGCTGCTTCCAAACATGTCAGAAAAACGTAACGTCACTCATCTTTGCATTCAAAAGTTATTCCATATTTACACATGCTAATAAAAACAAAAGTTCGTGTTTTAAGGAAGGGAAATGCTCCGTAATCAATTTTCTACGAGACCCACGGGCTGACGTGTTCTGCATACACTGTGTTTGCCATGGAAGGTGGGAAAAGGCTGGCTCTGTGGCTTTTTACCTGTGGCAAGGTAGATAGTGGTGTAGAACACAGAGCTACTCTGCAGGCTGGTGGTTCTTGCAAACTGTTCTCTTCCTAAACAACTTATTGTAGATTTTTCTTAGTGCCCACAGAAATATTTGACAAATCATTGAACAAATGAGCTGTAAGGGTAGCCATGATTTGACTGTCCCATTGAAATCTCTGTGCCTTTCATTAATACCCAGCTCCCTGGAAGACAGCCAGGGGATGATCCCATAGCCACTTGACTCAGGATACCAACTTCTGGATCTGAAAACCACTAGTAGTCTACAGAGCCACTAGTAATTTCACAAGCAAGTCCCTTACCCACTCTGGGCCTCAATTCCTTCAATACAGAAAATGGGTAAGTCACAGCATTTGTCTTGTAAGGATTTTTTAAGTTTCAAGAGAGAGAAATCCACTTCAAAATAATTTAAGTGAAGTGTAAGGAATATGATTACTGGTTCACATGGCTGAGGGGGTCTTGGGCTAGCTGACAAACCAAACTTTGGGGGCAAAGAACTCAAATGCTAGTGTTAGTACTAAAGCCACCAGACCTCACTGCATTTTTCATCTCTTCTGTCAGCTCAGCCTTGCTTGGCTTCATTCTTTTCAATAACAGCTGTTCTTCCTGCACATGGCAATGGATTTGGTCTTTTCTAGACTCAGTATTACATTTTCCAAGGGTCACTGACACAGAGGTAATGCTGTTTATTATTTACTTTTAAATCCAATCCTTACTTAACATTCCAAGGGACATCTCCGATTGGTCCTACTGAGTCACCTATTTATTCTAGCATGAGCAGTAGTAAGATCAACTTAGCACAGAGTTGTGTCTACCCTTGAACATATAGTAAAATGTAGGGGCTGGATAGAGAGGCCAGAAAAAAGGATAAAAAATTGCTAAGCTATCTCTCTCCTGATCTCTCTTAGCACAGTGTGGGTTTCAGGTGTCCTAGTATATAGCAAGCACCTGAAGGAGCTTTGTAAATTTCTGAAAGCTACACACAAGTCCTAGAAAACCAATTACCAGATTCTACTTATTTGTCCATTTGTGGGTGAGACTGGCCTAGGGCAGTGTTAATGATGGTTTTAAGGATAACAATTGAAAAAGCAACTAGTGCATTCAGGAACTGATTTTCTTAGCATCTTGATGTAAGGACTATGAAATAGCTATTAGTGTTGCTTCAAGTTTTCACATAAATACACGGAAGCACAGAGAAATACAACAACTTTCCCAAAGTCATGTAGCTAGAGGTAAGGTCAGGGTCTGGAGCCAGGGAATCTGGCCTAAGTTCATATTTCCAACTACCAGGGCTGGCTGCCTCTCAGTTCTTCAGAAGAATGAGGATAGGTTGAAAAGCAAGGAATATTTTCATAGAACTGGGTTGGAGAGGAAAAGGAGATATATAAAGAATCAAGATGTGTTATGTCCATGGATCCATGGACATAGGTACTAGTGTTCCTCCCTATGAGGAAGGAAGCATTCTGGGCTGCAAACATGTACTAATAAAATTAAAAATTTGAAAAGAAAACAAAATACAAAGTAAGCTGAAAATCAAAGAATATCTTCATTGAATTTCATGCCTTTTCTTTGACACACTGAAAATACCACAAGATAGTAACAGTGTGTATCTTACTTGTAGTTGTATAAATATGCCACCTTAAGGCTTCCCTAACTGTTATGAAAAGAGCAGAGATAATTAGGATTGGGCTAGACTTTCATTGGAATGTCTGAACATCATTCAAATAATAGTGCTGCTGAAAATGAATATGTACATTCACTTTACTGAAATTCAAAAAAGATGCATAATATTCAGGTGCCTAATAACTTGGCTGCTAGTTAATCATGTTTGACACTTATGTAGCACTTCACCTTTTAAAATCATTTTAGAATATGTTAGTTCATTAATCCCTACAACATTCCCATTGACACAGGGAGGTTCCTGAGTTTGTGTCTGAGATACTTCAATGTTGTATCAAATACTTGATGAACTAGAGAAAGAGGAAAGGAAGAAAACCACACAGGGAAACTTAAGCAGCCAAGAGTGAGAAATTTGAGGTTGGATGGTTTGACTTTGAGATCTGACCTTGCTGTAGAAACATACAACATCAGTATAATAATTACTATTGACTTTTGATTGGTTTAAATGTAAGAAAATAGTACTGGACCCACAACACCAAATGCCTGTCTCTATCCAGTTGCTTGACTCAATTAATGTACATTTTCACTGATTAAGATGTGCTTCTAGTTATACATTTTCATGACATTTGTATATTCGCACTCTAAGTCCTGTTCCCCACTTCAACTTATATTTCTCTAAGAACAAATACTGACCTGATCCGAACAGCCTCTATATTTTTAGCCATATGCCTTTATAAGTTGTTTTATGTTTCCTTGTCATGTGGTGCATTCCCATGAATGGAAAGAGATACAGGCCGGTCGCAGCCCAGATTAATATATACCTCATGTGTCATGTGTCATGTGTCTGGCTAGTAAAGACTCACTTTCCTAACATTCTGTTTTCTCAAGATACCCAAGATTTTTTAAAAGGTAGCACAGGACAGTAGTTAAGAATGAAGTTAAACTCCGGGATCAAGAAAACCTGGATTTAAATTGATTGAACTTATTACTAATCCTCTAACATTAGGTAAACTGTGGAATCTCTCAAAAATTGGGTTTTCATGGGCCAAACTCAGAACGTATTTTGTAGAAACTTTATGATATTAAATAATCATTGGAGGCTTAGCAGTGCCAGAAATAGAGTGAGTGCTCAGAAGTAAATATTATTAACTGTCTCCAGGTCTCTCTGATAGTCTCACATTCAATTTTAAGATATGATATTGAGGCTACCTAAAAATACTAAACCCCAGAATTCTAGATATAGCTGCCAGTGTAACAGGAATATATAGAGGTTTGTGTTAACACATAATGATCTTTATCCAGCCAAGCTGGAAACAGAAATGCTCTAAATCACCCAAAAGGTCAGACAGTACTTGTCAGCAGTCAGTGGGCTAATATACAATGTTGACCCTGGGCAAAGTCAGGAATAGATAACTTATCTACAATGAAGCTATATTTTCTGCTTTCCTCTTCTTGGGATGTTTTCTTCATACAATTTTATTTGGACCAATTAGAGGTTTTTTGGAGGCCTCATAAGTCTCAAGAGCTAAATGATCTTTTTACCTTCTCTTGAGTGTTACTATTTGGAAAAACAGAAGGGATGATCAGAAACTATGGTGAGAGCTTACAATTTAAAAACTACAGTAGAAGACAAATTTTCATTGACTCCACCCCCAAAGTACTTTCCCTCACTTTGAACATCTCAAAGTTCCTAGTGTTTGCTTTTGTCTATCCCTCAGAATCAGTGTAACTTGGAAGAATAATTTTTCAGCTCCTTTATATCCCTCCAAACAGAAAGAAAATCCATGATAAGGGGACAAAATAGAGTCTCTGATTACATATTAGTATGGGGCATGAAAAAGATGTTAGAGGTTGGGGAAGGGTTAGCAAGTTCATGGCTTAATTTACTCTGTCTGAAAACGTAGACTTTTTAAAGAATGAGTCCACTGGGGGAAAATACAGAAGGAAGCATTCTAACCACGGTACTATAGCAGAATGAGCCCTTATTTCACAGACACAATTACAACTGCCAGGGGAGAAAATTTTTCCAAAACTATTTATTCTCTGAAATGGGCAATAAGCGTGTCAGCCTGTTGGGCATTACAACCTTGGTGCAATGGTTCATAGCAAATCTTTCCATGACCAAAACTCATCAGATTCATCAAATGTCTCCATTCTCTCACAATAAAAGTCTTTCAAGGCTCTGAGGATGAAGCAAGCTTAGTATATGGAATATATATGCCTCTCTCGGTCACAAATGCAAAACCTGGGAAGAACTGGGAAAAAGAGCCTTGAAAAATGAGGATATTCATCTTGCTAATGTTTGAGGTGTTATGTCTAAGGTAACCTCCCCTACAAATCAAAGAATCCAATCCTGTTCAAGTCCAATTCAAGCCCCCAGAACATCTAGTTAAATCCCCTGAATTATGAGCTTGCTTTGTGCCTCACCTTCTCCCCATTCTTCTCCCAGCCCCATGAGTTCATTACGGCTATAAGAGGTATTAAACCTAGAATTAGCAGTCAGAGAATTTGCTGGGACCAGCCTTTTCCCTCCTATAATGTTCATTAATGACAGCAACATCATAAACAATAAAGTTTAATTAGGAACTAAAGTGTCTACAGCAATTAAATATGAAGGAAGTATTAAAAACACAGCAGGAAGGATCATATTTTAAAAACATTTAAATTGCAAATGATGTTATTGACAGACCTTTTGAAAGAAATTTTGTGTTTGGATAAAAATAAAGAGAGAAATCTTAAGTGAAATATCGACTCAATGGCATTTACAGACAAATAAATATTTAGGATGGATCAATTTGCAGCAGTGAGCATATGCTTTGGGAAATATATAAAACTAATGGAAGCTGTCTTCAATTTCTACCTCACTGAGTCAATGAGGAAAAAAAATCAACTTAAAGGATTCCAGAGTAATGACATGACTCATTAGTGTTAAGGCCACTTTAAATGAAAGGATTCATCTTCAGTTACTGAGAGAAGAAAGTTATTAATGAGCTTCATGCATGAATACCAGGAAAGGTTTGCAGCTCACTTTCTGAACATAAAAACTACCTGAATCTACAACTGCACACTCTTATGTTTCTTGGGCCATGTTCTAAAAACTTTTACCCCAACAAGGATGGGGTATGATCACTAATCCATTGATCTGGGAACAGTTTATTACTACAGAGAGACATGCAAAAGAATGGAGAAGGAAAACTCATTTCAATAATTTTCTGCTCCAGAATATAATAGTAATATGTTCAGAACACTGAAAGAGGAGAAAAGGTTGAGAATCTCTAAAGTGCTGAGCTTCTTATTGTTTTTGGTAATGGATCTTAATCTTCGAACTTAATAACTGCTTTTTACCTTTAACACCTTCATATAAGAGCCCCTTGATGGAAATGTCCATCTGAACCCCCTGAAAATAAAATTTTGACATTTGGAGGAACTATGCTAAAATAACTGTGCTGATCCTTGCAAACAAGTTATATAAATAATTGTTTCACAAAAAAAGAAAATATTTGGGTGGAAAAATCTAAGTTCAGAATACAAAGATTAAAAGAGATTGGGAAGTTTCTTAGATAGTGGTGGTTCTTCTTGAACCAGCTGTAAGAATGACGTTAGATTAAGATTCTCCCCCATTGGTTGAAATACTTCCACAGCAAGTAAGGATTTCTGAGTTGGCCAGACTAATGACCTATACTTCTCTGAATGACCTAGGCTACTTTTCTAAGTCAGATAACAAAAGGCCAGAGGCTGACCTCTGGAGTCCCATACTAGTAACCAGGAATGACAACAATTTCAGTGCTAAGTAGAATTCTGTTTCTTCTTACTCCACGTTTGACTTGCAAAGAAAGAGAAGCATAGCATTCCTCACTAAAATTGTTCAAGTTGACAGTCTGATATTCTCATCTATTTTTATTTACTTTTCAATTTAAATTCAAACTCAGTTTCATAGGTGCTTTCACAACAAGCTGCAGAGCTACTGGAAGTGTTCCCTGGCTTTACACTGTATCTAAAATTTGTGGTCTTCGTTTTGATCAATTAATATTTCAGAGAGTCAGCTTTTTTCTGAAATTGGAATAGATGTCACTTCCCAAAAAAGTCATTTACATTGCTATTCATTTTCTTTTCAGTGCCTTGTTTGTGACAAAAAAATGTACTGATGGTTTTATGAGAGTATATTATGTAGAAATTAGAATATAATATTGGAAAAGTAGGGCTTTTTGTTAGGTAACATTTCTTTTCAGTTTCTCTTTTGATATGATTGTTTTTCTTTCTTTTCTAAAGGGAAATATGTGTTAAGAGAGCTGAAATATATCATACAACTTTTTATACATTATTTCTTGAATTACTGTAAAATCTGTAAGAGCCATAAGACTAAAGTCCTTCATTTCTAAAGAATTCTCTTGGAGAAATCTCTGAAGCTGGAGGCAAATTGCTTTTACTATTGTCTAAGCTTTGGTAGGAGCATGGAATACACAGGAAACAAAATATTTGCTTCTATTTCTCTAATGTTACATATTGTATTTTAAATGAAAAAGCAACACTCTTTGTCCTATGAAAGATACAAATCAAATCACTTACTATGAGCTCCAGATAGCCATCTATTTATTTACTTCAGAATTATTTAATAAATGAGGAGGGTCTACTATGTAATTATAAAAACTTTTGACCATTTAGGGTGAAGCTAGCTGTTGGTTTCTCATATATAGCTTTTATTAGGTTGAGATAAAGTCCATCTATTCCAATTTTCTATAAGGTTTTGATCATGAATGGGTGTTGGATTTTGTCAAAATTTTTTTTGCATCTATTAAGATACTATATATTTTATTGTCCTTGAGTCTGTTTATGTAGGGTATTACATTTATTGATTTATGTATATTGAACCATCCTTGCAGCCTTGGGATGAATCCAACTTGGTCAGGGTATATGATATTCTTGATGATTCTCTGTATTCTATTTGTGAGTATTTTATTGAGGATTTTTCCAATGTTCACTAGAGAGATTGGCCTATAGTTCTCTTTTTAGGCTAGGCCTTTCTCTGCTTTTGGAATCAAGGTAATGCTTCGAGGAATAAATTTGGGAATACTGCTTCCATTTTGATTTCATTAAAGAGTTTGAGAAGTATTGGCAACTCTTCTTTAAAGGTTTGTAGAATTCAGCAATGAAGCCATCAGCACCAAGGCTTTTCTTTGTTGGTAGGTTTTTTATTACATTTTCAATTTCACAGATTGATATTGGGTTGTTTAACATTTTAATATCCCTTCATTCAACTTTGAATGTTCATATGTGTCTAGGAATCTAGCCACATTCTCCATCTTATTGGAGTACAGATTTTCAAAGTATAGGTGTTTATTATATTTTGGACTTCCACTTGATCTGTGATGTTCCCCTTTTTCATTCTCAATAGGATGGATTTGAGTCAAACCTCTATAGCACATAAATTAACAGAAGGAATCAATGAATGGGATCTCATCCTAGGAAAATACTCCTGCACAGCAAAAGAAATCACCAGGAGAGTGAAAAGACATTGAACAATATGGGAAAAAAATTTACCAGCTGTTCTTCAGATAAAGAGCCAGTATCTAGAATATATAAAAAGCTTAAAGAAATCAATCCCCCCCATTCAAACATGAGCATCTGATGAACAGACACTTTTCAGATGAAGAAGTAAAAGCAGCTAAGAAACACATGAAGAAATGCTCAACATCACTGGTCATTTGAGAGATGCTGATGAAAACAACTCTGAGATTCCATCTCACTCCACAAAGAATGGCTGCCATCTCTAAATTAGCCAGCAAGAAATGCTGGCGAGGCTGTGGGAAGAAAGGAACCCTTCTCTACTGTTTGTGGGAATGCAGAATGCTACATACAACCACTGTGCAGATCACTGTGGATTTTCCTCAAAAAAATTAGGATTAGAGGTCCCATTTGACCCTGCTATTCCCTTGCTAGGGATATACGCAAAATAATTAAAATATTCATATCACAGAGACATATGTGCACCCTTGCTTATAGTAGCTCAGTTTATGATAGCTAAATCTTGGAAACAACCCAAAGTGCCCATGAACTGGAGATTAGAAAAAGAAGATGTGTGTTTTTTAAAAAATAAAATGGACTATTACTCTGTCATAAAGAATGAATAAGTTTGAGTCATTCATACTCAAATGGATGTACGTTGAGGACATATTCATAAGTTAAATAGGTCACAGATGTGTAAATATCATATCTTTTCTCTGGTATGATAAACTGAAAATATAAATAAATCCTAGAATGTATGATAGACACTGTAAAGTAGAAAGTATCCAAAGGGAAATGGGGGTAGGAAGAAGTAATATGGGGAAAGAAAAAACTGTGATGGTTAAAAAAACAGGAGAAACAAAATCATGTATATATATATATAATATATATATATATATAATGTATATATATATAATATATATATATATATATAATGTACCTATGTCACAATAATTTTTTTTTAAAAAACTAAGTATTATGTTAACCATGAATATGAATAGCACTGTCTTTACTTTTAAGAACTTCATAGTGTAGCAATAGTCAGGCGAAATTAGATGATTTCCTATAGGCACAAGCTTCAAAATGCTTTTGAATTTCCAGTTCAATATTTCTTACAGACAGTACATGTTCATCTATCTTCACTCTCAAGTTACAACTTCTGTGACCTTTTAACAAACCATTAGAAAAGGTATGCCAAGACCAGAAAACTGGTTATTCTAATAGTACAGGGATACAGTGACAGGAATTTGGGTAAGATATAAATGAGAATACATTGACAGTCTTAATTTGCCCTTGAAGATTAACGTAGTTTCCTGCACACAAATTTATCCAGCTGAGAAGAGTTCTATTTTTTTAAAGGCCAAGAAAAACCTAAAAATCATTTGCTTCATAGTATATTATAAACAGCTGTGGAAATAAGGATTAAAAAGCTAAAATAGTGAAGGAGGGTGGCTCTTGGAAAAGTGTAATGAAGGGCTGGGGATTTAGCTCAAGTGGTACCACACCAACCTTGTGTGCAGAAGGACCTGAGTTCAATGTCTGGTACTGCAAAAAAAAAAAAAAAAAACCAAAACAAAACAAAACAAAAAAGTGTAATGAGCTTCAGCTGCATTTTCCTGAGAAGCTTATGGTGATAGTTGGTATGAGAAGGATGGGAACTTGGGCATTTGATAGAAAATAGGCCACAGGCATCAGGAGAAGTCATGGGTCTCAAGATGGAAGGGGAAACCAGTAGAATGGAGTGACAATATGGTATTTGAAGAGTTTGAAAATGCTATGGACCCATCAGATTCTGAAAGTGTAAAAGTACAGCTAAATAGCTAAGATATAAACTGAGAAGTAGCATGGAAAATTGTGTGTTCTCTGGTGCCAGAAAAACAAAGACCTGCTAAGGTGAGTGGGCCCACTGAATAAAGGAACCTCTTAATTGCAAGTAATGAACTAGAGACAAAAGGAAAGATAAACTGAAACTTCATAAAAGCATCCAGTTAGTTGAGAAAAAGCTTACTTCTCAATTAGTTCCACCTCTGATTTTTTCTGTCTAGCAGAAGAAGGACAATCTTTTCAGATGCAATATCACAAACATCTGAGGTCTAGCTGATATTCATGCTCCGTGTTTTTCACTCATTAAAATCATTTTAGGCACAGAAAGAGATAAACCTATGTGCCCAAAAGAAAAAGAGGAAAAAAGCAAGTAAAAGAAGCAGATCCATAAGTGTTGTAGCTGTTAAGATAAAGACAATAAAACATATGATTTTGTGAACAAGAATACAGGAGTAAGAGAAAAAAAATGAAATGGTGGGCAATTTTATCAGATAGTTAAAATCTTGCTCAGTTATTATCTAGCCACCTGGAGAAATAGTGAAAGTTGATATATCTGTCTCATAATGAAGCTTCATGTTTCAACGTTAGGCATTTGAAAAGGAAAGATGTACACAAAGTCTGTAAATGGGAACCCATAGAAATGTTCTGGAACACAAGAAGATCAAATAAGGCTATTTGACTTCTCACTGTTCATAATCTCATTGATAATTATTCCAGGAAAGAAGTGTAAATCAACAGATGAGGGAGGGTATGTGAGCTATACGTTAGATATATCTTCATGACCTGTGCATTACTCCTTCAATTCTGTCTTTCAAGATGCACTTACAATGTCTTGTAAGGTTCCATTCACCTGGAAGAAGAAAGGGAGGAATCTGAGGGAGGTAGTTCAATGTAAACTCATCAGCACACTACAAAGCTACCATAGAATTAATACAAGTGAGTTAGAGAAAATTATACACAGACTAAAATCATATGTATAACACCTAAACTGACAGAGCTGAGGACAATATTAGAGAAGCTGAAGATCATAGATAGAAAAGTTAAATAGATGCATAGAAAGAATAAAATGATTTGAGGCAAAGATATAGCACAAGAGAAAGCATATAACATATGCAACTGATATTTCAGACAAAACAGAATTAAGAAGAAATGACATTTGAAGAGATAATGGCAAAAAATATTTTTCAAACCAAAGGAAATCATCAACACACAGATTCAAAAAGTCAGCAACACTCAGAATAGTAACTGTTTTTAAAAATCATTAGGGCACATCACAGAGAAAAAAGGAATAAATAAAATTTAAAAGCAGCTTAAGGGAGGTGTTAAGTATTCACTAGAATACTTCCTCAAAGAAAGCAAGAAAGTAAACAGCATTAAAAAAGAACCCAGACAGGTCAAACAGTAAATAATAAAGCAGATGTCAATAAAAGTAGATTACTAAATATATTAATAAACAATAATAGCCCTAAAAAGTTAACATTTTCAGGCCAGAGTTTTAAAAAATCTCATGCTTATCAACAGTAAGGGAGTGAAATGTTTCATGTAATTACTATCTAAAGACACCTGTTAAAGCTACTTTTCTGATACCACTTACAGTGACTTTAAAGCAAAAGCATTACTAGAAATATACTGATAAAGTGCCAGTAGACTAGGAGAAATACCAATTCTAAATATATCCCGAAAAAAATATCTTGGCCAGAATCTCAAATCTATATGCCATAGAGACAAAAGAGCCTCCAAAGTAAGTGAAATTTGTAAAACCAAAACAAACCAAACAATCAAAACAACAAAACTTACAACTAATTACAAATTCAGAAGTAGTAGTGAAGACTGGCAGTAGTAGGCTAGATCAGTGATTTGTATTGTGTTTGTGTTTTCTTAGGCTATGCACTATCTTAATCGTTTGTTCTTAGAGAAGATGACACCAGTGTGTTTCTAGTACTATGCTGTGAATGTGGCTTTAAAAAGTGAGATTTCTGAGAAGTACCTCTTATAAGTCTGCTGTGTCAAAATAAGAGGCTATGAACTTATTTTAAAAAGGGGCTTTTAAGTGACATGTCTGTCTTCCTTTGCCTAATCCCTAGGACAAAGGCTCTTGTTATTGGAGTTTGCATTTGCTGCTAGTTCAGTAGAGATTCTCATTTGTGCTGAGTAAATAAGATGTCACTATCAATATTTTTCAATCAAGATCCTCATATAAGAATATAAGCAAACATTCAGGGATTGCTAAAGTTTTGAAGGAACTGTAGCATGAAAAAAGAGACCCTGACTCAACAAATAGAAGTAACCACTAAGGAAAAAGAAGTTCATAGAGGAAACATATGTATGCAACTCTATATGTGAGAATACATATACATACTTAGACATGCTTTCAAACCGCTTGGATACTCATGATAAAATCAACTGGCATTGATCAAATAGAGAAACACAGAGACCTGGGAAATTAAAGATACAATTACCATGAAACTAAATCAACAGAATAGTTGAAAATTGAATAATGAACTAAATCAAAATGAACTTTTTCTTCTAGAAAAAAATACAAATGGGAAAGGGTTAAAGTATGAAACAGGTTATAATACCAGTTGAATGAAGTAGAACACCGAGTTACTGTTAATGAGCAATGAAATAACTAGATTTTGATTGCAGAGCTTCACTGGTACAATATTCATTGACTATAACATGAATGATAAGGCTACAATGCTTCAGGTCATTTTGCCAAAATAATTCCTAAGAAAATTTTTAAAAAGAGCACACAAAATGAATCTATAATTGCTGAGTATTTCAACAAAGTGGCAGAAAAGTAGAAGAGAAGTAAAATATTTGAAGTATCTAATACAGAAGCAGTAATTGAAGAAGGTAGGTAATGTCAATGTAGAATGGGAAATGGTAAGTTTATATAGTGTATTTAAGTATATAATACATAGAGGCTGGGGAAGAAGTGGTAAAGAGCTTACCTAGGGGCTGGACTGGGCCCCCAGAATGACCACAAAACAAAGGAACACACAAGAGCTGTGAAAAAAAAAGTTCAATTGTTCAAAAAATGACTGAAGAAGAAAAAGTACACTGAAACTAACTTATTACAAAAATGAGAAAAACATGATTGGAATGATAAGGTTAAATATTTTAGTACTTATAATTAATGTGAATTTAAAAATATCTTATGAAACATAGAACCCCTGTACCGTACACAAGAGTTTAACCTAAAATCTTTTTATGGTAGCCATGTCTACAGTACGATGGCATAGTACCATTAAACATGAAGATTCACTCATAAATCAAGATGGCTTCTGTCAAGCAAATAAATATATTTGAATTTAAAATGAAGCAATTTAAAAGTTATAAAGATAATGCATCATATGTAGGGTTATATATCTCAATGTGTACTGTGGATGGATTCCACAACACCATACAGATCCTGAAATTGGTGGATGCTTAAATTTCATATATAGTATTTGCACATAACCCATGTAGACCCTCTAATATAGTTTATTTTTTCTAAATTATATATTATATCAAATACAATGTAAGTTCTATGCAGAGAGTTGTTTTACTATGTACTTTAAGGATTGCTGACAAGAAAAAGGTCTGTACAATTTTTAAAATATATTTAATCTGTGATTAAATCCTAGGATGGAGAATCTTTGGACACAGAGGATTGATCATATTTAGCAATATGCATCAAATATAAGGTAAATGTGTTGAGTCTATAAGGAAAATAAATTCACAATTGTATCTGAACACTGCAACTACAGGTCTCTCAAAAATCAAGAAAATGGCCAGGCGTGGTGTCTCATGCCTGTAATCCCAGCACTCAGGAGGCAGAGACAGGAGGATTGCTGAGTTCAAGGCTTGCCTGGGATACATAGTGAGCTCAGGGCCAGCCTGAACTACAAAGCAAGACCCTGTCTCAAAAAAAAAAAAAAATCAAGAAAATGAAGTAGTCAGAAATAAATAATAATACTGACCTTTCAATGCTTAACATTAGCTCCAGTAGACCCAAATGACTTATATCCAGCATCCAGAGACTGGATACAAACACTGACTACAAAGCTACAAAACACTCTCATACAATTTAAAAACTAGAAATTAAGGTCCATATTTTCTGATTATATAGTAGAAGATTTTTCACCTTTCTTTCAAAACCAAAACATATAAATCTCCAATTGTAAAAAAAAAACAAAACTTATTTTTACTAAATTATAACTTGTTAGTGGTTGGATTTGTAATGGACTGAAGATTTGGTCTTTAGCCTGTGCCATTATGGGGAGATGATCGTGGATTTAGTGTAAGGAAGTGAGACCACTGAGGGGATGTCCTTGACCGAAATACAGTACTAGCATTTGGGTTCTATGTTTTCCTTTCTCTTTACTCCTGGGAGACCATGAGGTGAACTGCTTTTCTCCTCCTGGTACCCTCTGCCGTGGTAATCTGTCTCAGCTCAAGCCTGAAGGTAACTGACCATCCAAACATAAACTGGAATCTTGAGGCAAAGCAGATTTTTCCCATTTAAAGTAGATTTATCTCCTGTGTTTTCGAGTCTTAGAAAGGCAACACATGACTTAAAGATAAATTAAAATTAAAATCACAATGCATTTGGAAATGAATGTACATCAAATGGACTAATCTAAAAGTGAAAAAGAAAAAACAGCCATAAAATGTACTAATAATGGAAAATGCTTCAAATAAATAATTAACTTCATGTAATACACAACCAAACAAATGAGAAAGAGTTAAGGGAAAGATCTAAGAAGCATGGAAAATAAATACAACAGTAATTGACCATAAACATTATAAAGGTAGGCTTCAATAATCACATGGAAAAGTGACTGCAGGTATAATGCGATTTACAAAAAATTCACAAGCCTAATGAAAAACTATGTGAATAAGTGAAGTAAATTAAAATTAACTTTTATATATGACAAAATAAAACACTAAACTCACATTTTAAAAGTCACATTCACTGTAACAAGAACCATATAAAACAAATGAACATGAGCCACCAAAACTGTGCAAGACCTCTGTGAAGAAAATGATGAAAATTTACTGTAAGACATAAACAGAACTGGAATAAATGAAGCAATATATTATGAACTTGGGTGGGAAGAGTCCATATTATAAATGTGTCTTCTATCCTGATACAATCCTAACGAGTTAATGAAATCTCAATCAAAATACTATGAATAACAATTTAAATAAATATTTTTTATTTTATCAGGTACTATAAAATGTGCAAGAACATCAAAGAAAACCTGAAACTAAGCCAGAATTAACTGGGATCTGCCTGCCCACTTATCAAATTTAAAAACAAAATTGTAAAAGAACTTATTAAAGAAAAGCCTGATGAGTTTTTTTAAACAGCATATTAAGTTTTTCTATTTTGCAAAAGCTATAGTAAAAAATGCTAAAAGAGGACTGGGAGGAAATAACTACTGTGCGTGTAAGACACAAAAATTAATATTAGCTTTATAGTTCTTTCAAAAATTATTAAAACAAGTCACTATAAACTTTAACAAAGGACCATTCACAAGAAAATAAATATACAAGCTAAGAAATATGCCATTTTTGTCAACTTACTTATAGGGGAATAAAAGTTAAAAGATAGCAATTTTTTTCTCACTTGATTGAAAATGAAAAAACACTGATAAAATTTTTAAATATAGAACACAAACAGCAATCTCAGATACTCTTTAGACATTGTTCTTCGGAAGAAATTTGTCAGGGTGTAGTAAAAAAGCACGTAGTCCCTGATCTAGCAACCTCACATCTAGGAATCTTTCCTGCCAGAAATCTTGCATTTATGCAAAATGCTATCGAAACTTAGTAATAATCCAAAAGTACAGAGGATTCTTTTCATTTGTTAATTATGGAAACCTATTCAAATAGCTGAAACAAAAACCACTTGTTTAGTGCAAACAATTTGCAAAAGAAGTGTTTGTGTAAGTATATGTGCATGTATGGTACACATACATTATGAATGTGTGTCTATATCTATAGATGTGCATTTTTGTCTGCACATAAATTTCAAAAACTGCCATTAAATAATATTTTAAAAATACTGAGGTGGCAGAATGTAAGAAGTAGAAAGAACAAACCAAACACCTAACTGGGTGGTATGTGTGTCCACATCTATAGCGAAAGTTCCAGATTCTTCCTAGGAGCAACCTGCGGAAAACAGCACAGGTTGGAAGAATTACAGGTCTCCTTCCACAGTTTTTCTTCTGTGTACCTTAGTAGCAAACTCCTTCCCCACAAAAATCATAATATTCAAATGCATATAAAAACAAACATCCAAAGAAGACTAGTACCAGCAAATATCCCGAAAATCTGTATAAGTGTCTGCCCCTACCCTTTCCAATGTTAGAAGAGATAAATACTCCTAGGACTGGCACAATACTTTTGGAGGTCCATAAGAGAAGTAAAAACAAATTGTAAGAGAAGTCAAAAGAGGACTATTACTTCAAATATGTTATCTAATAATTCATTTTGTTCCACCACTTAGTGTTGAGAAGAAAATTCAATTCATTTGAAATCATTTATTCAGACCCCTAAACTGAACAGCATATTGATTTTGATAGTCATTTAACAACATTCAAGAGGCCTTATCTGGGGAGCCCTTTGCAGTGTTAAGTGTCCTCCAATCACCCACGATTGTGCCTCTGCTCGAGTGGCAGGGAGGCCCCGTCACACTGAGGGGTGAAGCTTTCTGCTCAGTGTGGCTGAGCGTAGAAAACAATGGCTGCCTGGCTTTTATGTGCTGCACACTGTGCAAAAGCTGGAGAGGAGAGGAAGGAAATTCTACATCCTCACCTGAAGAATCTTCAAATCTTCTAAGAGAAAAAGGCATAAATGTCAAGCAGCACCTGGGCTGGGAGGCGAACCACAGAGGATACAGCTGGCTGACTCACAGCGAGCTACTGTGAGGGTGTAGAGCCAGGGACTTGAGATGGTAAATGACCAGAGTGGGTGGGAGAGAAGGTTAGGTGGGGTGGAGGGCGATGGGGCCCGGCCTCGTCAGATTGGCAGTTAAGGAGTTCAAGTTCTTTTTTTTTTTTTTTTTTTTTTTTTGAGACAGGGTCTTGCTTTGTAGTTCAGGCTGGCCCTGAGCTCACAATGTAGCCCAGGCAAGTCTTGAACTCAGCAATCCTCCTGCCTCTGCCTCCCGAGTGCTGGGATGACAGGCGTGAGCCACCATGCCTGGCACTGTTCAAGTTCTTTTTTTTTTAAATTCTTTATTGGTACAATTTATATACATCTCACAGTCACACATAACATTGGGGAACTTGTACCAATATATGACACAAGTCAATTCTCATTTTTACCCATATCCCCTTCTTTTTGAGCAAGATTGGAAGGTTCTTTTAGTCATGGTGTGGACTTGCCTTAGAATTGGCTCACTCTGGAGTGGGAAAGCAGAAGAGAGGTAGAAAACTGACAAAAAACACTGAAGTGACAGCCATGGGGGGTGGGGGTATGTAGGGGAGACCCAGGACATCTGTTTACCAGACTTGAGTTGAGAGAATCGTGTAAATTAAGATGCGTAGGATGATAAAAAAATAAGTGAATATTTAAATTTAAAAGTTTTATTACAGTAAAATACACATTGGCATTAGTCTCTTCAAGATACTCTCAGTTGCTGTGAATACACGTGTCCCAGTGCCCTTGTCACTTTCTGAATCCACTCTGGAAGTCCTGTCTTGTGAGTGTCTTTAGTTGTGCTGTCCTGGTTGTTTTGAGGCCCTGAATGGATTAGAAACATTTACTTCTCAGGAGCACTTTGACTTTGAAGATGATCCAGAAGTCACACAATGCCAGATCCTGTGCACACAGAGGATAAGGACACACCAGTATGTTTTAGGAGGCTGTCCTCCCAACGGCTGTCACTCAACAGTTATATTCACTGTATTTTTTATCACACTTCAAATGATGATAACACCTGGTGAAGACACTCATGAAACCTTACTTCTACTACTGTTTCAGAAAGCCACAAGAATGATAGCTTAAATGTGTTTGTGGCCAGGGAGAGCATCTTGAAGGGTAATGGTGGCAACATACCTTACTATAGCACACCTTTGTTTAGACATTCACTGTGTATTTTGATCGCTCCTTGTAAACGAAGTTCGCAGTGTCCGGCATGTAGGTAACACCATGTAACTTATTAATATTGGATCCACCAGGCTGTCTGTGTCTCTGTGGCTGGATGCTTTTTGATCTTGGGCCCTCCTTCCTCTAG
Organism: Thryonomys swinderianus; assembly: GCA_004025085.1. NCBI lineage: Eukaryota > Metazoa > Chordata > Mammalia > Rodentia > Thryonomyidae > Thryonomys > Thryonomys swinderianus. The sequence continues at coordinate 87,992 of PVIC010000042.1, forward strand.
GGTCCCTCTTTGGTTCCATTGCTCACTCCACCCTTCCTGTCATACAGTGACTCAATACGTGCTATTTCTGGTTTCCAGTTTGTAGCCTGCAGAGTCTGGATTTGCCTCCTGGCACCCAGCACACCATGTGGCACAAAGGCCCCGACATATTTTTGGTGAAAGTAGAAATCAAAGGCCACAAAAATTTTGCGTGTACTATTTTTAGCTCATAATTATGCTTTAAAATGTAAAGAAATGAAATTCGGTGTGAACATCCAGTCTAAATTTCCTGTCCAGACTTCATAGTATTCTGTAGATTTAATCATGTCCTTTATATCAGTGCTGTAATCTCCAGCATGAAAATCTATGCCGTTCAAACTTCTGAACTAGCAGCAGCAGCAGCGTGTGACCCTGGAGCACAGTCCCCTTTGTTTTAACTGTTCTCTTCCTGTGGGAGGTATTATAATGACTCCCTGAAGATGTCCCTGCATTTCATTCTTGACACCTGTGAATACATCTCATTCCGTGACAAAAAGGACTTCACAGTTGTAATTCAGTTAAGAATCTCCACTTGGAGTGATTATACTACATGATGTAGGCCTGAGCAGAAGGGTCGTAAAGAGAAAGAAGAAGGAAGGAGAGTAAGAGAAGAAGATGTGAAGATGGAAGCTAAGGAGAAAGGGAAACGGAGCTCAGAGCCAGGGAATATGGACAGCATCACCCACATTTCCTTTGGAAAAGGATAGGAAACACATTCTCCCAGAACTTCCAGAAGGAGAACAGTCCTACTAGCTCATTTGAGACTTCTAACTTTAGAACTGTAAGAAAGTAAATTTGTGTTCTTTTAAACCAGTAAGTCTGTGATAATCTGTTACAGCAGCAAACTAACACTTTGTCCAAGTTAACATCATCAGTGCGGACCATTTCCAATTTACTTGTTCCCTTTGATGGAACTCTATTACTTCAAGAACTGCTCTTACATTTTAAAGTGGCAGAATTAGTGTGTCTTCCTGTTTATTTCATGATTTGAACCAAGAAATTGCTGTATATCATGAAAAACAACTCTAATATTATACATTTTGACCTATTCTTAATGTGAAGTTCAATTTGATTCAAGCCACTTCTCTGAATTCCTGCCAATATTCTTTGAATGCAAATCAGACAATAAATACACTCACTGCTTGACATCCTTTTGTTCATTGTACATATTGTGTTTTCCTATCTGCCTGTTTCTTTGTTTAGGCTGCACGGAGTAGTAAAAGACAATTCATTAGATCATCAGCATTTACACCTTTTAAGCATAACTCTGTTGATTTTTTCCAGAATAAATAATTTCATTCCCATTTATTGACTGAGCTTAAAGATGACAAGTTGTTCAACTCTTGGACTGCCACACCAGAAGCAATCCGGCCCTGTAAAATTCAGTCCTACTTCAGCTGTGCCTTCTAAATGTATATTGTTCTGAATTGACACTAAGATCCACCAGCTTTCTTTTGGCAATCTACATAACATTTTCTGTGACAAAAGAACTTTCTTATCGGTTCTTACGTGAAAAATAACGTCTATTGTCTCAAAAGTCAGCTGAAAATGTCAACTTTTTCATAACATAAAAGGGGCAGTATCCATAAAATTTCAGAACTTCCAATAGGGAGGGTGAAAGTAGTAGAGATGGTACAACTGTAGTGATGAAATCACTCCATGTCCCCTCACCTAGACCCGGACAATGCCTCAGTGCCAACCCTCTCCTCTGTCGTAAAGGGAGGCAAAAATAAGAGACAGACCCAGAGAATTACTAAAGTTCCTGGCCAAGGCATACATATGTTAGACCACTGGCTTGACTATCTGTGATCTTTCCTCCTTGGGAACTTGTTAATGGTTCTGCAGTAACTATAGGCCATGCATCCAATTATAACAGAATGAAGTGTGGGACATGTGCAGTAGTTATAGTTGAGAAGACTCAGCAGCCTGTCAATAAGCATATTGTCAATCATGTCCTGAAAGACCCAATAGGAGGCACTCTGGAGGCAGGGCACACATTTCAAATCCTTAAACCCAATTAATTCCTATCCATTCCATTCTTCGTTCTCCCAGCCCAGTTTTTCTCCCTGTTCAGAGACCATTTTCTGCTTCTGCTGGCACAAATCCTACTCTAAGCACACTTTCCCCAGTTAATCTCAATAAATTTAGCTGCTTTGCTCCTTATTACAATGTGTGTCACATGCAGTTTTTTGTTAGTGGTACACAAGAAGCTGGAGTTTATCTCACAGGAACCCATCACTTGCTGTATCAAAAGGGGACCAGGAATATTACACTACCTGACATTCCCCTGGGAGGCCAGGGCTGGGTCAGCACCTGGGGGCTTGTGGGAGCTCAGAGCCCTACACGGAGGTGCCCCAGGGTAGTAACACTGGAGTCAGGCTGTCAACTGTGAATGTGATGCAACTTTCCTGAGTCTTTCTGCAGCTCCTCTGCAGGGGCTGCTCCATCCATGGAGATCAGAGGACTTCCTATTGTTACCTCTGCATCACGCAGGGCCAGATCTCTACAAAGCAAGTCCACCAGCTAAGACATGATGTGAAAGGAGACAATGAGCACGTGATAAGATGCTCAACATTCTCTGTCATCAGAAAAATCCCAGTCAAAACCAGTGAAGTACTACTTTACACCTACCCCAATAGCTAAAGTGAAGAAGAGTGATATTATGAAGTACTGAGGAAAAATGAAACTTAACTTATACACTGTGAATTAGGAATGCAAAGTGGTATGTCTGCTTTGAAAAGCAGTCTAGGACTTCCTTGAAAATCTGACATGTTTATATTATTAATGATAGCTAAAACCCAGAAACAACCCAAATATCTGTTGGGTGATGACCTTATTAATAAAGTGTACTAAATATCAATAGAGCAGGATATTATATAGGTATAACAAGCAACGAAGCACTGATACATGGTACAATATAGAAGAAACTTGAAAATGTTGTACTAAGTGAAAGAAACTATTTATAATAATCTACTCTAATTAGATGGAATATTCAGGAATCAACTCTATACAGACAGAGTAAATTAGTGATTTCTTACATCTAGTGGGTGCTGGGAGCTGAGAAGGGATGAGACAATACAGATTCCTAAAATTGATCAGGGTGCTGATCGTATAACTCTGAGTGTATTCAAGGCCACGTGATTGTATACATTAAAGCAGAGGGAATTATTGGCCATGTGAATTGCATCTTTTAAAAGTCATTTTAAACAGCCATAAAGAATAGATGTTCCCCATGAGGCTCATTTTCTGAGCTGTGCCATTGGTTACCCACCCCATGGCCTCCTGCAGGCATGCTACCCCAGCCCCACTTACTTCTTACTAATATCTGACAGTTTCAAAACCAACTGCATTTCCAGAGAGTCACAATTTTGGTCCAGCCAGAATTTGACACATTTTGTTTAGTTTGAGAAATAACAAATAGCAGAGGGATTTGCTTGATACTGCCTTGTTCCTTCTGAAAACTCCTGCCAGACCCAACTGTATGCCATTTTTCTTTATTTCCCTAGAAATGTTCACCTTAAATATTTATTTCTGCTTCTTCTCACTCACGGTCCAAATCTCCACTCTGCTGTGTCAACATTCATATCTATTTGCTTTGACTGATTTCCAACGATTTCTCCACGGTCTGCCCTACACAGAGAGGTGACAGTCAGAGCACCTGACTCAAGCTCCTTAGGCAAATTGTTTGCAGCCTCCTTTTTCACCACTGAAGACACCTACCTCTGCCCTGAAATCCCGTTATTAGTCTTTGGATAAGACACAGCAGTCTTCCTTGGGCCATCCATGTATCTCGGGAAGGAAAGCAAATTGATATCCTGCAGCTGTATTTGCCAGTATAAGACGATACAGAATGATTGCTCAACAATGTGAGTCATGGCATAAACTAAGTAGTAGTAAAGTGATACAACATTAAGATGGAAGAAAGAAAGAGAAAACTCAAGTTCTGGAAGGAAGGCATCTAGTCGCAGTCCAGGCAATCCTGTAAATTAAGTGGAAGATCTCTTATCACCAAGTCTCTTGTGTGCTTTAATGGCCCCCTTGTCCCTTCCAGTGACCACTTCAATTTGTTTTTATTGAACTAAGTCTTTGTCCGGCTCTGGGCCTCTTTCCAGGCAGCACAGCAAAGCAAGGTAGGAGCTGCACATGCTGCTCTTCCCTCCACTGGTACACGAGGAGGTTGACCTCAGCAGCTGCTGACAAGTGTGAACAGGCCAGTGGAAAGTGCCTGGCACTGTCTGGAAAGAGAGTGGCACCACTTCCTCCCTGCACATGTTGTGTCATGTGCCCGTTTTAAACTTCTTTAGTTTTTAAGATTAGTAAATGTGAAGAATTCATGATAATGCAGCTTTCCCACAGCCTTCCAGTTGGAGCTCTACTTTCTGTGCCTTTACCAGCAGCAGCAGTAGCAGCAACAGCCAGCTATAAGGACCAGTGATGCTTTTCACAAGACACAGAGATGATTTGACTTCTAAACTTATTAAAGCCCCAGCATCTGCAGAAACAAAATTCTCAAAACTAGTTTGACTGGGTCTTGCTAATTTGAGCTCTGGTCTAGATTGTATTGGTCCCGTTTATAAAGAATCATTTGTGGTGTCAATAATTGATGTACGACAAGCTCTGTGTTGATTACATATCTAAATGTTATCTGACATATTATCTTGAGTTTTATGATAATAGGTTTTAGTGTCTATTTCTTAAAAATTAATGCATCACTCACTACTAAAAATATTAACACATCTCCTAGGCACCTAAAATATTTTGCTGCATTACCTAGTAGTGCACTGACTTTCTGTCCAGTAGGACTATGATTGGAAGCTCTGTCTCCTCACTGAGTCTGTGGAGCTTTATACGTGAAACTACACAATGGACCAATGGACGAGATGAATTAGAAGCTTCTGCTCTTTCTATCCTTGAATGACACACACCTGAAGAAAGCTAGAAAAGATGACAGCAGGGCATAATAGCACTAAAAAGTCTTCACATATCAGAACACATCACTAGCCTAAATTTTTAAAGAATAATCAACTCTCATATTGATTACTATCAAGTAGTGCTATGTAATTAGTATAGAAAGTAATATAACTAAGAATATAATAATGTAACTTCTAATATGATCTATTATATTGCTGAGCCACAAATTAGTTAAGCTTTTTCAAATTATGACACTATATAATGAGCACTCAAAATAACATGGTGCTGTCCTCTTATATACACACCCAAGGGTCTCTTAGCATCCAGTGGGTTTCCTGTGCTGTGGGCATAAATGATTTACATTTGAATATTGTATTCTTTTGAATGCAGATTATTTTCATGCAAAATGAATGTGGAATTCTGCATATTAAGTACTGATGCTATGTCGAACATGTTTCATTTTTTTCTTGAGATGCTCATTCAGTACTGTAGTGGGCTGAATTGTAGTTTCTTGAAAATATTTCTACTTAGAAATTAGAATGTGACCTTATGTGGAATGAAGATATTTCCAGATGTAGTTAAGGGAGGGGTCTTGAGACTGTACTGTTTTGGAGTAGGGTGAACCCTAAATCCAATGGAAAGTTCTTATCAGTTAAAAAGATGATGACAGAGACACTAGGAAATATCAGAAAAGATGGAGACAGAAATTGTTTTGCACCTACATTCTGAAGTACACCAGGTATGGTCTGGAGCCACTGGAAGTTAGGAGAGAGGCATGGAACAGATGGCTTTCTGGCCACCAGATGCCATCAGGAGGCAGAGGTGGTTGACTGGATTTCTACAGTGTTTTCAGATAACTCCTGCTTAACATCAACCACACATGTCAGCGAACCAGCACAGAGCATCAGGGTGAGCACTCAGAGCAGGGCCTGTCGCAGTCTCAGGTTTCAAGACTTCTCTGGCTTTCTCAAAAAACACCTTCTCACCAGACCTTACAGACAATCCACTTCCTGAAAAGAATGAGTATGAATAAGAAGTGAGCTAAATAGAATCATTCACTTTCCTGTCGATAAAAGCAGTTCTCCAATTTATGGTTATGTACTAGAAATACTGCCAATTTGAATCCCAATTTCAAACTTATCCTGCCAGACAGTCTGGAATTTCAGTCATCTCTTTGGACTGAGATTAGGTCTTCTGTAAAAAGCATGCATTTGTTGTGCAAGGAAGGAACAACTCATCAGGAATTAACCTAACAGTTTCTACCACAGAGTCCTGCCTCTGGGGGTAGGAAAAAGACAATAAATGGCATGAAAGGAATCAATCAGGCCCACAGTGGGCACCCTTCCTGTCTGACTGGAGCCAGGATAAAGCAGAGCTGGGGAGCTGGGCAGTGGACCGGAGCTATGGGGATGAGAGGATCAAAGAGACCCACGTTCAGAAGAAAACAGCAGAACAAGTGAAGGCGAGGTAGCTGGAGGAAGGGCTTCCCCTTCAGATGGCTTCACTTTTGGCCAGCTCAGCCTGCTTGGTGTTTGATGGGCAGAGATTCTCCTGGCTTCATTTCCTTAAATTCTTTCGCTGGTTTCATTTATTTTGGCATGTAGAGCTTAAAGCACACAACTTTTAAATTATGTGTCTAGTTACTTGATTTAGAACTATAATTTGCAGTGTCTACACTGAGATACTGATTCAAATATTTTAGTGGGAAATGAGTATTTTCTCCCACATAACCTTATAACAATCTGACACTTAGTAGCACACATTAGAGATTTTACAATGATGTTTTGTGTGCATTGACCTCTATGTGTGTGTGAGTGTGAGTTAATGAAAACAATAGAAGATTGTACCAATGAATAGCTAGTTTAGAAGTCTTAGTGATCTTAATCTTTGCAAGCCTCTCAGTTTATTTTGTATAGTGGTGCTATGGTTTGAATTTTGTACCTGTTGAGATCCTAAGCCTTGGTCATTTGGACTGTGACCTTATTTGGAGGTAGATCTTCACAGATATAATTGGGTTAAAATGAGATCACTGGGATGAATCTTAACCTGATACGAATGAGATCCTTATAAAAGGGAAATAGCAGGACACAAAGACACAAAAAGAAAAAGGTTGTGTAGAGACTTGGCGGAAAGCTGTCTCCCACAAAAGAAGACAGTGGGCTGGAGCAGATCCTTCCCTCACAGGCTTCAGAGGAACTAACTGCTAACACCTTGACTTTGGATCTCTATCCTTAGAACTACGAGAAATAAATTTCTGATGTTTAAGCCACTGTTTGTGTCTCTATTTAATGGTAGCCCTGAAAACTAACATGGGAATCCTAATACCTCCAAAGGTAGTTTGAGAGCATTAAATCATGCTGATGCTGCTGGCTGCTTTGTCTAAGACCATCATCTCCAATTACTTGCTAAGATAGCTCTCACCTCCCTACAGGCATCAGGAAGAGATCTAGTCATCTCAAAAATGCAGATGCCACCCCGGAAATAGATGAGTAGGTGACCCAGGTGTGGCCAGTGAGATGCACAGCAAAGCTGTGGTTCTTGGAAAGATATTTTTCCCTTGACAATGACAAAAGACACACAGGAGGAGCAGCACTGTCCTTTGTCACCTTTTGTCTTTAGTCTTTGGACTAGATTTGTAGGAGTACGTGAGGCCTGATGCTGCTGCAGTCTAAGGTGGGAAGAGAGGAGAAGCCGAATGTATCAATATATCAGCAAAATACCGAACTGACCAGGGGCTCTGATTTAATCCATTTGCTAAATTAATTCCAGTGACTGCCTATGTCCTGACTGCTTGGATATTAAAAACAAACAAACAACTTGTATAGCATGGGCAATGCTGGTTAGGGAGTCTTCAAGGGAACTGAAGCAATAAGGTGTTTTCTTCAGTGTGAGCAGACATAAAGACACACTCCTTAAACACTGGTTCCTTCCCCTCTTTTCTGCTCTTGATGCTTCTCTAGCTCTGTCCTGCATTTCTCCTTTTGAGCCACACTCATTGAAGCTGCTTTGATAGCCTGCTTCTTTACGTGGGCTTTATTTTTTTTGGAAAACTGCAATTAGCTTACCCATCAACCGTACTCTTTTCTTTTCTTTGACCCACTCATAAGATTTGCTTTCTTCAGTCCATTTTCCACAAACTGACCTCCACAGCTGTTTCAGCATAACAGAATGATTTCCTCTTCCCTGGTGTTTGTTTTTTATGTGACTTGGAGTCTAAGCTCCTGGGATAAAGACCTTGCCTTTTGAGTCTTTCACCTCCTAAACCAACATGCACACATTTGGGGATTTACAGATTACAGACTGAGCATGACCAGGGCTTTGGCGAGTGGCTACGGCAGAAAAGAGATGAGAAAGGAGCCAGAGTCACTGAACAGGTTCCAGCCCTTTCCCTCCAGAGGTCAGAGGTTTAATTTGGCTCAAAGTAATACAAGCAAAACTCCCAAACTGAGAAATGGCATGTAGGAGGAGAGAGAAGGGAGTAGGCTTTAAATTTATTTCCATTTAATACATCATTGGCAAGCCTGGAACAAAAGTGACAGGAGAAATATATGAATCGCCTCCACCTAGGGTCTTCCTCCCAATGCCCTGGAGTAATCACGGTGCATTATTCCAGAAACAGTTTATGAAAATGTGGTCATGTATAATTATAGGTAACATTTAGTGGTTTAGTCTTTTTATCTTATACAAATGGAATTGCTGTAAATACTATTCTGCAGTCTGATCTTTTTCTTCAGAATATACCTTGAATACTTTCTCCATCTCTATATCCCTTCCATAAATGCCTGAGTAAAAGGTCAAGTTACTTTCCTAAAATTGTTCTTGAAAAAAGAAAGATAATTATCCTTGTATTATTTCAAAATGTCTAAGAATATGGGGAGTTTTCTTCATTGTTTAATTTTGAATCAAAGTGTTCGGAAAGATTTACCCTTTAAAAACCTCAGTCAGTATAGGACTTCTTAGGGTTACTTGATAGAACTAATCAAATAGGAGCAAGATTTATCACAAATTAGTCTTTATTCCTAGGAGTAAGAGGTCAAAGTTTCAACTTTGTGATTGTATAAACAAGCCTTTCAAAGATCATTTAGTAAGCAATGGAATAGTATAAGTAGCTGTGTTGTGAAATCTCACTCATGCCTACAGAACGAATGACAATGAAACAATTTTCCGATATTGTATGAATGAATACTGGTAGTATGGCTAAAATTTCTAGTGAAAGCATTGAATGTGGGCCAATAAATGGTGCATCTCAAGTAACAGATGGAAATAAGGCAAATGTACTCTGAAAAAACATGTGTTCGATGATTCAGAAAGCAGTTTCAATTTGTAAGAGACTAATGTCAAAGATGCATTGAAGTATGTATTACTGATTCAAGAAATGCAAGAAATACTTCTAAAGTAATGCATGATATGTGGTTAGAGGTAAATAGGCAGCTAACTATATGAATAAGTAATATATAAGAGAATACCATATTTCACTTAGGATTTTAAAAGCATGAACATTGAAACTGGCTAAAGCCCTTCTTTAAAAATCACATTAAAGAATATTAAATTATTCTATATTCCAAGTACCTTTCTATTATAGCAGAAAGGAAGAGCAGGATTACATAGTATTCCACAATAGGGAAGTATCTAATTTTATTTTGTAAGCTTATTGATGGCCTTTTAGCTTTATGTTCTACAATTACAAACAAGGTTGCGACTATTCCTTAGTAAATACTTTCAAGAGTCCTTCTGGGTCAGTTTATGTAGAAGTCAATAAAAGCTTCCCACTCCTTGTTCCCTTGCCCAGTAAGAGGAAGGTTGAACAGTAGAGAGCATTTGAGTTGTCTGACTAGTGGTGGTCAAAATCAGCAAGGGACATGGATCAGTATCTCATATATTTTCTCTTTAAAGGCCATGGAGTCCAAAGAACACAATGAGATCTGACCAGGGGAGAACCTAGCAGAACAGAGAACTTGGGAGATGTAAACCCAGATTAAAAAAAAAAAAAGGTCAAGAGCGAAGGGAAGGAAACCTGTCAGAGGAGCAGAGACAGGAACAGAAGAGAAAATTGGGGAGGCTTCCTGATTTTCATCTGAGTTGGACTCTGGTTTGGTAAAGGTTCTGACGGGAAGAACAAAACAATGTTTGGCTCCATCCTCTGTCCTCCATGAATACTTTATTTCTGGTGATGGGACTTGAATTTCACATCCCACCAGATACTGTGAGCATAAGGGCTTTATAATCAATACTGCCAATTCCCTTCCAGAAAAACTGTTTCAAATTACACTCCCACTGACAGTTTTCCCCCATAACCTCACCATATTTCATATCACCAAGCTTTTAAATTATTGCAAATTACTTTAAAAAATCTCAGTTTAACTATACAAGCTTAGGCAGTTTTTCATAGTCATTGACCAAATATGTATCTTCTTCTTTGCTAATTTTGTATTTAGATCGTTACATCCTTTTTACTAATATATAAAGAGTTTGTTATATATTAAGAAAATTAACTCTGTCATGTGGAAAAATCACTCCCCCATTTCTTTTTTAGTTAATATTGCCTTTATCTTGAAATGCTAATTTATATTCATATAATAAAATGTATCAGTTTCTCTTGCACTTTCTGCACTACTGGGGCACCTTTGGGCAGTTACTTAAACCCTCTGAGCCTTAGCAACTTCGTCTCTGAAATGGGATAGGAATCCCCACCTGCCAGACTAGGTGAGACAGTTAAAGAGACAGTATTTGTGAGGCACTTAGCAAAGAAACTAGAGCAGAATGTGAACTAAATAAGTACTGTTTGTTTTTTTTTCCTGTATCCCCCAGACCTCATCCAAGGACCAGGTTTAGTGTAGCTGCTTCATTCCAGGGAAAGTGAACCGTGACAGATGAACATTCAACCCCCTGTTCAGTTCACAGCCTTGGTGCTAAATATGATAGCTTCCTGTAGCCTTTCATTTCCTTTGCCATGGTCTCACTTACCCATGTAGCCCCCATGGGTACTGAGAGACAACTGTCCAACATTTAGTTCTGTCTTAAGTGTCAGGCTTCCCCAGAGTTCTTGGAACATATTCCCTTTGGTAGGGGGTCCTATAATCCTATCTCTTTTATTCTCTTTCTCCTGATTCCAAGAACCCAAACTTGGGTTTCACTGTGGGCCTTTTCAGATGCCACTTCTAGTTCTGTCTCTCTTAGTTTGTGGAGCAACAGCTTGGGTGGATACTCTAGGACCAACACAGTCCAGTTAGCACAGGTTCTGTTCTTCCTGTGCTTTCCGGAAGCTGTCTGCCCATGGTATGTCTTCTTCTGGGCCAGGACAGGAGAGTTTCTTTCTTTGAATTCCTTTGGTTTCCAAGGTTCCTCATTTTCTTTCCTCCATTCTAAGGGTTACAGCCTCCCTTCTTTATAGAATCTGAAATTAAGGCTACTGATACTCATGACCAGGTCTCCTGAAGAAAACAGCCCACCTCGCACCCTTGGCAACAAATCAACTTGAGCATGTTAAGCCCCCTCCCCATTCAAAGAGAAATAAAAGAAGGAATATCAAACTTCTTAGTTTCTTCACCCATCAGATGAAGCCAGGCAGAATGCCCTAGCATTGGAGAAAATTTCCATCTGAGGCCAGAGCAGTCAGCCCTAGAGGGCAGTGACTCGGTGGCAGACATGTGGAGAGGTCATTTGTTTCTCATTTACCCAACAGATAAGAATATGGAAATAGTCTCAGTCCATTTGTTTCATGGGCCTCCTAAGCCAGTGATAAACAAATCAGTACAATTAGTTTTGGCTCATCATCATTAAGAAACCTCCCTGCTGGGACACAATTTAATAATACCTCTCACTCCACAGGAAGGAACCCTTTGAGACTGGTGGCTCCCCCAGGGTCACAGCATCACAGGAGAGGCAGGGCAGCCCCACCCAGCATCTGCAGGACTACTCAGGGCGCCCTGCCTCAGAGCCCCAGCAAGAGTGATGCAAGATGGTCCTATGTGCTTCTGAGAGCTCATTTGAGCAAATCTGTATTCTGTGTGGAAGGAATGTGGAAATATTACAATGCGAACAGATTGAAACAATGAGGAAAAATTAAAATGACATCTAATCCAGCACTAAAATGTAACCAGAAGCCAGAGTGCTGGAGTGAGTTCAAGAGCTCCCCATATTCTCTGTGATTGTCAGAGCAACAGAACAGCTCTTGGCCTCAGCCTTCCACAGGCATCTCTAGCACATTATGACCAACAAGCAGCGAATAGTATGCAAATGAGACCTAGGAACTTCATGTTCCTACAAAGCATTCTTGGGTCCACAGTTGCTGCTCAGGGGGCTTCTAATTTTTAGTAACACCTGTCTATTTCTCAGACAGGTTTTTTATATGGGAAAGAATCTCTGTCATTTTTCCACTTGCTTCTTTTAGCAAGAAGATCTCACTCTTATACCAACTCTGAAAAGATAATTATCGAATTAAAACAGTAGCTATGTAGATTTAGAAATCATCTTAGAAAACTCAGTATGGTTAACATGAGGTTTCAAGTGAGGAAACTAAAGCCCAGCGTGGTTAAATTATTTGCCAGGTTATTAGACTTGATGAGTAAAAATGTGAGTAAAAAGCTTGAATGGAGGTTTCCTCTTCTATATTAGCCCAACAGCTCCAAATTTCCAATGTTCTCCATAAAGATGTGCAGAACATCTGGGGTGGTTAATTCATTATGTTAGCCTATAGTCCTTTCCTACTAGGTTCCTAAGCAAGCATCAGTGAAGTAGTGGTTTATCCAAGATCAAGAAGCATCTAAATTATAGGAGCCAGACATCAATTAGATGTGTTCTTCTGGAGTTCACTTAATGTCACCTGTCTTTCCATAGTACTCTAGGATACTCACTGATTTAAAAGCTATCATTTAAAACAGGGAAGGGCTTTGAATTCTATTACCAAATACTTCACTGGGGAGGTCTTCTTGATTGTTTTTATTAGCCTATGAAGAAAGTGAGTGATAACTAACAATTTAAACTAAGGAATGACTGCTATAGTAGTTAGCATTACTGACCTGGCTAATTTATGAAACTTTTAATATATGACACCATTTTTTTTTGAGACAGGGTCTCGCTTTGTAGTTCAGGCTGGCCCTGAGCTCACTATGTAGCCCAGGCAAGCCTTGAACTCAGCAATCCTCCTGTCTCTGCCTCCTGAGTGCTGGAATTACAGGCATGAGCCACCACTCCTGGCACTGTGGTATGTGGTATTGATTGCTGGTGGGCATGAGTCACCATGCCCAGCATTGTATGTGGTTTCTGGGATCTCAGAACCTTGAACTTGCGAAGCAGGCACCAGAACCACTGAGCTAAATCTCTGGCCCTCTGACACCATTTTTTAAGGTCACAAAGGTAGAGTTGCTATATCTTCCAAACAGAACTAGAGGTCTTATCTAGTTCACTATAGCAGTGTCATGATGACAATTCCCTCCTTGAAGGAAGAAAAGCAACTGTACCTAGAAAAAGGATTTCTCCCAAGAGAATAAAATAAGATTGCTGGACATTTAAGATGATATGGACACTAGAAGGCACAGGACATGGTCAAGATATCATTTAGCCCTCAAAATGGATAAGAAATGTATTAAGAAATCAGCACCAGGAATGTGTTCCGAAAGCTGCTGCCAATATTGATTCAAGGTTGTGATAAGACACCAAGACATTTTGACAGCATATTCTAGTATTTGAAAAACTTGACAAACTTGCAGAAATTCATGGTGGTACTGACACAACAGAAAGGCCTGCTAAGGGCATGGGTAGGGATGACAGTGGTGCTATGACAAGAAAACAATAAATCTGGAGATGTGGGATTGCTACATGAACCTGCTCAGTCCGAAAATTCTTGATAAATTTGTTGATATCAATGTTAAAACGTTCTGAGTGACTAACTCAATACCTCTTGTTTTTTGATACAATACTAAAATGACACAGTGAGACAAATAAACATTCAGTACAGATAAGATATGTGTTAAAATCATACTGGACTGAACAATAAGAAGATAGGAATCATATCTACCCTCTGCACTGTTTTCTATGCTGAAGAGCTCAAAACATATCTACATCTGTTATCATTTAAAACCAAGACAAGTATCCCCTTTGAATAATCCAAAAAGGCTCACATTTTGGAAAACTAAAAGACTGCAGAGTACCAGAAGAACATTTGAGAAATGATGAATCAAAATGTCAGCTTAGAAGATTTCAAAGTCACAGGCAAACATTTGAGAAATGGTTAATAGAAATTGAAAAATGTGCCAGGTGTGGTGGCTCATGCCTGTAATCCCAGCACTCGGGAGGCAGAGACAGGAGGATTGCTGAGTTTGAGGCTTGCCTGGTCTACATAGTGAGCTCAGGGCCAGACTGAACTGCAAAGCAAAACCCTGTCTCAAAAAAAAAAAAAAAAAAAAATTGAAAAATTTATGCTTTGAGATCCAGTACAAAATTAGAAGTGAAGCGTAGATTTGGAAAAAAGACCAAAGGCAAAGGGATTATTACAACTGTTTGTTTCCTACTGGGATGACATTGCTGTTTCCGGTATGCCCTAAATTCTGTTGCCTACAGGTCTCCTTCCAAAGGTTACTTTGCGACACCTCCTCCCTGCCATCCTTGAGGTTTGGTATGCCTGTTTGATGTGTCATTTGAACTTTGCCAGCTCCACACAACAACATCTGCCTCTCTGGCTGCTTGAAAAACCTCCAGCACAAGTAGTTTTATAGCAGATGTTCTTTACTTTCAATTTTGAAAGGTTGTTGAATGATAAAAGCAAATTTTTAAAAAACTAAACTAAAATTGGACATCAAAGGGAATAAAATGTGTCAAACAAGTCTAACAGTACTTAGAAATAAATAAGTCAGTAAAAGTAAGAGGATTCCCACTTTCAGTTCCACACCATTCACCTCCTACCCCTGTGACCCAGACCTCAAAGTGAAGACTACAGGATTCCAGCCTACATTTCCACCAAAACTAGGTTTCAACTTGGCAAAAATTAAAGTTAGATCTATCTCTTTCACCATGTACCAAACTAAAATCAATGTGAATTAGAGATCCACATTTTAAAAGAGAAAAACTAAACCTACTGGAAGACAAGTTAGGTAGAACTCTTAGAGATACTGGCATAGGGAAAGACTTTATGAACAAAGCCCCAGTAGCACAGGAACTAGCAGAAAGAATCAACAATTGGAATTTTAGCTCATTAAAAATCTTCTGCATAGTAAGAAAAACCACCAACAGAGGGAAAAGACAACCTACAATATAGGAAAGAATTTTTACCAGCTGCTTCTTGGACAAAGGACTGTTATCTAGAGTATGCAAAGAACTTTTAAAAAAATCAACTCCCAATTTAAAGTTCCAATTTTAAAAAGGGCATCTGAAATGAACAGACATTTTTCAGGTGAAGAAGCAAAGGCAAATAAGAAACATGAAGAAATGCTCAACGTCACTGGTCACTTGAGAGATGCAGATGAAAACAGCACTCAAGAAAGAATGACTGCTATCACAAAATCAACCCACCACAAATGCTGGTGGGGCTGTAGGAAGAAAGGAACCTTTAACCTTGTCTTTTTGTGGGCTGATACCTCAGGGATTTGTTGTAGAAAGCCAATACATTCATGTCTTCATATGACCACGGTGTTCTACAACAAGGGTAGTTTCATGTTCTAAGACACTTTGCACGGTGAAAGTAGAGTTCGTTGTCAGTCATAAGCTACTCCCAATCAGTTTTTGTTTAAATGCAGGCAAACCACATTTAGGTTAATTATTAAAAAGTCAGCTGTTTCATTTTCTGTAATAGGTACCTTTTCCATTTCACTTTTTCCTATGCTTATATTTTTAGATTTGCATTTTTCTTTTTAATGGAAGTCTATTTTCCACCCATAAAGCTACTAATACTAAGCAATCATTTCATCTACTACTGTATTATATTTTACTTCAATCATTTATGTGTTTTTAAAAAAAATTGACGTAAGAAACTTTCAGTAACTCTGGTGGCTTATAAAAGAGCAAAGGGATTACTGTTTTCAATCTACTTACAGGGCCCTGTGTCTCTTCTTAGGAGAGTAATTTGTTAAGTGATAGGCAGGTAAAGAGCAGTCATGGGGGCAGAAACCCTGGCTAAACACAGTGCAGATTACTGGCTCTTTCTGAATCTTAGTTTACTCATAGGTCAAATAGAAATGTAACTCTGTGTTGCAGTCTGACTCTACAGGACATCAGGTGCACCAAACTGTGTATACACACCAGGGAGTTCAATTGCAAGTTTTGGCTGAACACTTGGTGCATGCAGATTTCAGATACTGAAGTGATTTGTGAGAAGGACCAGCCTGTAGGACTCAAGAAGGGAGACCACTAAATTAATGATGCAGCTCATAAGCAATGCAGCCACACTGAAAATATAAAGATTTGAGTGAGAGAGACTTTAAAGGGCAGTTTCTTTGAGATCTGTGCTGTGAGGTCCTTCCCAGAAGTGGTAGTTGGTCCCTTGCTTCTAATCTTAAGAAAGAGACTATCACATGACCAAGAAGAATTTGGCATCTATCAGCTACATCGAGGAGATAAAGGGAATTAGCATCTCTAATCTGAGGGCGCCCACAGTGTGAGGGTCTTCGTGGAACGATGTGCGTTTCCTAAATATGAAGTTCAGACCACATCCTCAAGGAGGAAGGGTGAAGTTGCTTCAGCTCCGCTGTGTGCAACAAGACCTTCCAGAAGAAGGTGAAAGCTTGGCAAACAGGAGCTGGAAGGGAACAGTGCCCCTGCCATCCCCTCAGGGATGTGCCCCTGGGGCTGTGAAAGGAGCAAGGAAGAGTCACAGCCAAGTGCACTGTCTGTGTGAAGAGAACTACCCGGGCGCTGGGAAGTTCCCAGCTCTGGAGTGGGAGGCGCTTTCCCCAGAACACGGGGGAGGAGGGCTCTCCGTGGGAAGACAGAGGCCCGGAGGCCACTCGCTCAGGAATGCTGGGCAAGAACCTGCCTCTCGCCTTCCTTTTCGCTCTGACTCCCAGTGGTCTACGCGCAGCACCAGCTGGGGCAGAGCAGGGCAAGAAGGAGAACAGGAACCAAACACACCTCATTCCCAGGCTGTGTCTGGGCTGTGAATTCCAACATTGTTGGAAAGTTCCCCTAGGACACAGGCCAGGACTTGTAAAGTACCTGGTTGTGGTATTTTTCACTCAGGGCGATCAGAACACTTTTACTTACCCACGACATACCCGAGAAATCGCAGGAATACCCAAGTTGGAGGTTTAGTCAGAAGAAGAGGACGAACTGAAACTATTTTAAAGGGAGAGGTGACAAAATCTATCATCACATTCCACAAGCTCTTTGTGTTCATCGTACTTGAGGAACACACACACACACACACACACACACACACAATCTCTATCTATAACTATATTCAAACTATAGATATTTGGTATGGGGAATAGATATATAATTGTTTGCCTAAACATTGAAGTGTCTAAAGAAAACCACTAAATTAAAAAGATGAGAATTCCCAAAGCCACCTCACATACGCAGAGTCTACAAAAACCTCCTAGATCCTAGAATAATGTCTCCACATTGAGAACCCATAAGAGTGCAGAGTGATGTGTGGAGGCTGGGGAAGGACTTTCACCGGGTGCTCCTGGCCTGCTGACAGTTTCCACCTACCCACTGGGCTGACACAGGGCTGCTGGGAGGACCACAGGGCGTCAGAGCCGGGATTGAAGGTCAGGAGGAAGAGAGGACTGATGCCCAATGAAGCGCAGATTAATCAGCCTAGTCTGTCAGGTGAAAACATTTTTCCCGTGGAGCAGAAGTGGGTCAATAGGAGACACAGCAAGTGCTGTTTTTTTTTTCCTTTACATCATCCATAAAAGTCTTCTTGGAAGATGATTTCTAATACAGTCTTCCAACACCTAGGAGTGCAAGGAAGAACCACCAGATAACATTTCCACTCGATGAGAACTTAGCAGAGAGTCCTTAGCAGAGGGGACCAGTTGGGGAATCTGAAGAGCCCACCGAAACTTCCTTAGTCAGACACATCAGTGTGAGCATCTGTGAGATTCAGAGAACTAATAACCAAGTAACAGATAATGGGCTGAAGGTACACGGTCTCCTTATCTTTCCCCCACATCTGTCTGAGTTGGGGATCTGAACTAGCTGCTATCAGGTGAGATAAGAGTCTGGCAAATACATGTGACCTTCTTGAATGCAGAGCTGCAGCTTGAGGAAGGGAGATAATGGTGAGTCACATTCAGAGTTTTAATTATTTCACTCAACTGAGAACAGTGACATTTAACTGAACTAAGCCAGATGTTTGTGACTTCAAGGCATTTTAGGACATTTTAAAATTTGTGAGTGAGCAGGAAAATTATGACACCTACTAGAATTTTCATTCAGGAACAAGAAATAAGAGCTCTTCCTCCCAGATTATTATCCACAGGAATGATAGCGGCCCACAACAGTGTAGCCCTACAACAGGCCTGGTGCAGAATGGGCACTTAATATATGTATAGTGAATAAATCAATAATATGCTAAACAAACAATAAGCATACACATGCATGCTTGAAACTCTGGAATCTAAAAATATTCTAATGAGGGCCGGACATTTAGCTCAGTGGTTCTGGCGCCTGCCTCGCAAGTGCAAGGTCCTGAGTTTGATTACCCAGTAAACACATACAATCTCAAAAAAAAAATTAAAAATATCCTAATGATAGTCCTTTTTAAAATTGAATTATTTATTAGTACATTTTATATACTGCTCACAATCATGCACAACATTGGGGAATTTGTAC
Organism: Thryonomys swinderianus; assembly: GCA_004025085.1. Lineage (NCBI taxonomy): Eukaryota > Metazoa > Chordata > Mammalia > Rodentia > Thryonomyidae > Thryonomys > Thryonomys swinderianus. The sequence continues at coordinate 106,691 of PVIC010000042.1, forward strand.
CAGTATATGACACAAGTTAATTCTCATTTTTACCCACATCCCTACCCACCCCCACTCCCACCCCCTATATACATGCTCTTTTATTTTCTTTCAGAATCATATTTATTCCTTCCCCTCATTATGTTCCAACACCAAATTCCTTTTGGAAATTTCCTATTTTACAAAAACTATCATACATTCTAGAACTCATTTACATCTATAGGTGTTCATATCAAAGAGAAAATCCAGTATTTGCATATCTGTAATCTATTTATTTCACTTATTAGTTTGTTCTCCAGGTGTACATTAGCACATAAACGAATGAATCTTGTCACTCCTTATGGCAGAGTAATATTCCATTAAAAAAAAAAAATCTCTATCCAGTCTCCAGTTGATGGGCATTTGGATTGTTTTCAAGATTGGACTATCACAAACTGAGCTGCTATGAACAAGGGTGTACATCTGTCTTTCCAATGTGATTTTTAAAAATTCTTTTGGGTATATTCCTAGCAGGGGGATAGCAGGGTCAAATGGGACCTCTGGTCCTAGTTTTCTGAGGAATCTCCACACAGATATCCATAATGGTTGCACAGGTCTACAATGCCATCAACAGTGGAGAAAGGTTCCTTTCTCCCCACAGCCTTGCCAGCATTTATTGTTGATTGATTTTGCAATAGCAGCCATTCTTTGTGGAGTGAGATGAAATCTCAGTGTTGTTTTCATCTGCATCTCTCGAATGACCAGCAATGTTGAACATTTCTTCATATGTTTCTTGGCTGTTTTGACTTCTGCCTCTGAGAAGTGTCTGTTCATTTCAGATGCCCATTTTTGAACTGAGTCTTTAAACTTGGGGAGGCTGATCTGTTTATGTTCTTTATGTAGTGTAGATAATAGCCCTTTGTCTGACAAACAGCTAGTAAAGAGTTTTTCCCATATTGTTGGTTGTCTTTTAGTGGTGCCAGTGATTTCTTTTGCTGTGCAGCTTTTTAGTAGGATGAGATCCCATTTGTTGATTCTTTCTGCTAGTTCTTGTGCTATAGGGGTTTTATTCATGAAGTCTCTGCCTAAGCCAATGTCTTCAAAAATTTTACCTAACCTGTTCTCTAGCAGGTTTATTGTTTCTGTTTTAAAGTTTAAGTCTCAAATCCATTTTAAATAAGTTCACTGTTATAATAATCATTAATAGTAATGGTTTCCAATTACCCACAACCTTGGTAAGGTCTGTAGTGGAAAAGATGCACCTGCATTTGTTCACTGGTAGCTAAACTACCATATCCAGGTGGCGTGTTAGGCACTGGATTGAAATGAAGATGTAGTTTGTGTCTTCTTGTATCTCACTGGCCAGAGGGGGAGGCAGAATGGCAAAGAAACAATGACTTCTAGAAAGGCTAGTGTTGACTGGGAGAGAGGAGGTAAAGAATAAGAAAAATGACCATCAGATTTTACAAATGGGGTGAGCACAGGCCTGCTGAGTGCTGGGTGGTCCACGGCCAGCAAGAAGGACAGCATGGGCCTGGGAACAGCAGTACCAGGAAAGGGCAAGAGTGGGCAGAGGCTGCCAAGAAGGCATTTTGGTCTTTTCACATCTGTGCAGCACTGGTTCTGAGAGTGGAAGCCAAATTGCCTCACAGAATCATGGACAGCTAACAGATGCTAATGTGGGTGAAAACAAAGGACTAGCACAAGACAAAACGCTAGAATGTCTGTAATTTGCCGCATCATTTTGCTTTCGTCCATGGAGTTATTCATTTATTAGGTGGAACCTCTGAACTGGGCCACACAATCAGAGTGAACTGGGCCTAGGAAGCCATCAGTACAATGGTAGTCTCCTGTTCTTCCCAGAGTATTGCCCCACTCTTCTAACAGAGAGGGCATTAACATAGCTGAGCATAAAGAAGAAAGGCTTCTGCGTCAGCACTGTCTGGGTTTGGCCTGGGCGACCCCAGTAAATTGTTCAGTGTCTCTGAACTTCAATTTCCTTTCTGGGTAAAATGCACCTTACTGTTGGACTGCTGAGTAGATTAAATAAAACAACACATGTGAACAAATTGGTACAATGCTGGGCACATAGAAGTCCTGGATAAAGGTTAGTTATTTGTCATTATTGTTCTCTTCCTTTCTGCTTCTTAAAAATTGGGCTCTTTGTCCTACTCACCACAAATGCCACAGTGTTTAAAACACTTTTATTTTGTGGAGCCTCTTAACATTGGTACGTGAAGTATCTCTTCTTTCACTCTCTTAGTCAGTGTTATTGTTAACATCTCAGAAGCGACACGGTGATTATAACTCCAAGAGAAATAAAATCCCAGGGGCTCATAACCTTTCAGAAAATGAAAATCTCTTGGGCTGAAATTCCAAATTCAGGGTCTTACTGCAGAGGTGAGGTCTTATTTTTTTTATGTATGAAGAAAATTTAATAAAACTCTCTGACAAATTTCTGAGTCATTGGAGCATGAAAAAAGGTGTTTCTCTTTCACTGAAAGATATTCTGGGTCCTTTTTCAGGTTATGAATATCTCAATAAGCAGCTTGATTTTCAAATGTCAAACTTGCCACTGAATTTGGTTCCTGGGTAGGGCAAATGTCTTTGATTTGTTTGAAGAAATTTGATTTGGAAATAGTCAAGTGATTAGCTGTTGAGTCTAAGCCTGTGAAATCACAGAGTATGGATTTCTATTATAGGTCCTTATAGAGCCCAAGAGATTTGCATACAGAATATTTCTAGACTTTTGCATATGCTTAAATATTAAAATAAGCAAGCCTAATGCATTTATAAGATCCCATCTGTCACATACACAAGGCATTTTAAAATGTTACCTGATGAGAAAGTACTGTTTTGTTGTTGAACTTTAGTCGCATAAGGAGAATGAACACAGAGCACCAATGAACTATGATTATTGAAGTCCTAAATGCAAGTTATGTTTAATTCTATACAATGCACATTTGGGATACTCTAAAATAATAGCTCTTATGAGATCTCCATCTGAAAGAATGTTAAGAATGTGGAGCTAGAGCCGGAGGGTTAGCTCAGTGGTTCTGGCGCCTGCCTCACAAGCGCAAGGTCCTGAGTTCAATCCCTGGTAACCACATATAATGCTGGGCGTGGAGACATGCCCACCAACAATCAACACCGCATACCACAATGCCGGACGTGGTGGCTCACGCCTGTAATCCCAGCACTCAGGAGTCAGAGACAGGAGGATTGCTGAGTTCGCAGCGGTTTGCCTGGGCACCATAGTGAGCTCAGGGCCAGCCTGAACTGCAAAGCAAGACCCTGTCTCAAAAGCAAAAAAAAAAAAAAAAAAAAAGAACGTGGAGCTGAACCAATGGCAAGTCAATATTCATTTAAGCATAAAAATAGAAGTCTGCAAATGACCTTGAAAGGTTATAACATCTAATCCCTACTTAAAGTTGTAGTCTTGTAAGAGGCTGGAATTGGCAGAGACCAAAGGAAACCATTTACTCTAAATCTTTCATTTTATAAGTTAAGAAATTAGAATCCCAGTTAGATTATGTTGAAATCTTGTTTGTGCTTTTCTTTCAGACTTTGAGAAGAGATAATTCTACAACTTCCTCTGGCAACACATTCTAGTGCTTAATCGTCAGGGGACTGCAACTACCCTAATTTCCAGCAGGAAGGCTTGTTTTCTTGATGTGTGTGGATTTAAAATAATAGTACACTACGTATCTCTGTAAACAGCTAATGCTAGAACATAACACTGTGACAAACTGAAACACAAAACAAGTAATCTGGAGGTCAGATAGTTCACAGGGCACCTCAGTAGAGTTTTTCAGTAGATACTCAGTTATCTCCAAATGGTGAAAAGGCCAGGAGGGTTGAGAGGGTGCAGTCTGGTTCTGAATTTCAGCTCTGTCTCCTAAAAACCAGAACTAGAGAATCCTTTATCTTCTTTAACCTTCAGTTTCCTCATGGGTAATGGCAATGGCAATGTTCTACTCATAGAACAGTACTTTTTAAAGGACAAACAGCCAGTGTGGGTGGCATTTTGATTGTATGTGGCTACTATTTTTCTGTGTACAATATTTGCAGGAAAATAGAATAGTCAATGCTTGTTATTATCATCCCTGGCAAATATATTGTATAATCTATAAACATATATTCAACTTTATTGCTAACAAGAGTTTGGAGGACTAGTATCTGTGCACAGATGATGGAATCCTATATCTGATTACTGAAGGACCTTTGCTTTTTCTTCCTGAAGACTGTTAAGTGTGATGATACTCTGTATCCCCTTCAGGGGAGTAAATTTAGTGACATGGCTATGTTGTTTAAATCTGTGATTTCCTGACTTTTCTCTATCCAGCATCATCTTCAGCTTTCATCTCATCTCTTTGTTTCATGTGACATTCACTCATGTTTATACTTCAAGGAAACTTAAGAGCAGATAAGGATGTCATATGTTCAGGATTTTGAGAGAACTCAAAGAACAGTGATGAGTAATTGTTATTATTTTAATTTTTCACAAATGCAGAAGATAAGTCTTGCTTGTTATCACTGGGGATTCCAATTTATCTTGGTAAAATGAATTCCAGATGATTACTGATAGTGGTATCTCTTACACAAATCCATTTCGATTCAATAGTTGAATGTTAATTTATGCCATAATGAAAAACAAATCCTCTAAGTTCTCACTCCCTCATTTAACACAAATGGGTGTCACAACGTGACTGGTAGGGAAAAAAATATATACTTTTTCCTATATTTCCATTTGTTATTTTTGCACATTTAATTGCAGACCTGAGAGCTTTCAATTCTGTTGCTTTTATCAACCAAGAGCTACAGACAATCTGACTAGTTTCAGGTTGGTATGCTGTACTGAAATAATGTGGAAATTTTACATATGCTAGGGAATGGATAAATTAAAATAGGACTGACATACGTACTGAGGGGAATTTACAGGCCAAGAAGTCACCAAGGTCTTGTTTAACTACAAGGATATGTGAGACTTGGGCCAAAGAGAGGAATTTTGTCTCTACATTCCAACTGCCCCTCCCCCAAAGCTCTTCCTTAGCGCCCTCTTCTGGTGATGTGAAAATTCACACAGTTCAGAATATTTTCTCCTTGGGTTGGGTGGACAGTATTTCAGTTTTGCTGTATGTACCCAGAACATCAGTTTAAGTGTACAGGTACTGTTTGGGGGAATGTATCAGGAACAAATGAATGGAGGGAAGCTACAAATCTGATCCAGAGAAGAAGGTCAACCAGAGAAAAGCATCCAGAAACCCATGATTGGGCAAAAAAAAAAAAAAAAGATGGTACTGAGGGTACATGGATTTTAGAACAGGAAAACCAAGGGTTATGGTGTAGCTCAGTGGTACAGCACTTGCCAACACCTGGAAAGCCAAGTCATTTTCTCTTGGTGGTAATAAAATCCACTCTCAGGCTGAATGAAGAGAGGCTGGAAATGTGTGGCAAAGAATCTAACTTAACAGAAGACTTGAAGTCTCCTTAGAAAAGTGCTACAAGCACTCAGTCAGAGAAGGAAAGTCTAGATGCACCAAACCGGACATGGATATGCCAGATACTCATTGCATCTTACTCAGTGGACAATAATGAGTGAATGGGCAGAAAGGGCTGAGAGGGTAACTGAAGAGTCTCAGGAAGGCTGTGATTGGCAGAGTGGCCAGCTCTGTCCCAGACACAGGGACAAGTATGCTCAGGTTCACTTTGTCTTGAGCTGCTTCTCATTTCTGGGGATGTGTACTTCCTGAACCAGCTTCCCCTCATCACTGGGCTGAGGAGAGGCTGAAGACCAGGCTCCAGGGTAGGCTCAGGGAAGCAGAACATAGGAAGCTGCTTCGCTCAATTTGTTCCATGTTCTACTAGGAGCACCCAAATCCAAAGCATTCTGTGTCCAGCATGGCTCACAGAGATCACTTTGGGCATGGGACCAGGATGGCAGCAAGGGTGCCCTGGGCCTGCCCTGTGCTCTTCAGGCAGGAAGGGGCCGGCCAAGGGCAGAATCAGATGATTCAGGTTGTGAGTCATGTCTCTGTCTTTATAAATGTAAAATAGAGCAATTGCCAAAAACAGGGTGGATTAAAAGATGAGAATGTTGCCTGCTTTCACCATGTCCATTGTTAAATATTTTTAAATACTTGTTATGCTTTTAATTATTTCTTCTTTTTCTGAATCTTTATGGTCAATAGAAAATGAAAAGAAAGGAAGACAAACGTAACAGAAAGGCAGAAAATGGGGCTACACACAGCTCTAAAGAAGTGTGGTGGGTCGTAGTGAGGGAGGAGAGACAATCCTGAACCATGGCTTTCAGAATATCTCACTAGAAGGAACTCCCTTCCAAATGGCTGCCAGGAAAGTGAAACATAAACACACACACACACACACACACAAACACACACACACACACACACACACACTCTGACAGTTCTGAAGCTGCTGGTACAAAACAGAAGCAGCACCAGGGAGGGCAGTGCCAGGCTGAGCAGTTGCTCATTCTCAGGATGGGTAGTAGCAAAATTTCTAGTGTAGGGTCTTAATGGCAGCTGATGGCTGGAGCCATAAGACTTGTGTCCAAACTGCCCCTCTGAGGAAGAGAAATGTTTGCAAAGCGCAAGGATATGGCTTAGAGTTCATCTGTAGAAGGGTGCCCACCCCTCATGACCATATCTAGCCTCTATGTATTTCAATGCAAATGGTCCTGTCCCATCAAGAAAAAGGTCATGCTCTCATTTAAGCCTCACATATGTCTGAAAAGGAATAGGAATCACTTAAATGCTATTTATTTAGTGTACTTCCCATTTCTTCTTAACCATACTTATTGGCACAGCATCCTAGTAATAAATGAAACAAATTTACATTAGGTCAGGAGTCAACAAGCTGTACTCTGGGTCAAATTCAGTCAGTGCAATACTTTTGTATGAGGTAAGACTAGTTTTTACATTCTTGAAGCGTTGTTTAAAAAACAAGACTATGCAAGAGAAATCATAATGAACTACAAAATTGAAATATTCACTCTCTAGTCCTTTACAGGAAAAAATTTTGCTGACTCTGGATTCAAATATTATTTATTTTCTTATATCCAAAAGTATAAAAGGAAAAATCAGCAGTAGCCCATAAGTTCATTTTGCCTCAACATTTATGAAAATCCTGTGAAACAGATTTGTCTCCAGAAGGAAATTTTAACACTTATAAGCTATAAAATGAGTTACTGTTATAGAATATTATCCATATTATATTAAAAATTGGTTACATTTAAACTATTAACTGAAGTAACATTGGTCTTATTTCCTTATATAAAAAATAGTTTTGAAAAAGTCTCAGTGACGATACAAGTATGTGAAAGGCTCAAATTGTGACTAAGTCTAGTGACTAGAGTTAGTATTTCCTGTTTCCTTCCCATTGAAGATGCTTCTCACACACCATTTCGCTTCCAAACAACACTGTGAGATCCTTTCGGCATTTCATAGCAAGGTGATGGGCTCAGGGGGCGGAGGACTCTGTCCGAGGTCTCACAGTAAATGAGAGGTCAAGAATTTGGACTCAGGTCTGGCTGGTTACAGGCCATGAGCTACTGTTCTACACGGAGAGTCTCTATGCTGTACTTGTTTCTTTAAACATGAGACATTCTATTCTACTTTTCATTCTCTTTGCAAATATTGCAGAGTTTGGTGAGTGGGAAGGTGAAATTTCAGTGTCTCGGCAATCTCGGCCTCCTCCCTTGTGCACGCACAAAACAAAAGAACCCTTGCTGCAGGTTCTAAGAATCCATAAAAGTTTAGCTTCCCTTTCCTTTGGATTTTGAAAAGCCAAGATTAGGGTTTCTTGCTTTCACTTGGTGCTATTTAAAGGGTGAGCTTTCAAATGGCGATAGTTTTAGTTGCATGTGTATGTTGCTTTCCTTCATTTCACAGAGGCAGTGAAGACTTCCAAGAGGAGTGGCTAAAGTAAGCTGTGTCCCACAGGATGGCAGGGACTCTTTCTTGGCAAGTGAATCTGTCTGTCTGTCTCTCTCTCTCTCTCTCTTTCTTGCTCTCTCTTTTATTTTTCCCTTCAACCTTTCTTGATGTCACCACTTTTGCTAGAATATACAGGAGGTCAAAAGGAGTCAGAAAATACCCTCTAGGCTGGAGGAATAAGGAGTAAGAGTCAGCTGCTTCTCTTTCTTTGAAACCTCCATCACTCCTCTCCCCTCCGCTTCTAGCCTGTACCTACCTCCAGGTGCTAAGGCAGCACCTCTACCTGGAGGCCGTGCAGCTGCCCCAAGAGATAAGAGCTATGCAGACTTCTCCTTCAAAACTCTACATCTTTCTCTAGATCTCACTGTTGTCCAGAACAACATCATTTTCCTAGACAGAGTTCCAGACTTCTTATCCTCGACACTGGTCCAAACACCAAGTCATACCGGACCTGGCTGTGCACGGTTCCCCACATTGTCTTCTGCCTCTCACACTTTCTAGCTCATCACTAGACATCTGGCTTATGCCAGGGATCTTTAGTTTCTCTCTGGGCCTTGAAAATCTTTCCTCTCACACTCCATTGTAGCATAACAAAGCTCTTAAACCTGCTGGTTTAAAGCCACAGCCGCCTCTTGTATACTCACAACTCTGCACCGTGGGTAGGATCCACTGGCAATGGTGGTCTCTGTGTCACATGTGTTGGCTGGGGCATCTCAGTCTGTGCTGCATGAATCAGGCTGGGCTTGCTAACATGTCTGGTACCTCCGCTGGGGTGGCTGGACCTATGGAGATGGCCTCCGTCTGTCTCTCCTCGTCGCTCTCTGCCTGATCTTTCTCTTCAGCAGTTAGGAAGTCAGAATCTTTAGCAGTCACTCAGGATTCCAGCAGGACAAAAATGAAAACTGCAGTCACTGAAGGCCGAGGCACGAGAAGTCACACTGTATTGCTTTCAGTTGTATCGATCCCGATCAAAGCGGTTCCTAAACCTGGCTCAGAGGAGAGGACACGGACTCTAGTTCATCATGGGAAGAAGGACAAAATAACCTTGCAAAAGGACTTAGAGGAGAGAGGGCCTTTTGTATGATCATCACAAGATACAACCCTTATCAGAATGTGTATGTCTCTACATTAGTGGATTCTGGTCTACTCAAAAATAGAGCTCTAAGTCCAATAAAAGGTGAGTTTCCCATCTGTGAAAATTTTCAGAGGAATCAAGTGGCATAGGGATAGGACCTAGCTCAACCTTAAAGGTCACCTTCCTAATACCATTGCAGATTTGTAGAAAGAAGAAAGAGAATTTAATCAACCAAAAAAAGTATGGATAGAAAAATCAATCATTTCTTCATGGTTAATAGAAATATTTTATATTCCAGTGTAAGACCGTGACCCACAAAAGCTTTCAAATGATTTTAGACTTTCCATCACCCAGAAATGTGCCACCTGTGGAAGCAAACAGCAGCATCTCACCCGGTGAGCAGCTTCCCATCATCCTGGAGTCCTCATACCTCTCATCAGATGGCATATTCTGACTGATGTCCTCTTGTCTCCCAAAGTGATGGCTGTGTAACGTCTTCATTTATCGGTCTTAGCTATGCCTCCCTCTGCCACAGGAGCTCATTCTGGCCTCGTAGAAACAAACTACTACTCTTGAATGCTCTTCACTCTGCTTCCTACTCACAAAACACACATCTTAGCTTTTCCTCTTTATTACCCTCTTTTGGCCCTGGCCTTAAAAGCAAAAAGCCTTTCACATGTGAGGTTCACCCATTAGCCTCTCCACCTGTCCTCTGGTCCTTCCTCACCTTTCAGTTAGCCCATCCCCTTCCATATCACCAAAATCTCTCACCTTCAGCATGCATCTCTCACCTGTCTCAGTATACACTTCTAGTCCCTGACCTCTGTCCAGCCACATCTCCATTTACTCTTCAGTCTTTGCAGTCAAACTTCCAAAGTAATGTCAACTTGCTGTCCTACCACCCTCATAAAAGACATTGACTAACACCCAACATGGGTATGTAAGGTAATTGGCCTTGTTCTAAGTATTTTCCCCACTTGAACTCATTTTTGTCACCTAACAACCTTAAAGTAGTTCAATTTTATTCCCATTAAGAAGAGATAGAGGCAGACACAGAAACAGACACAGATTTAGTGACACACCCATGGTCAACAACTAGTGTGAGAGCCTGGGTTTTAGCCCTGCAGTACTTCCGCAGGGCCTGCAATTCATTTACTGGGTTATTGCCTCAAATGCTTTTCCATTCACTGCAGTCTGACTTCTGACTTGACCCCTTCCCTGAAATTCTTCTCCCATACATCACTGAGGTCATTCTAGTTGCCAGTATCAATTGGTGCCTATTGGTCCCATTCAACGTTGCTGAAAAATTACTCATGAAGAATAACAACAAAGAGGGCACCCATAGGGTGAGTGGTTAGAGAGGTTTTTATGCTTTTGTGGGGTAGAAAGGTAGGGTGGGAATTTCTGCTTTGCCTGCATAGCTATGACCAAGAAAATGAATCTTTTTTTCTACCCCTCTTTGCTTTAGATATTTTAGACCAAACTTCTACATCTTTAGTGTTAGTCAGTTCAAAATCACAAATTCACAAATGAAGGCAAGTTGCTCAGCTGTACTTCCAAGTGACTCTACAAATGGAATGCTTGCTTCATTATAGCAGCTTTGCTAGGCTGCTGAATACTCTGCCTCACCAACACTGTACAGAGAAGGCTTTTGGATGCATTTATAAATCCAGTCTTTCCACAGTGCCTCAATGGCATTGGCATGAACAGTTGTTGAAGGAGATCTTCATTGTGTATGTGAAAGAGAGAGAGGGAGAGAGATTCTCTTTAGGTCAAAAGCCAGAAAATAAAAAATAAATCTGTTTGGAAATGTACAACAAACAACCTCAATGATGACAAAAAAATTCCAAAAAACTGAAAGGTATAAAACAAATGGGGAATAATTCATTTTTAGACACTTGAATATTTTAAATTTCTTGCTCATTTAGAGAGTTAGCAAATATTTATTATACGCTGCATGCATTCATGTCACCATACTATCACGCAGAGTGATTTGAAAGAAAACAAGGCCCTGCTCCCTTAGGCTCTAAATGCTAGTGCTCAGTGAATGTGAAAATTGGAGGGCATCTGTTCACTTGGGAGGCTAATCGCCCAAGTGAGTAGGTAAATCAGTGATTTTAAGCGCCCTTCCTTTAATGAGTTGATAGGTTATGGGGGAAAGAGGGAGAATGGAACACCATAAGCAATAAAACAAGGCAGAACAAAATTTAAGCACATAGAACTACATTAACTATGGAGCAAGCATTTGACAAATAGGGTCTACAGAGGTAGTGTCAGAGGATAGGGTCCAGTTAGTGCCTCAAACAGCAGAGGAGGGAAATCAGTGGATGTTCTCTGAAGACAGTATCTGAACTGAGCCTGAAGGACATTCAGACTACTAGTGACTGGCATGGAGAAAGCATTCCATGGCAAAGTCACTGAGGCACAAGAATCTAAGCGACACACAGCCCATTTCTCCTGCCAGGATTAGGAGGTAGGTGGAAAGGAACGTTAGTCAAGGACTTAGTTCTTTAAGTGATATGCAATAAAGTTCTTTAGGTGATATGCAATGGAGACAGCACAGAAGAAAGCTTATGCTATGCTTATGATACATCACTTTGCTTATGTCTTCTAACTTATAACTGAAAAAGATTCTGTGTAATATAATGAAAGCTTTATTTCATGAATAAATATAAGAATGAGTGACAGATTGGTTTTATATACAGAAATATGATGGGTCTAATGAACAATGGGACCAGTCTGTGGTTGGCCAATCTGCCATATCAGCTACCATTCCTAGATAACAGAAGTCAGTTTTTTTTTGGGGGGGAGGGTTGTACTAGTATATGACACAATTAAATTCTCATTTTTTCATTTTATGTGGAGTCTCTTTCATCTATAAATCCTGAGTTGTCCCCACCCCACATTCTTATGACCTGTTTCTCCTGAGTCAGTACAGAGACCCAGAGTGCTAGGCACACAGCAACAATTCAGCTGATACTTTGATTTGTACTAGAACCTAAGTTTCAGTGAGAAAAGAAGTCAGGAAAGATCCTGTTTGTTAAAGAAATAACAGTATTAATCATGAGATTCAGTCTGATAGTCTTAAAAGATCATCAGTTTGTCAGTACAGGTCCTGACAGATCAATATGGCATAAAGAGAAAACTTTCACCTTTTCCTTCAAGACAGTACAGTCTAGGTCTTAAATTCCATTAATAATAATAATGGTAATAAAGGTAGCTGTGCTAAAAATTAAAATTTTACAGCCTTAACGTTGCTAAATGTAAAAGAGTAAGCTTCATTGCAAATAAAAAGTGATTAATACTGCAAATACCACTGAGCAGACCCAAATAATTTCCACTGGATAAATGCTAGAGGAGCAAGAGGAGTGATTTTAATTTGTGCTACCTGAAGCAAGGGTTCCATTAGTAATAAAAAAAGTCAAATACCCACCAGAACATTTTAAGCCTGTCTTAGCCCAGAAACTATGAACTGGTTACAGATACTTAGTATTCCAATGGCTGCATTACTTACCAAGGCTTTGATTGTACTGAAATAAGGCAATGGCTCATCTCTGTCTTACCTATTGTTACATTGCTGGGCTTTATACATCATTCATAAACCTCCTAGTGTTATTTATTGCAAAGCTTTCTGGTGCAAGTCACATTCGATCAACATACTGAGAAACAAGTGTTCCAGCCACTAAACAAAACTCTTAGAAGAAGAGGAATGAATTGAAACTTGTTGTGGATTTAGCTTACTTTAATACAGCTAACTGGATTAGGTGTCAAGGATATGTCTCTTTGTGAATTATTTGATAAATGTGTGACTTTTTCTTCAGGGTCCTGACTTTAATTAATTCCATATTTACTGAAAAACCTACACTAGTCAAGACCTTGCTAGGTCCTGGGGCAATCCCATGTTTTGTGCTGTTAGAATCATCCCTCAAATCCACAAGAAAGTAACAAGATTGTAAGTGCTGAGGGCACAAAGGAGAAAACAGGAGGAGGTGTGCTGTGTTAGGGTTGTAATAAAGAGGGCAAAAAGCAGTCTTTCATCAGTAGTGTTTTAGTAGGAAAAAATCATTTTCAGCTAAACCCCCAGTCTACACCAGGGTAACACATAACCAGAAAAATTTAAAAGACACAGATACAATAACTGTCTTCTACACAAGGAGCATTCTTTTCTTCTCTATGTAATAGATACTATAGGAATCCATGCCATTCACTTTTGTGAGGCTTCTCTGTTAAACTACCAAGCTGGAAAAAGTGAATGAATCCATAACAGTAGACACAGTGGCCAAGGAAAGACTTATTTTTCATATGGTACTCTGGAATATTTTCCTTCCTTCCTACCACACTGCCTCCTTTCTCTCCCCCTTCCTCCTACCTTCTACCTCCTTCCCTCTCTTTATTTTCATCTTTCCATAAATATGTACTCCAAATGAATAAAAGGTTCAGGAGAAACTTTCCACAGGTCTTGTTACTGTCAAATTATATTGTTCTTAGCTACACTGGCCCAACACACCCAGACCAGGGAATTCTAAGGACCTCAGTCATAATGAAATTATAGAAATCCAGATTCTCAAGTTTTGAAAGCAGAGACAAAAAGTGTTTTGAGAAAGACTGAGTGAAGACCAGGCCCAGAGCTGTAACTAAATCCTCACTGATGAACACATTCGGAGGAGTGTGTGAAGGCGGCCTTTAGAGTTCCTGTCACTGCAGAAACTCCAGGTGATGAGAAGGATGTGTGTGAGGCCATCGCCTTTGATTAATGATTCAGCTTCATAAACAAAAATATAAATTGTTCTCCATACTGTGGTTTATCTAGTAAGATTCAAGCTTGAGGTTATTTATTTATTTGTTGGTTTCTTGTTCTATGAATCCAGAAAGCTAACTTAAGATGTATTCAAAACAGACATCCAAATCACAGGGTCTATATCTAGGAATTTCATGGGGGCAACTCTGACTGCTAACTGGTGCATAAGAGGGGTTCTTTGTCTTCCGCTACTTCAATTTTGTCAGGATGTTATCAGCTCAAGACCTTTTACAAATGGGCAAATGGTAACATAACCCTACCCTTACTCTACCTGCATCTGTAAAACTAAAAAGAAACATGATGACAGCCAGACAAGCAGGCAGGATGGATGGAAGGAAGAAAGTGGGGGGCAATGAAGGGACAGAGATGGAGAGAGGGAATGAGGGTGGGAGGGACAGAAAAAGAGAGGGAATTTTGGTGTTTATAGAACATATTTTTAGCAAAAGAAGAAAGGTATCAGAGAAAGGGGGGAAAAAGACTATCAGCAACAGTTTGTGAGTAAATAAACACCAATATGTGGCACTTGGGTGCAGGCTGTTCACCACTGGAGTCACAGAAGTCCTTATCTGAACACTGCTGTGGACTTTACTCAGTTAATACAATCGGTTTTATTTCCTTCATTGTAATTTTTATGTTGCCTTTCTAAAATTATTTCAGGCAAAAAGTTATTCATTCCATATTTGAATACCAATTTTAAATGTCATTCAAGAAACAGGAAATTTTCCCTGCTTCTTTTAGTACATATATGGATAAAAGAAAAAAAAATTGAAGAATATAGACATGCATAGTCCAAGTGGCTGTTATTGACATGTTTATATATATTTTTCTTTCTATGGATGAGAGTGTAACCATTAAACTCATATTCTATGCATTAGCTTATGCCTCCCATTTTCACTAAAGTTTATTTCAGACATTTACTCAGATTCAAATATATTTTTCCACTTCCAATGCCTTCTCAATATGATTCATATGTCTATAGCACACTTTACTTGAGTAACACTCCGCTGCTATTTGGAGCCCTTCTAAAAGTTCTCTGTTGTTCTTTTGCTTTGCTTTTTTCGATGAGATGTTTAGAAGCCTAAGTCAGGTTGGCAGGAGAAGTTCCCCTATGCTCCTACTTCATTTCTTGTCTTACGGTTCTTTGCGGTAGAGCCTTTCCACAAAGTCTATTTATATCACCCATATTAGGACATTTAAAAATTCATGACCACAACCTATAGTGTTTGAACATGTTAACAGAAAGGACTTCTGTCTGAATTATGACAGGATCTTCTTATTTTGAATGTGAACATTATCCCTTCCTCCCAAAATAAAACATCAGAATGGGAAGTTACTTTATTTTGGAAGGATGTTTCCTCCTTTTGTTTATCTGTTCAGTTTTTCTCTTTCAAAAATTTGATCATTTAAATTGAATTCTCTGAATCCTTGACAATTTCAGGACTCAAAGGTTTATACTTGAACAACCGTACTACTCCAAGGAGTGTTTCAATTATAAAATACCTCTAGCCATTAATACTGATCTTCCCAGTCAAGTAATTTGTTGATTCTACTTAATTGTTAAGTGCAAAATAATATTATAAACCAAATGTAAGTGCTAAACTTGAATTTGTTTTAGCAAATTTCATTCCTCATATGCATGGGATAATTTCATACATTTCAGTCAGCACTTTTACTCAGAATCTTATCATAAAATCTTACATGTCACCAATTAGATTTCATAACAGTCTTAAAATTGACTAAAATTTCCATTTTTGAGTACTTACGTGGTTTCTAATAGTTCACTAATATAAAAAAATTCTGCAATGAACATCTTACCGTTTTGCATTCTTTTAAATGACTTCTTAATGTTAAATTCCTACTAGTATAATTACACTATTAAAAGACATGGACATGATTTTATGTATTGTCAGAATGTTCTCCAAAACTGTTAACATTGTTGCCAAAGGTACGAGTTTGGAAGCATCACCAGTATTGTACCAGAGCAAGTATTAACACTTCAAAAGTGTTTTCTTATTTGACAGGTGCAAAATAGTAACTGCTCATTGTTTCTATGAGTTGTTCTTTCTAGTTCCCCTGGGAGCTGTGGAGGATTCTCCTTGGCAATGTTTGTGAATGACTAGTCAGAGTCAGATGATTCATGAGCAAAACGGGTCACTCGAGTAGTCTCAGTGCACTGTTCCCCTTCTAGGGAAAAGATGATCTTGGAAGTTGAGTCAAGTCCATCATCTCCTTATATCTGCATCTGTGCTTTTAGCAAAGTGATTTGACCCAAGTATTTGAAACTGAAGATCAATTTTCCTGGAGACCAATGATAGTTAGTCCAGATTTACTTGAGATTAGAGTCCTTATAAACCATGAAAAGGGGAAATGTTTGTCAAGACACAATTTATTTTTATATGAGCATCCCTTATACAAAGAGTCATGATATATTTTACGGTGATACATAAGCTAATGGTCCTTGTAGAATGCTGATTTCTCAATGAAAAACTGGTTGTTTTATTTCCTGGCAGGTAATGGCTGACTTTTCAACAACTCAGTTAAGGAAAATAATCCCAGAGGTTAAGAAAGACCATAGATCCGGAACATCACGATTTACCCTTTCTGATGCTTCACATAGAACCAAAGGAATGCAACTCTGTGGTGAGAACAAAGGAGACAAAAGGAATTAGGGGGGAAAAAATCAATCCTAACCAACAGGGAACATCTGTCAACCAAGTTCAGTTTTTTGGATTTGGTTTCTTTTACCTAAAAGAAATGAAAAATATTCTCCTGCCTTGTCCTACTATTTCTGCAACCCCCCAGCTGCAGTTAGTGTTTGGCTGATATGACACTTAAATGATAAAACAAGACAACTTGAAGTCTACTGTATCCAATGCAGAAACTGCTCCTTAAGGAATGATAAAAAGAATCAACCACTGCACTACTGGGTGCTTTAGGCCTGTGGCATTATTTTCATGTATTAAATTTATAACAGACTGGATTGCTTTGTTTTGTTTTTCAAAACATTTTTTTCTCCCCATGGAGACAACAGTGCTAGTTTTCAGAGAGACTTGCTGGTTTTCTGTGTTTTTGTAACCTTAGGTCTTTACCTAGTATGAATTCTGGGGAATACTTACTTCTGGAGGAAGGAAGTGTTGGCAGAGATCTTAAGCTACATAAAGTGACTCACCCAGGCATCAGCAAAGCCTTTTACTCCCCCAAAGAGGCAAGTTCAAAATCTAGCATTGGGAGAAAGGATCATTGGGTCATAGAGCAAATGATTCAAAGTGAAAAATGCAGAAAATCCAATTTTGACTGGTATTCACTATGGGTTTCACAGGCCTTTTACTAATATGCAGTTCATTTATTCCTCTTTCTTCTTCCTCGGTTGTAAGCCCTCTGCTCTGTTTCTATTGCAAAAGAAGGAGATCATGTTGATTCCTGATCAGAGATTTTATTCTTTCAGTTTATAGTACACCTTATTTTAAAAAGATGTTTGAAACTTTTATAATCAAACATGATGCTGAATGCAGCTTGAGGAACAGTCAATACCAAAAGCAGAGAGGCTTTCAGAAGTGAAATAGTTCAAGGAGCCCTTGAATTAGGTGATGCTGGGTTCAAATCTTAGCTCTGGAAATTACTAGTTGTGCAATCCCTACACTAGTTACATATCCTCCTTCACTCCAGCTTTAATAAACCAGAGGTAAGTATTGCTCCATGGAGTAACTGTGACTATTAAATAAACTGATAAGGCAAAGATTTTCATGTGATTCCTAAGCAGTGACTAAATGGCCTCTACACTGCGCTAATTCTGCTGTAGCTGCTTAAATTCTTCATCCTCCCCTGGAGTCACATGGGTACACTAAAATGAGTCATAGAGTAGGGGCTGCGATCAATTTGTCAGCCAGGTGCTCACTCTTGTGCTTCTATAAGGCTCTTCCTCCTGGGACATTTCCCTCCACTGTCCACAAAGCCCAGCAAACCAGGTAATTAACAGTGTAGGAACCGACCCACTCAAAGGTCATGATCAACAGCACCCACCATGACTAATGGTTATTGAGTGTCTCGAGTATCAACTGAATAGAGACAAAGCATATGTGGAGGAGCCAGAGGCTGCGGTTTGAAATACTTTTCCATCCTGATGAATAAGCCCGCTTCCTGTAAACATACAGGACAGTAAATAAGTCTTTCAAAGGTGTCGCAACCATGTATAGTAGAAAAAGAGCTAAGCTGAGAAGTGCTAAAGGGAAAAGTTTAAAGTGATGCTCACTGAGGTGCCTGTCTCATGAAGAAGAGATTCAGAAAAGTGAGGCGGGTGTAGCAAAATCCGGAGTGGGGGGGGGGGCAGTGTGCTTTGTTACCACAGGCCTCATACTAGAGCAGAAGGACAGGGAAGGAAGAGGACAGGCCCTGAAATATAGACATGAAAACATATGACTTGATAGAGACAGATCCACTGTAGGCTACCCTAGAGAGTGCTGGGGGATGGGTTTGATGAGAGGTCTTTTGATTATGGAGCAGACACCCAGATGAGCAGATCCTTGCTGTCTGCCAAAAATGGGTGGATTCTCACTGACTGGATCAGTTACCGTGAGAACAGGCTGTTAGAAAGCAAGGTTACCCCACATGTCTTAACTCTTCTCCAAGCTTCCTCTTTCTCTTCAGCTTTCTGCCACAAATTAAAGCCAAAATCTTTCATCAGAAGCAGAGCAGATGCTGGGGTTTGGACTCCTGGAGCTGTGTGCCAATTAAGCTCTTTGCTTTATGAACTACCTGGTCTTATGTATGCTAGTATAGTAACAGGAAATAGACTAAGCCAACTCCCAGTGGCTAGGCCCAGGCAGAAGAGAGCCCCTTGAAATGTCCCTTAGGATCACCCTCCAGGGAGATAGCCAGGTGGAGAGGACCAGAGTGGACCTCAGAGGGCAAGTGGTGAATCCAAGCCCTGGGGTGGAAAAACTCCAGGTAAATATCTTTTGGAGCATGGAATGGATCTTGTTCATTTTTATAGCCTCACTATCCAGCAGTTGCCTAGTTCAGAGTAAGCACTCAACAAATACCTGGTTCAAGAAGGGCAACATTGTTTGGTATTCACTTCAGCATTGGATTTTTCAAGAAGAGCATTTTCAATTTGCTGCTCAACCGATCAAAAGCTTGTCTCTGCAGAGTCATAGAGAAATATGAAAATAGACAAAGTGACAAAAGTTTGGCATGTGGAGTCAAAACTGTCTTATCTCCAATGAGCTGTGCAAGCCAGTTCCGCACATGAATGCGTTTCCCAGCAAAGTTGGCTCCTTTGTAGCGAGTTAAAGTTTAAATCCTCTATTAATGCCATTGGCTGATATAAATGAGGACTGTACAATTTACCTAAAGCTGTAAGCCTTTTCAGTTAACATTTGGAAGGACAATTTTAAAGAAGAATGTGAAATGAAATAATTCTGTGAATTTCAGAGGTTAAGCTTCCACCATTAAAATCTTTAGACCTCTCTGTTTTCTCTCTGTAGTATTTATGTTTTAACATCTTTAAAATAATTGAAAGGGGACTAAATTTCTTAAACTTTGGTAATAGTATTTTATGATAGCTTAGGCTAACTGTAAGAGTTTAGGAACTGTTTAAGCAAGGCAAGGGCGTGTGACTTGTGAGACATGAGTTGGGATGTCTTTAAAATGGCGTTTCCTCAAGGGCCAGTGTTACATTTCCACCTGCCTCACAGTCCGATATGTGCTGGGTTACAACAGCACATGTAACCATGCTTTCTGCCCCTGAGCTACACTGGCAGCCCCTGGATGTATGCATAGTGCACACACACAGTGAAACACACATCTCAGCTGAGCATCCCAGCACAGCATGTGCCCTGATCAAAATATCCCAGCACGGGTCAGTACTATCGAGACCCTGGTGCCCTCTGTTCCATCATCCATCTGAAACAAAGGTGACACCTATGTGCCATGCATACCCTAAGTCGTATTCTGTTCTACTCTCTGTAGACAAACTCTGACTGCCACCCACTAAATTCAGTTGAAGTCTGACTAATGGGTGGATCATACAGTTTTAAAAGACTTCTTTGGTTTAGCTCAGATTAAGTACCAACTGCAGACAAGAAGATGCACAAGCCAGCGTAAAAGGGAACAATGGGGACTGAATGAACAGGAAAGCAACGCAGTCATTTATCCAAAGACCTATGGAAATAGTTGGCCCCTTCTTATATCAAGAGTTGGGAGAGAGAGCAGGAAACAACCTCTTCATTCACTCATCACGGATTTATATATTTTACCCAAACTGGGGGTCGTAACCCTTTGCTGTGTCTTGAACATAACAGGGCTAAAAGACCCTCCATCTTCCATGTATGGAATGATGGAGCTAAATACGTAGATGGCTCTACAGTATGTCCATGACAACAGCTGCCATAGAGACACGCAGAGTGCTGGGGAACACGAAGCTGGGCAACCCCTCCACGGTAAGTTGTGTCCACAGTAATGACACAGTGGGCTCCTTCAAGAGCTTTCCCAGCTGGCTTTTGAAGGACTGCAGTTACATCATCTAGGTCTGAAATCTTGTCCTGGCTTTTATTACCTAAAAAGCCTTGCAGAGTCTCCCGAGCCTCAGTATTCCCATCAGTAAGATGAAAGAAGCATAATAACACATAGCCATGGTGTTTCAGTAAAGATTCAGAAGGATGATGTCATTGGATCCAAGACTAAGTAAGATGATGTCAGATGCACCAAGCCCACAGCATGTGCTTACTGCTATTAAAATGACCATGGTCAACATCATCATTCTGTTTTCTCCTCAGAGCTGAAAGCAAGGGCTCCCTTGTCAAATAGTCTCCCAAATTATTAGGCTTTTTTTCCTTTATTGAGTTTACAGGTACATTTTAAATAGACATTATGATCACATTCATCACTGAGAATGTATATTTGTACATGATATATATTGATTCCTGTTTTTTTTCCCATTTCCTGCCCTTCCTTCAACTCCCCACTCCCTCATATATAAGCTTTGTTTCCTTTTTTGTTTTTACCATCAATTTTTTTCTTTCTCTTCCTTACTTCTCCAAACACCCTTTCCCGTTTCCTTTTCAACATTTTTTTTCCTATTTCACAATACCTATTGAACATTTTGAAACTTAATTATAACCAGTTTCTTGCATTAGAGACATGACACAGTATTTACACATCTGTGCCCTATTCATTTCACTTATGAGTATGGCCTTGAGGTGCATCCATTTAACTATGAATGTTTCTAATTTATCCATGTTTATAGCTGATTAATACTACACTTTATTAAACACACACACACACACACACACACGTTCTTTATCTACTCTCCATTTGGCATAGGGGCTGTTTGAAACTAGGTAACCCCAAGTTATAGAAAATCCTGCAGATGCCGATGCTAAGTCAGAAATATCAACTTGAAATCTATAAAGAAAGAATTGGAAAAAAAAAAGTGTCCAGCAGGAAGCACTACTATTTTTAAATGAGTGACCTTTCCTGAAGTTTTAACAGTATCACCCGAAATACTTAGCTGTTTTTTTTAAATATTTTGATGTTTTTGAGGCTTAAGGCTGTAGGATATAATTACTTAGGGGTGAAATATAAAACAAGAAGTAAAGAGCTCTCAAACTCCAAAGTCTGCCATGGGCAACCAGTGGGGGGAGAAACTACTTAAATATAAAACACAGCGTATTAAAGTTGCACTAAGATTCAAATAATAACTGATTGTTGATCATGGTGTGCTTTGAATAAGGAATATGCAGAGGACATGAACTACCAGCAATACAGCACATCCTAAGAACAATTTAATTGTGAGAAGAATAAAGAGGAGTCAGATAATGACCAATCTTGACTCCCAGTATGCAATTGCTGCCTCTAGCTTTCCTAAGTTGGGTTTTTTTGGTGTGTGTGCTACAAACGTCCTTTAATGAATAATAATTCAAATAAGATGATCACAAATATTTGTCCTATTCATCCCACCCTAAACCTCCAGAAAAGTCTAACCCAACCACTGTAAAACTGGTCACCATTTTTCACTGGCTCGTTTATTAAAAATGCTCACACAAATCATAAATTCTGTCTTCCACAGTCAGTGAACATGAGAAAGAATTCATGCACAGTATCAAGCTAAATGTTTCTATTGACGATGATTTTGGAGAGAATATGAATAAAAGTAAATGCTCTTTAAAAGACACTGATTTCTATGTATTACGTAAAAAAATGATGGATAATGGGATGCTGGTTTAGGTTATAATCTTCTTACTGCTTAGAGCAATTGCTAATGCGAATGGAGAATCATAAAGTTGGGCCATTTAGCAATTGTCTTTGATAGCAACATTGACACCTGGCAGCCCACAGTGAAGAGATGTCTCAGATACAATAATGGGAATAAGTTCTGCAGCATCTCATTTATTTGCTGGAATCACACGTTGCCTTGTTTCTGAACTGGTGAAGAAGAGGACTATAGATCAAAGGAGAAGAAATTGGAAAGGGACCTCTTAGTGAAGAGCAGACCAAAAATTTAGCAAAATTTATACCAGACACTTTTCCAACTAGTAGCTATTTTGTAGGTACTCATAAACTGATTTGAAGAATTTTATGGAGAAGCAAAAGACCAAAAGAGATAGCTTAATTCCTACCAAACTTAAAGCAACGCAGTATATAGTCTGACTTCAAGACTAACAAAACACTACAGCAGTTCAGACAGTGTGGTATTAATGTAACACAAACATTTACCTCAATGGAAAAGAATAGGGAGTCCAGAAATGGACCTACATAATCAACTGATCTTTCATAAGGAAATAAAACCAACATAATGGAACAAAGACAGTCTTTTTGATAAATATTACTGGAAAATTTAGACTACATTCAGCAAAATATATTTACAAACAAACCTATACTTTTTACAAAAATTACCTCAAAATGGATTGCATATCTAAATTTAAAGTGCAAAGTAGTGGCATTCTGAGAAATTAACACAGAACAACCACCCCAAAATTTGAGTATTATGGTTCCCTTTAAACCCAACACCAAAGCACAATCCTTATGGAAAGAATTAATAGCTGGATCTCATTATAATTTAAAACTTTTGCTTTATAAGAGACACTACCAAGAAAATGAAAAGGATGAGGCCCAGAGTAGGAGAAAACATTTATAAGATATATCTGTATATATTGTCATATCTTAATAGGACAGTTTTTTTTTAAAAAAGTCTGATAAAGACTATTTTCCAAAATATACAAAGAATTTGTAAAAGTAATCATTTAAGAAATAAATCAATTAAACATGGACAGAGATCTGAACAACTATGAAGCTACACAGACAGCAAATAAGCATGTGAAAATATGTTCATAACCATATCACTAGAGAATTTTAAACTGAAGCAATAATGAGATACTACTGTACATCTATCAATAGGCCCCAAATCTAGAAGACTAACAGCATCGGTGCTGGTGAGGATGTGGAGGATGATAAACTTTCAGTCACTGAAAAATGACTGTCAGCGTAAAGTGGTACAGACTACTGAAGAAGACAGTTTGGATGTTGCATATAAGCTTAAACACACTCTAGCAATTGCACTCTTTTGCATTTCCCTGTACAAGAATTTGCACACAGATATTTATAAGCAGCTTCATTCAAAACTGTCCTAACACAGAAGCAACCAAGATGCCCTTCCCTAGGTGAATGGATAAATGAAATGTGGTGCATCATCCAGACAATGGGTTATTATTCAATGCTGAAAAGAAAATGAGCTGTTAAGTGAAGGTAGTCAGTCTAAAAAGGCTTCATACTATATGATCTGAACTAATTACATGACATTCTGGAAAAGGCACAGCTGCAGAAACCATGGAAAGATCAAGAAAGTTGCTCAAGGAAAAACATAACTAGAATATTAAGTTCCTTTGCAATGACTACTATTTATACAGTAATAAACACTGAATTTTTGCTTTAACTGGAAATTATGTTGATCCTAAATTGAGAAGATGGGAGAAAGAGGTGTGTAGTGTCTGAGAAAGACCAGTTTTTCAAAGGCCATCATAGGTAATATTTTACAATTGAGACACCAAAGAAATACATGTATGCCATTATTAACATGAAGAAAAATGGCATGAGCCAAAGGAGTTGGAAGTGACTGCCATGAGAGAAAATATGAGGAGTCACTAGGGATGGAGAAAGTTGCTACTGTAAAAGACATTTTTAAATAGTATGTGCATACATGATTTTCATCAAAAATGGTAATAATGTAAAATAAACTTCAGTATTAGAGATGTAGCTCGGTGGTGGATAGCTAGAGAGGTAGTCTACATGCCTGAGATCCTGGGGGCAATCTCTACCCTGCAAAAAGAAAAAAATAAAGAAAGAAAACTTAAAGAAAACAGATTCTTGCTGTACTATGATAAGGCATTTAACATTTTTTGAAATAACCAAGGCAATCAGATGCTACACAGCCATTGAGTAACATTTCAAAAGCTACCAGTATCCTAAAGGATACACAACGCACTGTCATTGAAAAGAATAAAAGTATGTGACAAGAGTACATATTGCATACTTCTCTTTTTGTAACACATACACAGTTTATATACACTGCAGATACAAAAATTAATTCTCCCTGTCTCCAAACAACTTCAGCTCAGTATGGAGGCACACATAAATGCTGGTGGCTTTAGTATGACAGGTTACTAGTGAGAGGCAGGAATCCCCAAAGGAGCATGTATTGGAACCACCAAGATTCAAACATACATTTAGAAGCAATACATCATAGTTTGCAATGTAGCAGGTCTGCGTGCAGCTCAGCTTGCACCTCTAATGCAGTACCTGGAGCTTGTGCTGTTGGGCCAAGATGCTGCTCCAAACCCCTTTGGACAGTGACACGCAGGGTTCTGGACCTCACCAACAAGCACACACATCAGGGGAGATCTCTTGCCAGAGATGTTCCCTAAGTGCTTCTTAGTCATCTGACAAAGCTTAATGGAATTTTGATTTACCAGTGATCATGCTGTACCTCCTCACTATGCATTCCTTCTTTGCTGTGGACAAGCATTGCTGGTCAATACTAGAATTTCAGATGAATCAGCATCTGTACTTGGTGCCTTTTTTTTTTTTTTTTTTTTGGTTCACAGTACAAGGGACCCAAGACCTTTCTATTATTACTAGCTCTTTTTATTATTGTTACATTACTAGTTTTTCATATAAGATCTCAGTCATTACATGGCCCTGGCGGGGCTCAGACTTGCAATCCTACCTTGTCTGGAATGCTGGGATCTCAAGCATGTGCTGCTACACCCAGTCTGCGCTTGACACTTTCCCATTATTTTGATTACTGAAATGGACAAAGGGAAAAACTGTTCTTTAAGATTTGATGACCCCAAATCTTCCAAGCTATAAATGCCTGAGAGAGTCCTCCCTGAGGTTGAGAGTACTGATTCAGTCCACAGGGAGGTGGACCTACACCCGCCGGCTGATTACGAGAAAGCCAGGACAGCTCCCTGCTCACTGGAAGCTGCTGCTGTCTTGTTCACTGCTCCAGAGAGGAAAGTGTAGAACGTAGAGACCGAACAACATCAGCGACTCTGTCCAAATCTGGTCCATGTGCTCAAGGGTCCTCGCAACATCCAGGATGGCGCTGGGTGCTTAGGGCACTCAGGAAATGCCAGGGATATGGAGCTCTGCTCAGTGTTGGGCCACAGGTTCTCATTTCCCCACCTTGTCCTTTTCTCTTATGGGCAGAAATGAAGTAGGCTGTCCTCCAATTCTGTTAGCATTTAGCAGACTTGCCTGTCTCTTACTTGACTGTGGCTAGCAAATGCCAGGTCCAGAATTAGTACTGAGTATCATTTGAAAAGGTAAACAAGGAATGTGGTACTCGAGCATTGGGTAAGGTGTGTACAGCATTCAGTGGCTACTCTTTACTCTAGAAAGTCGAAAATTTCTCGTTGCCTTTTATCTAATTCAAAGGCCTATAACTGGGTTAGAGAAATGAATATAAAATGTTTTAGAGACTTGGAAGTTCATGACTGGCTCCCATGCTAGTACAGATCGGCTGATTCCCTGGGAGAGGAAGAACGCTGAATGTGGGTGGATACACTACAGACTGGTAGTTGGCCAAGTCCATCATAAATCAAATGCTAATTTTCCTTCCCTGGAAAGGTGCCAACTATTTTGCTTCTGATTCTGTGAGAAATTGGTCAGTTCCAGTTATCTGAAACATAGGTCCCAATTACTCTAATGAAAATTGGTGTTGAGAAATTATTGGAAGCCCTCTTTCTGCACTTCTACATTTAATAGACATCAAATTGCATTGAATAGGCTCTAGAAAGTGGAAGTAAACAGTACTTACATGAAATGCAGCCCTCTCTTGGGTAGAAACTCAATCTCTTTGTCACAATGAGGCAAAACTAGAGGCTGTTTTCTATCATAACATCTTAATTTTCAAATAATTTTGTTTCAAAAGTCATAAAAGAATTTTATGGAGTGACAGAACATGTGCTTCAAAAATTGAAAAGTTCAAGGAAGATTAATCACTTTAGCCCTAGGTATTGAAGACAAAAGGTAAAAACCTTTTGGGTGTAGGGATTTGAGGTGGGAATGGGGTCAGTAAGGGGAGAGATGCCTAGGAATTGCAGGGGACATGAGCCCCCTGTCCCAGCAACACTCCTCACACTCCTGCCTTGCATTCTGCCACAGAATCCTGAAGCCAGGAAGCAGACCCCTTGCAGCTCCAGGCCAAATGGACAGATGAAGTCTTTACTCTTCAGCTAAGTAGATGGCACTACCTTTGCTTGTCTCAGGCACTGACTACATTAAAAATGACAGGTCTGCCTCTGGCTTTGGTTCACCCATGACACTGGGATCTTATAATTAAAAGGTAGGTCAGTAAATGTACTGCAATAAAGCCAAGGTTTATCCTCCCGAGACTTCAAAAATGGTCTTGGAGGAAGAGAATCTTCATTGATTGTAATTATGATACTATGTACCTGTCAGACATCACAGAAGGAAGTTATAGGAAGCCAGTAAGTATAGAGGAGAAGTAAAACTCTTACTCACAGTAGGAGACTGTTTTGATCCTCTTTTATCAGTCAGAGGTGTGAAAAAATGAGGGCCAAATTCAGCAGGAGTCAGAGGGGAGGAACAGCTAAGTTGTTTCAACTGAAATTCTTGAATCCTAAATTCCATTACAAAAATGTGTATTCTGATTGCTCGTCACTTTGCTTTGGTGAAACTAACCAGAGGGGCCTTACAAGCGAAAATGCTCGTAAGGTTCTCACGATGTCTCACACAGTGCACCGTGCTGTGAAACTAATATCGGAGTTTTCTTTTCTTTCTTTTTTTTTTAACCTTTATTGAGTTTATTGATACACTGTAGAATCATTATGATCACATTCCTCATTGAGAATTTGTACCTGTAGGTGATATTTCTTGATTTTTATTTTTTCCATTTCCCTGTCCTCCGTTCATCCTCCATTCATCCTCCCACACTCTCTATGTACATTAAGCTTTGTTCCAGTTTTTTTCCTTTTTACTATCAAAGTTTCTCTTTGATCAAATAGCTGATCTGTTCTTGGACAGTGATGGGAAGAAAATGTATATGATCTTGGTTGATTGAGCTAAAAAAAAAATCACTTGATACATTTTTCCCCTAGTGCACACCCTGATTCACTAAAGCCTGAAATGAGTTCTATCACAGCAGAGACAGATCTCCACAGGGACTGGTTTGGAGGAAATCTAACATAATCAATTCTGAATTGTCATGCTAATGAATGCAAACAGGGCTGCAGACATTTCTAAGAGTACAAAATCTGAAAATCATCTGATTTTGGTTGTAGAATGTACTGTATCAGTTGCAAGGTGTCAGGTTGCCCTTGTGTTTTGGTCGCAGATGTGATGCTAGCATCTCTGCTGATGGGTGGCGGGGAGAACTGAGGTGGGAGCAGTAAAGCGACCTAAAATGGAGTCTTTCTACAGGCAAATTCCTGATGGTAAATTTAAAGGTAACTAATCATTAATGTGTAAGGGAAGGATAGACAGAAATTTCTTTTATGGGAGAAGAAACTGGGGTTTCTTATCTAACCCAGACTTTTATGCAACTAGGGCTAACTTATGCAACCCAGAGTGTGTCTACTGTCTTCTTGAGTTCTCACTCGGTCACTCCACTGTCAGTGCTTAGCAGTGAACTGGAGGGAGGAACGCACGTAAGCTCACAAAAGGTCCTGATCACCAATGGGAGCGACACCTCCAAGCGATTATTTAGAGAAGTTCCAGGGCTCTGAAGACTGAGCCTGGCATCAAGAGCAGCCTACCCTTTCCATGTGGAGAGCAAGGCCAGAGACACGGTCAGAGTCCAATAGTTCTGGATGTTCTCAGGATAGGATGAATACGTAGGTGGGCTCTAGAATTGCAATGGGTTGAATCATTTCTTGTTCACATTATTTTCTTACAGTTCCTCCCTTGGTAGCTTAGGGAAATTATGTAACCTTTCTGATGCTTCCGTACTTACATTGCTCTAAAATGAAGATAATAGTTGCACCTGCCTTGTGAGGGCATTTAGATGATTATATGAGATAATGTACGTCACATGCTGCTCAGTGGCTGGCACACAGTGAGAGTTCAATAAGTACTGTTCATTAAAACTATAATGGTAATTACAGGGGCATCACCTCACAGTAGTTTGGGTTGAGCAAATTACATTATTTCATATTTCCTCAAAGTTTGATGCTGTGGCACTTTCTGTTTCTCTTTCTACTTGTAGATCTTTAAAAAGAGTGGCTCTTTTATCCTGTTTTTTTTCTACCTAGTTATTGGCAGATAGAGATTGTCATGGTAAAAATGTTTAAAATTTCCATTTACCTTAAATAATAAGTCATAAAATTAATCAATTACAGTTTATGTGGCCATTATGTTCCTGGATAGTTTGAAGATAAGAATCTAAAAGATATTTTGAATAATAATAATGATATTTTGAATAATAAGATTTTATCATATAAAATTCTATTTTTCTAGAAAAGGAAGAGACAAACTGGTAGTGGGTATGTCAGCCTGACATTTTGTCTTGATAACCTGGTTTCTGTTTATCATTCTTCTGGACTGACATTCCATCCTGGCCACCATGGCTCTACTTTTTACAAAAGTGCTCCTTTTGGTCACAAAGTTTGCTTTCTGAAACATAAACAACAGGGTCAGAAATTGTTGACACAGCCTGTGATCTGGTACCTAATTGCAATTCCAAGACACTCTTCTCAAACTTTTCCATTAAAAGACATTTCTGCTACCTCAACTGCTCCTGCACACTTGGGCCATAACCTCTATCCAGGTGGCCCTTCCTCATTTCCTGCCTGTACAGTCCACGATATCCTGTGTGGAATTGATTGTGATTATATTCCACTGAGAACAGACTGTATTAAGTGTCAAGGACTGTTTTCAGTCTTTACTACATTGCATTGCAATCCTATAGGGTAGTAGTATTATCATCTCTATTTGCAGAAAAGTGAGGCACAGGAAGTCTCACTGGAGGTAAATGGAAGCTCCTTCTAACCCGTCAAACTGAATTCTGGTCCTCTCTTCTGGCACACAGTCTTGTTTATAGCACCATGTTGGTGCTTGCTACGGTCTGCTGTGCTACACATTTCTTACCTTTGAATTCTCCATTTCTAGCACTAAAGTTCCTATTTAGCCAGTATCTGATGAACGTTTACCAACTGTGTGAATTCACATAAGAAAACCACAGCTCCATTTCCTACAGGTTTTCTTAACCTCGTACGTGCTCTTGTATCCCTTGTTGGTCTCAAACTTGGGCGCGGTGGCAACTGAATAGAAATGAGAGTGTGTCGCTGAAGAGACATAAACAATTTCAGAGGCGGATCCTTCTGGGAAAGGCAGCAGAATCAAATGCCATACACACTTCTAAATTCTGAAAGGTTCCTGAAGAATGTAAGAAGAAATTGAAAACATAAAGCAGAGCTTTCTAAAGCCCCAAATCTTTATGAACAAACTCCCTTTTTCATTTCTATACATTTGGTTTTATTTTCAGCCATACGTACTAGGAAAGTGAAGAGCTTCTTCAAATAGCTTTGCTTGGTTTTGGCAGTAACTCTTCTGCAAAGGCTCTTTACTGCCTCATTCCTCCAGGACCCTCTTGTCCCCTCAGCTGTCATAGCAAAACCAGTGATGAATGACATTTCATGCCCTTCCTTGAAGATCACTTATCTTGGCCAATGGCTTACGTTTAGCCTCCATGTTATTGTGGAAAATCATCAGACACATCCTAACATAATGTCTCAATATCTATTTCAGCCTTTAAGAAGGCTCCGTGGCAATAAGCAACTGTGTCTCTCGAAGATGAAGAATGAACAATGAGACATTGAACTCATGATAACGTCACTTTTATGATTTCCAACTTAACGGTTTCGAGCATGGTGTTGCAGATCTAGAAAGTAACACTGTATTTTACTTTCAAGAGAGTTCACATTCTAGCCTGTTGGGAAGACATTTTCTTAGATATCTATGCTGTTCTCTGTCCAGTACTCAAGGTATGTGATGATCCAGAGCTAACAATTTACTAGAAGCAATAGAAGACTTGTTATTCACTAAATAAATTCTTAGAATTGATTTTAAGAAATTGAGAAAATACAAAAGTGACAGTTCCAAATAAAAGAAAATGATCAATTATATTAATATTTATGTGGAACAACATTTATTGTTCTGTAACAAGTAATTTGGCAAGCCAAAAACAGATTTCATCAAACAATACAAACTCAGGAATGTTGTATTATTGGAGAACAAATTCACTTTGAAATCAGAAAAACATCTGCTCATGAGAACAATCGGAAATCTCACTGAACAAAGTAGCTGAGAGGAAAGTGGAAAGAGTTGCTCAACACGAAGATCCTGGGTTTCCGCCGAGGCTGGACTGGGGAAGGCACCTTCCAAAAGGGGGGGACTTTTTTCTAATAAGTGGGAGTTCTAACTTTTCATTCAGGCTTGATTGTTATAAAATATACTTCTTTAAGAATGTGATTACTGCCGGGTGTGGTGGCTCACGCCTGTAATCTCAGCACTCGGGAGGCAGAGGCAGGGGGATTGCTGAGTTCGAGGCTTGCCTGTGCTACATAGTGAGCTCAGAGCCAGCCTGAACTACAAAGTGAGACCCTGTCTCAAAAAAAAAAAAAAAAAAAAAGAATGTGATTACTTAGGGAAAGAATGAAACAAAGTTAGAAAGGGAAACTTTTCCTCTTTTTGAGATAACCACCGGGTTATAGTCAGCCAGAATATCATGGGACTACAGATTAAAAGAGATTATAGGCCCCAGTGTTGATCACTGTAAGAGCAGCTTGGCTCAGTACCAGGCTGAAAGTGGTCTGAGCAAGGGCGAGCCTTCTAACACACCACCTGGAATGGGGATAAAAACTGTGACTCAGTGATAATACTGATGAATCCATTCCAAAAATAATATCAACATCTCTTTAGGCTTCAATTCCCAGTACGATGACTTTCCTCAAACATGGTAGTTGACAGACATTTGGGTCATTCCAGAAGGACTGCCTTCTCCAGTCAGTGGTCTTTCAGCCTGTCATAGAGCTGGGTCTCATTTCTCTTTTTCTTTCTTTCTGATTATTTTTTTCCTGGTATACCACAGGTTGAATTCAGAACCTGTTGCTGCGAGGTAGATGAGGTACCACTGAGCTAAATCCCCAGCCCTAGGTCTCATATCTTATTAGCAGTTTCAGCTAAGTGAATCCAGAAAATTGCCTATTAACACAAAGATTTATATTTCATTCCAAACTGAGGACTTTCAGGAAAGGGTGAGGGGTAAGGGAGTAAGACTGATACTGACATATTCACCATGATTGGTGGAAACTTAACTACCAACGAAAATAATTCACCAGTACTATCATGAACACACCAAAACTTTTTTCCCTTTTTATTAGTATATGCTTATAATGTACAATAAGCACATTCACAGTGGTAATTGTCACATATGCACATCAAATATTGATCCTTATTACTTTTTTTCCTTCCCCTGGCACCTTATTTTAATTTTGAAGTTATACTGAAATATTGATCTGAATTTTAAGAAAGAAGCAAAACATTAATTGGAAGGGAGTTATTGCTAAGACTACTTAACTTTGGATAAATAACATTATTCAGGGAGAGCAGTACTAGGGCCTCAGCATAATGCACTTCATGGTTTTAGATTTATTTGGTTGTTTACCGATCATTCAAGATAGTCATTAGCCATGATCCACCATTCACATGTGGTAATGTCAGAAGCTCTAAAATGATTTTGAATATTTGCTTTCAGAAATGAACAAAGATGTTTCTTATTTCTGAATAAAAGGGAGTCACTAAATTTTTTTTTTTTTTTTGAGACAGGGTCTCGCTTTGCAGTTCATGCTGGCCCTGAGCTCACTATGTAACCCAGGCAAGCCTCGAACTCAGCAATCCTCCTGCCTCTGCCTCCCGAGTGCTGGGATTACAGGCATGAGCCACCATGCCTGGTACTGTGGTGTGTGGTACTGATTGCTGGTGGGTGTGAGTCACCACGCCCAGCATTGTATGTGGTTATCGGGATTGAACTCAGGACCTTCTGCTTGCGAGGCAGGCACCGAAACCACTGAGCTAAATCTCCGGCCCTAAATATTTTTTTTTTGAGACAGGGTCTCACTTTGTAGTTCAGGCTGGCCCTGACTCACCATGTAGCTCAGGCAAGACTCGAACTCAGCAATCCTCCTGCCTCTGCCTCCTGAATGCTGGGATGACAGGCATAAACTACCATCCTGGCACTGTGGTATGTGGTTACCAGGGATCGAATTAGGGACCTTGCACTTGCAAGGCAGGTGCTAGAACTGCTGAGCTAAATCCCTAGCCCAGGTTTTCCCACCCTTTGCCATAACCATGTTTACTTTCTATGTTTTTCTTTTAGGCACATATTATTTGATCACTTATTTTCCAACATGTAAACCAATTTTAACTCTAATATGTACTTTTGTTCTATCTATATTCTCAAATTATTCTTAGATTGTAGTCTTATTGGCTATTTTTAATCACCTTGTGATGTATATTTTTAAAATATTGCATAATCCGTATGCCATTAAAATACTGAATACATGAACTATTACCTCAACTTTAAAGATAAGTAAAGTGAAGTACTGGCAAACAAGATGAGTTACCCAAATATAAAATGGCCTCAGTAGTAATCTTCCAGAGAACACAGTATACACATATATCAATCGAGTGTAGTGAATTCAGTACAAAGACAACTCTGTCCCTGTGATGTTAAGAAGTAGATTATTAGTCCACATTTGTAGAAGCAGTGGTCATAGTCTCATGGGGCATCGGTTCACACATATAACACATCTGCATTCTCTTTATCCTCATTCCCTCCCCTCCCTTCCTCTCCTTCCATCTCTTGGTCCCCCTCCCTTTTGTCTAAGATCTGTCTCTTATTTCAGATTATCTTTAATTTTGCTCTTTATGTATAATTTGAGATTCTTACATAAAAGAAATCATGCAATATTTAAGCTTGCATGTCTGATTAATTCCACTGAAAACTATTCTCTTCCATCTTATCCTTTAAGTAGCTACCTTCTCTAAAATACTGTTTTTATAACCTTGTTTTGCATTTAGTTGAGAATGTGTCTGCATTCTCACTAGAAGAAACACATTCAGGTAATGTCCATACTAGTTATCATTGGAAGGATTTTAGCACATAATAGACATTCAATAAATGCTTATTGTAGATACAAATGAAATGTTAATATCTTGTACTTTATGACCTGATTCCCTATGAGAGAAGTTCCTGTTCAGTTAACACTGAGTGGCCAAAATACGCAGGACGAGACAGTTGCCCATCACAAAAGACCAGGCTACGGTCACAGAGGGGTGTGAGCAGTTTATCACCACATAGAAGGGGGCCTGCTCCCTGGCCCGAGTCCATTCCCTGGGTGTCTGGCTCCTTTTGCCCCAGGCTAATCATCTGCCAGGTGGAAGGCAGTCTGGAAGCCTTCAATTTTGGAGCGACCTGCTTTTGAAGTTATGTGCAAGGAGTGAGCAAAAAGCAGCATGCATCGTGCACTGGAAGTAAGCGTGCATGGCCAGAAAGAGCAATCAGTACAGCATGCTAAACAAATGGATGAATGAGGGGGTCAATAGGCAAAATAAAAATAAATGAACTCTAATCACAGTGCAATGCTATCGTAATGAAGAGGCAAGCTCGAGCTTCATCCCTAACTGCTGCCCTCAGCAGCTTTGAAGAATACTTGACGTGTTGGATTAGGGGTGCTGGGCTTCAGAATGCAGTTTGTCCCATTTCCTGGGGTTCTGTCCAGTTAGGAGCAGCTGCCAGCTAGAGCCGAGCCTGAGGGGTCCACACAAGTGACCCATGACTTGCACCTGCTGACCACCGGCTGCCTCCCACAATGCCAGGACTTCTCCTGCCTCCGGCTCGGCCAGCCAGGGTGGACACACTCATGCTGACAAAGAACAAGGAAAGGGAGGTTTAAGGGAGGGAGGGAAGTGAGGCCCAAGGCCGCACATTCCTGAAGACACTTTCAGTCAAAATAGTTTCTGGGACCTGGGGATTTAGCTCAAGTGGTACTGTACCAACTTTGGATGCACAAGGACCAGAGTTCAATCCCTGGTACTGAAAACAAAATAGAATTTCCCTTCAAACTTTATATTTTTGTACATATGTATCATTAAACAATCTCAAGAAGTACAAAATTCCTTAAGAAAAACAGCAGAAATCTGTACAAGCTGCCCAGCCACTACATCATTTTGGATTTTGAAACATGTTGCATATCCACATTACTAAACCCACGAGAAAAGAAAACCTGGGTAAAGACTGGGATGAAATCTCTTCTGTTATAGTGTAAACAAAAACTAAAATATGAACAACAACAACCTGAAGAAACAGATAAAAACACTCAAGAGAAATGATATCAATGCAATGCTAGCATCATTAACAAGAACGACAAGCAGAAATCTAAAGGATACACAGGACAGAAAAAAAGCTCTCAGGGAAAAGAAGAAAAGGGAATGATCCAATCAGTCTGTGCCCCGAAAGGATGGCACTGAGAAGTAAAGACAAGCGCTCTGAGAACAAAGAGAGACACAGGGAGGGAAGTGGGCAGGTGCAGGAGGACAGGAGAGGACAGGCAGCACAGGAGAGAGCAGAGGGCCTCTGCCATTGCTGAGTGCTGCGTCAGGAGAAAGCAGTTGCCCCCGTATTATACCCTGTTTGACCAGCTGGAGAAGCTCAGGAACTGCCACATTTCTTTTTAAAATTTTTTCACTAAACGACAAAAATATTTTTGATGGTACAAGTGAAGGAAAAAGATTTTAGTAACATTCAATACCCCCAGGTCAAAAAGAGTAAATCATTCCACCTTATACAGGGGGGGAAAAAACAATAGAGGCAATTTAACTACAGATTTCAGCTAGAATTTCTCACTGTATGAAATAAAACGTTTTGACATAAACTTATGTCCACACACAAATCTGTCTAAGGATGTTGATTCGCAACTGAAACTAATTTTGAAAGCAGCCGAGATGTTCTTTAGTAGGCGAGTGGATAAGGAGACGGTGGTACAGACAATGGGAAATGACTCGGCACCTTGAAGAAATGAGCTAGCGAGGCACAGAAAGATCTGAAAGAATCTTAGATGTGTGTTACTCAGGGAAAAGTGTTATCGAAGAGCTTACTCACCCTCTGATCCCAACCACATGACACTCTAAAAAGGCAAAACTACAGAAACAGTAAAAAGAAAGTCATCGCTAAGTGTTGGAGACAGAGAGGATGATCAGACTGATTTTTAGGGCAGTGGAAATACTCAGTATGGAACTCGAATGTGGATACGTTTGTCCACTGTTCCCTGGATCACGTAACTCTTGGACACTGAGCGTGAACCCCATTGTAGAGAGTAGCCCGGGAAAACCGGAAAGTCATGAGGCACCAACAAGCAGGTTCACAGACTGCCGTGAATGCTTCTGGGGTGGGGGGCATAGAGAGTGTGGGAGGCTGTGGGGAGGGGCAGGGAATTTGCTCCCAGAGCCTGTGCTTTCTGCTGGGAACACTAAAGGGCTCTAAAAGAGCCCTTTTACAAAGCAGGACCCAAATAAATATAAAAGTGGTTTAGTTTTTTTTTTTTTTTTGGTCTTATTTCTATATCCTGCTTAATTGATAGTTCTTTCCACATAGATGAGAAGGCAGCAAGCAAGAGAGTTCCGGGGGGAAAAAAAGCTAATTTGATAGAAGATCATGTGGGTTGCTTCTGTGTTGTGTGTGCCTGCACACACACACGTGTGTATGTGTGTGTTTGTGTGTGCGTGCGCGCGCGCGCGCTGTGGTGGGCAGAGAGGGAGAGGAAGTGGAGGTAAAAAGGAGAAGGAGAGGGAGGCAGGAAAAGGAAGAATTTGTGATGGATTTACCTCTACGAAGTGAAAAGCTACAAAAATCAGGTAGATTTGCCCTGAATATTGATTTTTTCATCAAAATATAATTTTGAGAGCCAGATATTTAGCTCAGTGGTTCTGGTGCCTACCTAGCAAG
Organism: Thryonomys swinderianus; assembly: GCA_004025085.1. NCBI lineage: Eukaryota > Metazoa > Chordata > Mammalia > Rodentia > Thryonomyidae > Thryonomys > Thryonomys swinderianus. Next base: position 142,999 of record PVIC010000042.1, read on the forward strand.
CGCACAATCCCTGGTTTGATCCCAGTAACCACATACAACAATATCGGGCATTGTGACTCACGCCCACCAGCAATCAGTATCACACACCACAGTGCGGCATGGTGGCTCATGCCTGTCATCCCAGCACTCAAGAGGCAGAGACAGGAGGATTGCTGAGTTTGAGGCTTGCCTGAGGTACACAGTGAGCTCAGGGCCAGCCTGAACTAGAAAGTGAGACCCTGTCTCAAAAAGAAAAGAAAAGAAAAAAAAATATATATATATATATATAATTTTTGTTTTAGTTGGGCTCATCCAGCCTATTATTTCTGAAAAAGTTATCAAATTTTAATTCTTAAGCTCTTTCCCTATTTATTTATTTATTTATTGAAAGAGTCTCACTATGTACTGCAGGCTGACCCCAAACTCACTGTATAGCCCAGGTTGCATTGACTTCCCTCAAATCCTCCTGCCTCAGCCTCCCAAATGTTGGGATTACAAGAGTGTACTACCACACCTGGCCTCTTCCTCTATTTTAGAGTGAAGAAAATAAAACTTTGAGACCATGGTAAGTAACCTATCCAAGGTCATCTGAGGTCATAGTGCTGGAAAAATACTGTTTATTTGTTTTTATTTTGCCTATTCCTCTGTCTGTTGTCTATTTATTTTTCAGTATTTGAGTTGAACTAAGGGTTACTCTACCACTGAGTTATCTCTATAGCCTTTTAAAATAAGTTTTGAGACAAGGGCTAATCAAGGTGTCCAGATTGCCTTTGAACTTGTGATCGTCCTTCCTCAGACTCCAGAAGAGCTGGGATTACTGGCATATGTTACCATGCCCTGCTACTTGCTTTACTTTCTGGGGTTCAATAAGTATAATCAGATACAGATGATCCAGCACCTCTCCTCACAGAACTAAGGAGGGGTAAGGACGCTTCTACAATGAGAGACTGAGACCCTGTCCCAGGAGAGGGTGGCTGGGCTGCCCTCTTATCTAGAGTTCTACAAACTCTCAGCTGAAACAATAGTTCCCCAAGGAGGTCTTGGAGTTCAGGGCAGAGGGGATTGTGCTCGATCCTGCCAAGAGGTTTTACAAGGCTTCTATTAGAAAGAGTGCTTTCTATTACTATTAGAAAGAAGCTTCTATTACTTTGCAGTGTAAAATCGGCTCCAGGCAGGTTCTACTAGTTGCAAGAAGACTTCTGAGTATTACTTCCAAAATTGGCACTCTCATCAGCAAATATTTCTTAAGACCGATATACACTGGGTGCTGTGCAAGACAGCCTCAGGGGCTTCCGATCTTGTCAATCTTGGTGGCCAGCCAGAATCATACATAAAAGATAGACAGCCAATCCAGCCTGTGCAAGGAGCAAGATACAGGGCAGGAAAAATAAATGCTTGAGGAATGCATAGGAAGAAGAAATAAATAGGGCTGTTAGAGATAGTTGCATGAAAGAGTTGACTCGTGCTGTAGATTAAAAGATTTATATGACAGGAGTACAAAAACAAGGGCACTTCAGCTGGGGAAATGGGGCCAGCAAAGATGCAGACTCCAAATGAGTACTGAGGAATAATGAGCAGATCCTGTAGGTTAGGCTAGAGACCTGCAGGTCACAAGCATAGATAAATGGTCTTGTGAAATTCTTAGAAGGACAAGAATGCCAGATGAAAGATGGTACAGCCAAGAGGCTCTATCAGATACCATGGGTAGGTGAATAAAATGCAAAGCAATTTAGGATGATTAATGTGGTACAGGTACAAAATGTGGACTGCAGGGGAAAAGACAAGATGGAGAAGAGATGGAGAATAGTTCAATAGTCTAAGTGTGAGATGGGGAGAGCCTCAAAAGAGAAACACACCAGGTAATCAAGGGAAATTATGAAACAAAAGGTAATGGACTTGCTTACTCCAAGTTTGATTTAGAAAGGTGAAGCCAAGTCTAGAAAGATTATCTTTTACACGGAAAATACTTAATTTCTAACCTATTCAAAGAGATCAAGATTTAAAAGTAAAACTGGGGATGGAGACAATAAACAGTGGTGATGGCTGATACTACAGCAATCGGTGAGTCCTTTGGGAAAAGGAATGTGTCACTGGGCTGAACATACAGAGAAAATAGAAAAATAAAGACCACTGTCATCATGGCTTCTTGGAAGAAGTTGAGTCAGCAACAGATTGCATTTTCTAAAACAATCTGCTTCGTGATGTTTCCCAGTGGCCTAAGATCGATGCTGCCCCCCACCATTGTCTGGAAGGAAGTCGAGAGACTATCACTCAAAGGTGGAGGTAGAGTTGTTGGAGACTCTGAGGACACAGCCAATGTATTCCAGAATTCAGGTTGGAAATTCCATTCTGGAAAACGTGCTAATCAAACACCAAAGGCCTTGATGCTGGTTAGATGATCATAAACTTGATTATATTTTAAAGGAGGTGAAAAAGGTCTGAGTGATTAAACACACAGCAAATGAGAATGGAGAAAGTATGACACCAGCTTGGAAGTGTTCTCTTGGTGTTTTATGAATGTAACTGTAAAACATCACAAATATGCTTATACCAAATTCTAATATTGGCTAGTATACATCATCTGTCAGGCCTTGGCTATGGAATCTACAAATATTTAGCTGTATTTTAATAAAAAAATGCCTAAGTTACATATTATCCCTTTCATCTTCACTTTACATGCAAGGAAACTGAGTTTGCCTTTTGTCTGTATCATGCAGAACGTGGTGGACAGTTGTGTACTCTGATCAATATTAAAAAGCCAATATCTACTCTATTCATCACTAACTCAAACTTAGGTGAACTTCCTCTAATTTGAGAATTTAGCATCACAAGTCTATTGTTAAAAATAAAACACAAACGAGCTAAGCACACATAGACATACACACAGAAATCAGTGAGAAAAAAAGGCTAATGGATATTTTAACTGTATCAGTGACACGATCCAAGAGACTTAGATATAAAACTACCAAGGGCAAAAAGGTACGTTTCTAAAAGGCATTAAAGTATGGTTTTTCTATAGGACTGATGGTTCCCTTCCAAAACTCACATTCAAGATAGATTTTGGCTTCATTAATGTTTTCATAAACACTATTTCAAGCAAAATATAGCCTGTTTATGAGAAGCACAGAAATGCTGTTAAGCTTAATTAGATGTAATTGTCACACTTTCATTAGCTATTAACATTATGTAAAGATAAACTAATACATAATGAGTCCTTTCATTGTCACATTGTAATTTTAATGATTATATTATGACCATTATAATACAGTGCATATTTTCAATTTTGCCACTAGTGGGCAATTACTTATAAGGTTCTCTATTACAATCTGTCCATAGAGGCCAAGTTATTAATGTGTCCATTTTCCTATAATGATGACCACAGCACTGAAATCAATATGATAGCCACAGGGAGAATTGCGAAGTAACATGGAAAGAACAACAAAACTACAAACACGAAGCCACTCATTCAGCACATGCCTGAGGAAATTTCAAGAGGGAGAAAAATAAGGTATTAATATTCTTATGAGAAGTTGCAGTTTATAAGGTTTTCTCGTAATTCTCTACGCCTTCTTTTGTGGCCAAAAGTCCCCAACTCTTTTGTAAGAAGTGCCCATCATATAAAATATGCAATAGCCTAGCATTTGAAAAATGTCTTGAACAGTTTTCACCATGCAGAGAATTAAATTAAAATCCCACAAAGCCATTTCTGGAAATTTTTTTTGAATTGTTCAATTTCAGGGTTGTATGTCAAAAAGGAAAATGCTGATGAACTATGTGATTTATCCCCAAAGATGATGAAGTCTGGAGAAATTTATGAGAACAAAGGCAAAAAGCAAAGTGGCTGGGCGGTGATCATGACAGAGGTAGAGCTCCTGCAAACCAATGACAATCACAACCATGACACAATTGAGTTTTTGTTTTCTACTAGCAGGTCTCTTTCCTGTCATTCATGGAAATGTGGAGATTCTTTGGTAGACTTGGGGAGACATAGGAGTATGCAATGATATTCAGCAATGTGGCTTACTAACTCCCTGCCTTTGCTCTTTGGACCCACTGGTTTGGAAGCCTACAACAGAGGTGACACAGGCTGCTTTGGACTCCCCTGGAGATCCGTGAAACCAGTCACCCAGGGCCGCCTCAATTATCTTTGAATCCCTGGCACCTTATACTCTATAGGTTTGAGAAGATGCTAATTTCAACTAAAAATTTTAAAGTAGCTCAGCTTTATTAACTGATTTTAACATGTCTAGTCCCCCCCCCCTGAACAAAACTGTTTGTCAAAGTGATCAGTAGTAATATCTTTCTGTTGCTTGGTGATACTTGTTTTATTTTGTTTTTTTTTTTTTAATCTTTCCACTCCCAAGGACCAGAAGCAAGAATCATCATGTATACATAGTAGGTCACTAGCTCTCGGGTTCTGGAAGGTGGAAGACACTTTCAGAACTGGTAAAATGCAGATCCAGGGGCTTTAGCTCCAGAGATTCTGAATCCACAGGGCTGAGGTGCCATGCCAAGACACTCCAGCAGATTCTGAAGCAGGCGGTCTGCAAGGCTTGTAGAGAAACACAGTTGGTGTTCAGTTTAACAGTGGGGAGTCACGCTGTTACATCCAGATGTTTCCCCAAAGCCTGATGTGCTCATGTGCGTGGGCTTGGGGAGGTAATTGGATCAGGGGGGCATGGTACTATCACTGGATTAGTCCACTGAGCTCCTAGCTACATGTGGTGCTGGGAGATGAAGCCTGGTGGGAGGATGTGGGTCACCGGGGATGTAGCCGTAAGGGTCTGTCTCCTTCCCTCCTCCATTGGTTCTTCTCTCTCTTTCCCCCTGTGATGGCATGATCTCCTCCTCTGCCATGCCACTCTGCCATGTTTCTCTGCCTTGGACCCAGCTGAGTATGGCAGAACTACTTCTGGAAACTGAGAACCAGAATAATCCTTAAGAGATCTGGGTGCTGGATAGTCTGATTCATTGACAAGAGAGCAACTAAAACATGCAAGGACCAGTAACTGTGACACCTCCCCAGTGTTCTGAAGCTTCACCACAAGAGATGGGCTCTGAAGAAAGAGTAATTTGGGGGTTTTCTTGACCATAAAGTGAGTACAGAGGGTTCCTGGATGAATTTCATTACTAAGAAATCTGTGCCATTAAAGGCCCATAGAAGTTGGCGATAGAAGAAATTAATGAGCTCTATGGATGAAATCTCAAAAAGTCAAGCATGAGTCATCTACTTACTCGATACATAATCTGATTGAAATATCTGGCTTTTTGTATTTTGTCTGGATTTATATCACTTCAGGGTGATCCTCCTGGTAATTGGATTTTCTGATGGAGATTATATTTGTGTGGACTTTATAAAAAATGGAGAGACAATTTAAATACTACATTAACGTGGTTTTTCTATAGATCACATCCTTCAAAGTATAAAACTCAAAGAGGTAAAACTATTCAAAGGAAACTGGAGGAAAAGATATTAGGATAAAGAGAGGTAGAATTTTCTAAGTTCTGATCTAACCCTAAGCTTTTACTAATGTTGGTTTTTATATTAATGAATGAACAATCCCAAACAGCAACTCAAAAGTGGGTAGTGAGTGACACTCAGGGTTCAGGTACCCTTCGGGGGTCAAGATACAGCCCTGGCAAATGAGGCCCTTATCTCATGATGAGGAAGACTGACAAGAGCACACATAGTGACATAAAGGGAAACTGTGCTTGGTAAGCAGGGTGAGGGTCAGGTGATGGAGGGTGTGGTCAAGGAAGAGCCCTGTGACAAAGTGACATCTGCATCTAGACCTAAAAGAAATGAAGGAGAAAAACTACGCAGACAGACATCTGGACAGAGTCCAGAAATACTGAGTTATAGAATATATGTTCTTTAAAATAGGAAGATGATTCATCTCCTACATTACCATAAGCTTTGCTTAAGCTAACATATTTATGAGCTCATATTCTGGGCTGACTCCAGGTTTACAGAAAGAGCACATGGTCCTGATTTCTTAACGGGTCTGTGGGGAATGAAGGTGAAGTCTCTGGCCCTTGATTGTGTAACAGTGAGGCAAAGCCTGGACTTCAGAACAATACTTACTCTTCTAGCTCAGGAACACATCTTGGTTCACTGTACGTGTTTGTGGTCAACATATTTTTCTGTTCACACTGGGATTTGTTCTGTCTTGGCAGGATTTCTCAGCTACTTTCATTTCCTACCTACTGACATCCTGATGAGCAGGATTTACAAATATTAAAAATAGGAGGTAAAGCAGGATGCAAAGAACTTGCCAACATATGCCAGAATCACCAGTGGGTTACCAGGGAAGCTAGAGACTGTGCTCCAAGTACCAGTGCAATCTCCATGTCTGGGACAACGTCTGACACCTACTTAGCACTCAGGAAATAAGTGTTGGAAGACTCTTTACAAGAGGCTAAAAGGAAGCTGTGTGTCTGTGCTGTCTGTCTCACACCCTAATTAGAGCCCCTCCACCTAACAGAAGAGCTTCGTGTGGGTGTGTGTGGGACCAGAAGGGAGGGATGTTAGTAAACAGGATGTTTTCTATCTTTTATGAGGAAGCATGGCAGCTGTTCACTAAGCTCTTAATAGGGGAAGCTGTGAGCTCTACATTCCTGAAAGCCCTTATTTGCATAGACCCTTTATAGAAGGCAGACGTTAGCAATGGAAATAGTATCTGATCACCAAATCTCACTTGTGTTAGAAAGTTCCGCCTGTGATTTGTGATTTTTGGAAACGTGGATGTGCTGACAACAAAATTAACTTCTCCAAAGAGCGGAGAATTGCCTATTCTCATCATCCCTCTCACTGTAATTTACATGACTTGACAAAATTAGACTGTTATTTTCATTGGGTGATCTGCAAAATTATAAAATGATGTGTATTTTGGGAGCGCCTAATTAACTCTCCTTAGTTCCACTGAGGTTTCAGCTACAACTAGACGCATTCAAAATATCACAGAGGTGTTCACATCCAGTTTTATTAACCACGAAGAGATGCGCAAAGGACTTGAAAGAAAAACGTCTTTAGGAATCAGTGCAGAGAATTCAAAGCAAACAATGGGCTTATGGGCTACAATCAGGTGTTTCCTTCTGTTGCCAAACCTTGTCTTGTATGAGCTAGTAGGAAATATGTTAACAGTCGAAGCCAATATTAATCATGAAAAACAGCAGACTTATAGGCCTATACATAAGAAGTCCATCTCTACTCATGGTTTTTAGTCACAAATAATAACTAATATTGATCAAGTTGTTTGACACAAAAATTTCCTTTAACATATAATCAGCAGCTGCAGTGAGAGCCACATTTCCTAGACAACTGTCAGCACCTTGCATCATACTTATAAATAATGGGCCATTCCTACAGAGCCCCATCTGCTTAATAGAGAAAAAATTATTATTCATCTTAATTAGGAAATTCTTATTATTATTTAATATTTATTGAACACCCACAATGTGCTTGGCAGCAAAAACTCTAGAAACACACTCTGCCCACCAAGAACCCTCCTGCTAGGGAAATATGACAAGCCACTTCTATAAGCATTTCTGTTTTAACATGTTTTCTATATTTCATTCCAGGAGACTGAGTTGCAAATGGTTCACTTTGGAAGGGTCTTCTTTCCTAATTAAGGTGGAATGGTGTGGCGTCAGATGAGTTATGATGAAGACAAAGAGAAGATAAAGGGCAAATGAGTGACAACATCTAGGAAACTCAAGTGAAATTTGTTCAATTGATAGAAGAAAAATTAATGCGCCCTTAAGTAAAATGAACCGTTATTTGTTATGGACTGACAGAGTAGAACTGCAGAAATTCATAAAAAATAAAAAACATGTACTGGAGAATCACCTCAAAATAAAAAATATTTTTTGCTTTGCATTTGCCTTCAGAAATTATGTGTTTCCACAATGATACAATTATTCTAGGGGACACTGTTCCCATTACAATGCTATAAGCATTCTGGTTAATAAACATTTAATAGTCAAAGAGCTACTCTTACCTAGGAAAATTAAGATAGTCTGAGAATCCTTCATGGAGGCCTCTGCCTAGCTCCCCTTCTCTCTCCTACCTTTAAGCAATAAGAGTTCAAGAAAATTTCACAAGTTCAGTACTAAAAAGAAGTGGAGAAGTGTTCTGGACAGAATCAATGAACAGCACACATCAAAAGACTAAAGTTACTTGAGCAAAGATGCCTAACATAGTACCTAGTGGTATCCTTAATTCTTCTTTTAGAATTACAAACAAAATGTTTTGCTCCACTTTAAAATCTCATCTATGACTTTTCAGATCCTGAATTCTAATGAGTTCTCCACATGGTTATAATATTTCTAGAAAAGGTTACTCACCCATTTTGTCAGAATCTCACTAAGTTTTTCAAAGCTTTCTCTTTTTTAAAAAAATACTTTTTATTAAATCATATTCTTTCTTCACTGAATCTTCATTGTATGGAAAATAGACAGCTGATGAAAAAGAATGTTTGACTTTGTCATAAGACTACTTCCCTTCGTTTCCCTGTTTCTAGTAAGTTAGTGATGCAAACATTGAGCTGAAATCTCCAGAAGAGTGATCCCTGGTGTCCACTTGATACCACTAATGAGGGACAGAAACTTATTCAGCACATTAAATTTATGGGTAAACTTTAGCAAGAACCACATCATCCTGATAATTCAGATAAGAGAGGAGTTATGTACCTTGGGAGATAATGCTGTGATTATGACAACTGGGAAACAGAGCTGATCTGAGTTTTAAATGAATATAATTTGAAAGAAACACATGACAGAGGCAACACAACAAGTTCACGCATCATCAGGGTAATAAATACCTAATGAGAATGATAGGAAAGCACATGACAGGTTGAACATACACCCACATGTTGACTCTTCACTAAAAATGGTGCAGAGAATGATTTGTCTCTATCTAGAATGATAAAGCATCACTTCCCTAAAAGCTAAGGAGCAGCACCATCTGGCAGGATCAGAGGAACAAGGGCTAAGAAAGGGAAGAGTAAAATGATAGCGTAGCAGTAGGATCTTCACAGGAGGTTAAAAATTCCTCACCATTAAAAATACCATAACAAAATATAGATGTTCGCACAGCACTATATCAATGACATAAAAGCGATAGGACCAAATGTTTTCAAAACAACTGAATGTGACTGTGGATAGCATAAAAATCTTCCTCTACAGCAGTGGTTCCCAAAGTGTGACCACAACAGCAAAAGTAATATTCCTTGGAAATTTGTTAGAAATGCAACACTCTCAGGCTTCAGCCCAGAAACACCAATTTGTGAACTCTTGGGGTGAGTCCAGTGTTCCGTTTTTAGCCAACTCTCCAGGCAATTCTGATGCAGGCTCATTTTTAAAAACCACTCTTCTCCTAACTCAAATGTGAATAGAAACGTTGGCTGTTTCCATTGGATGCCAAATAAATTAGCTAATTTGGTCCATCCTATTTAAACAACTGGTGCAGATGCTGGAGAATAAAACACAGGCAGACTGGCTCATCGAGTGCCATGATATTCTCTTTGAATAAGAGAGCTCCTGTCATAGTGCCTTTCTGCAGGACAGCACAATAAATTGCTTTAAAATTGTCACTTAATTGCGCTGTTCCTGAAAATATTTATTTTCTTGATTTGTAAGTCATTTTGGTTGACCCATAAAACAAATTCTAAAAGTTTGCCTGAATCCCTTATTTATTTGTTTTCTATCTCAGGTCATTCATCCTGCAAACACTGAGTATTGACTAGACATCATGTACTATTATTCTAGGTGCTTGAGCCATGTCAGTGAGAAAAGCAAGTGTCAACTTTGTCCCTTAAGGAATAATATCTTAGTTGAGGGAGAAGTGTACAAAAATAAAAGATAACTATATTATATAAAATATTAGAAAATAGTGCTCTAGGGGAAAACAGAGGAAAGAGAATAAAGTAAGCAGAACTGGAAATACTGGCAGATGAGGCAGAGTCTAGTCACAGTAGACTCACTGAGTGGGTGACAAACAGCAAAGTAACAAATGGGGAGAGACAGTATGTAGTCAGTGAGTTAAAGGCTCCCGAGTGATCATGCCCAGTATGTAGAGTCAAGGCCAGGGAGCATAGGGGAAGGTGAAGAAACAAAGGTCAGAGAGGAACTAGGGAATGGATGGTCACTGTAAAAACTTGTATGTGCTTTTATTCTAAGAAAAAAAGAACTGCTCGACCAGAGTAGTATGATCTGAATTATATGAAAAATTTTCATTAATTTTCTTTTATGGTAATATCATTTATGAAGGGGTCATTTTTCTCTTTTTGAATGTCATCATGAAGTTATTTAAATGTATTCTTGCTAGAGAAGTCCTTTCTCCTACTTCTTTATTTTATCAAAGAAGAAAATATACTGGTTTTGGAAAACAATAAAAAGATGAATTTGAGTAGTGAAGCTCAGATTATTTTACTGAGTGTTTAGTACTCCTTTACTTGGTCTTTGCTTCTGCCTTCTGTGATGGCGGTTATGTTTGCCTCCTAAGGTCCAAGAGTATAACTTTGGGCTTGGATACTAGGACATATTTTTTTCTCCAGGTAACAGACAGCTAAGAAAATTGTGAATTAAATTTTGGAACCTGCTTCGCCACTGAAGTGAAACTAAAATGGAAACGTGTATTTGAGAGATGACTCTGTCAATGACTTATTAAAAACCCAGTGCCTAGTCCTGGAAACCCTAGAGAAGGTAATAGATTTGCCAACCTTTGGGTAAGACACAGCAAGGGTAGTCTGTGTAAATGGAACTGTGGAAACTTTTCTATCAATATCCAATATTAGAATTTGTCTCTGATATTGCTGCAACCTTTCTCAAAAAGCGACTTGAAGTTCACAAATATTTCACCAAATGATAGAGATTTTTAAACCCAAAAAAACTATCAAGTCATATTTCTTTTATTTATTTACATACTTATCCAACAACTGTTTACCTAAAATGCCTTAAGGTCAAGTATTATATCACAGTGCTTGTGGTAACAGATATATAAGAGGTAGTATTCTCTCAAAGAGTTTATAGAACACATGGAGAGATTAGACATAAATAGTGATGATGCCTAGTTCAAAGTGATAATAACTACAAAAAGGTGACTATAAATGTGATAGATTTTCAGAGGAAATATGAATTCTTTTGGAGGACATTGCAAAGGATTTCATGGAAGAGGTGATATCTAATTCTGTCATAAAGTATGGGAAGCGTGTGTGTGTGTGTGTGTGTGTGTGTGTGTGTGTGTGCACGCGCATTGTAATGGAGGAAGATATCTGCCAAAACAGAGGCAGGAGTGTATTAGTAATCACCTGTGAAAGGCAAAGGTAAACTGAAGTAGCAGTAAACTAAACTGAAGTAGCAGTTCAGCAGAAAGGACAGAAGAGGCAAGAGGAATTATTGCTTGAGTCAACACAAGAAAACCCAAAACATATGGGGCCATTGAGCTGAAATGGAGTGAAAATAGTACATTCATTTGGAATGTTGGTGACCAACTGCATTTAAGAACAAAATGAAGATAGACATAGTCGTTAGCCTTAAGAAGTTTACATCATGTTAGAAAAATAGGCAAGCAACACAATTCATCAGGTGAATAAGTCCCTTGTAGAGTTCTCAAGGACTTCTGATCCTCACCATGAAAATGTCTTAGGGATGTCAGGGTTACAAAATTGGGATCCAACAGGATGTTACCAAGACAATTTTGGAAACAACCCCTTCTTGGTTTATGTATTTCTCTGTTTCAAGAAACAATGAAATGCTTTCTCAGCTCTTTGTCTGAAGCAAGATAAAATAGCACAATTCAAAATACTAAGCAGTTTCATATCATGGGTATCATGTTCAAAATACAAACCCCCAGGCCCTGCTCCAAATTAGCTGAATCAGTAGGCAGCATGATGCACACTGATGTTTGAAAATACCACACTGACCCAGGGGATGTACTCTTCACTGAAGAAAAGGACTATGGAGAAGAGCCCATTTTGGTGATCATAATTCCACATCTAGGAAGATGTCTCTATTTTTACTCCACCAAACAATAGTAGAGCTTCTACAACATTCTGGGAACACTGGGAGGTATTTAGACATGTTTATTCAGAAATTTAAAAATCCAATTGTACAGAAGGGACTGTAAAAAACAGAAATTCTCAGAATAGTCAACTCTTCTTTAAAAAGGAATCAAGGCATACAAAAATAAGAGTTAAAATAGAGTGCTCCTGACTCATATATTTTAAAAAATCTATAACCATTCTTAATTGTTGACTTAATTGTGAAGCAAGAAAGATGGTTTTCAAAATAAAATTAAGTAAATAGAAAGGAGAAATCTATATTCTAGAAAGAGACAGGTAAGACAGCTGAAGAAGTAAATCCCATGATAAATAAACTTAAAAATCTGTATAAAATTTAAATGTCTTCATGGCATATTTATCTTGGAGTTTCACTTCTTTGGTAACATTAAAACCTTTACACTGAAAGGACTGTTCACCATATGTATCTTTTGGGACTTCCTAGAAAGTATAATCTGGCTATGCATCTAGCTGGCTGTCAAGGTGTGTCTCTGGCCCAGGAAAACTTTATTTCCCTGCATAGACTGGTTCTAAGTCTTTATTTCCACAACCATCAGTAGTTTGTGTAGCTTTCCTTATAAAAAAGTGGCCACTGAGTTTGGGATGGCACTCTTGCATTAATGCTAGACCAATCTCTTTTCAAATCCATCATAATTTTACCCATGAGTTCTGTGTATGTTAGCACTTACAGGTATATATATGTTGTTAAATATGAGAGGCTGCACAGATATCTTGATACATTGCAAGCTCCTTTCTTTTCATTGAGTTTTTAATTTCCAGCACATATACATACAGAGAAGACCGACCTAGGTCACTGGATGCCTCTGTGATTACGGAAAAAAGGAAGTCCCTGTCCCCAGTGTGTGTTAGCATGAAAACGTTCCCCAGATTCCTTATTATGCTTTTTAATTTAAGAGTCTAAGTGTCTGAAGACGACTGCCATTTTTACATATTCTCCCTGCCAAACACATCACCCAGGGTGGGGACATAGCCTCCTGTAATGACTCATGTCAGTAACAGTCCTGCACAGTGCTAAATTGTGGGACTTGTGAAGACATTTCAAAGGGAGTGTGCTTTTAAAAAAATACTATGCCCTGTCTCTTAAACTCAAGACCTTTTCTACTTTGCCTACTTTGTCTTGATCCAGGTTTTCCTGGAATAGGGGGGTATTTATCGGAGACATGAAAAGTGGAAGATCTTTTTTTTATTTGGAGCCTACATATCATAAATAGTATTTCTGCAGGAGAACTGGGATGTTTCTGCCCTGTGGCTGACTCTTGGTGCTGGCTATGGCTTGGGGTTTTCTTTGTACCTCTTCTTCCTGCAGCACATTTTCGGGCAACTTGCCAAGTGCACTGACAGGAGAAGTTCACAGGGTTCCTAAGTTCTCTGGAGAGATGTAAAACTCTTTCCTACCCTAGAAGCTACTAAGGCTGCAAACCGAAGGGACGGGAGCCGATTTAATCCATATAGTCAATCATCCAGTGGCACAAGACAACTTTCAAGATGGCCAAGCCCGAATTGTGCGACCTGGGCTGTACCTAATACCCTTACGAGGTTGTAAAACTGTCACCCGAGTCCGCAGTGAGGAATGACACACCGCTGATTTCTTTTTCTCTAAGATTGAGTGGGAATGGATGGAGCCACTGACAAAGATGAACCAGGTGGAGATTCTGACATTTACAAAACAGTGTCTCATTTTGTCAGTGATTTCTGGAAGCGACTTCTGTGCATGTTGCTTTCTAGAAAGTCCTTACAAATGACTCCCTTTCTTCTCACCCTTTTCACCTGAGGCACGAACATCTTGAAATATTGATCTCTTTGCTACTGGCTTACATTAATTTCATCCATCCCTGAAGGCGGAGCCACATTGATGCCAGCTAATTAAGACCTATTTAGGGCAGCTTAGAGTCTTTTATCAGCATAAAATTAGCTTTGTTCTTTAATGGTGACTATAGCTTTTTCAATTATGACTTAATTAAAAAATGAGCCCACGTTTGCCAACATATCTCAAAAGAGGCACCCAAGCTGCAGTGGCACACCTCCCCATAGGTAAGCAGGGCACATCACATTGGCACTGTATTGATTCGCCAGGAAACTTAACATTCCTTTTGCATCGCTGCGTTCCAGGCACATAATCACATTCTTCAGTGTGGAGCGTGGCGCCATGTGCCACTTTCAGCCCCTGAGCACCTCTAGGGTGTTTCATTCTTAAGATGTATTAATGCAAATGTGTACATGTCAGCGGGCTAATATTATTTATGCATACCAATCACTCAAAGGGGGGGGAGGATTCATTTTGGTCAGATTCTTTTGAATAAAAGATCTTTCGCTTCAAAGGTTTCTGGAAGAGTTCTATAGAATTCGTAATTTTTGTTTTCCAGAGATGTGTTTTGTAAGTGGAACTATAAAGGTGGCCACTGCCCAAAGGACATAAAATTCTAAAGGACATTAGGTCTCAGAAGGTAAAGTGGCATCAGGTCTCTCTCTCAGCTCTGTCCACTTCCTCACAAGCTCATCATCTCTAAGAGACAAAACAAATAAGTATAGGAAGTAACAAATTTTAAATTTCACTTGGTTTGAAAAACCATAAATATACTTACGAGTTGATCCAGATCTAGTCTAAGAAATTTAACAGTGTCCACATTTCTTCTACTACTTCATGTCTCCTCAGGGAGGAATCCCTTAAGACAAAAATTAAACACTGGAAAAATGAGAAGATGCTAAGCTTACACAGGAAGGTTATATTTAAAAAAAGATTTTAAGAAGCAAGCTGAGAGGAAAATTTTTCTTTCAGGAGTTCCATCCAGTAATTTTTCTATCATGAGTCACTTTACTAGTGACAAAAAGTTTTTAATTCTATAAATTATACATAATAATGGTGACAGGATCTTTCCATTAAAATATGAGGAAGAAAATGAGCTCTCGCTGCCAGGTTCCAATGGGTGCAGAGAAACCAATCAAAATCACCTTACAACAAAAGTAAAATGGAAAACACGACCCTGCTTCCCTGCTTGCTCCGGCCTGTGTGATATGTGCACGTGACTAATTCTCACTCCACGCGAGCAAAGTGTTAGAAGTTTGTGGGGGGTTTAGCCAACACACACTTCATGAAGAAAGTCTTAAAGCAAATGGCTGCCCCTGCAATACCTTCTTTGACACAAAATAACCCTAGAATGTTTGTAGTAATCATGCAGCTTAACATGCTGTTGTTCTTTCTCCAAGATTATTATGTCAATATTGTGGAATAAAGCAGATGGATGATCATACTGGTGTCCCTGGGACTTAGGATTATCAGCATGGTGAAAAGAAGAAAGAGTTATAAAGCAGGTGATTTAAAATGTAAGCACCACATGTGAATGTATTGTACCACAGCCTCACTTTGAACTCAACGGCTTTATATTTATAATTATTTAAATTACATTGTTTTTATTATGTTATATTGATTATATTCTAATGCTCCATTGAGAGAGCCAAGAGACAAAGCCTGACACATCGTGCTGAAATCACTCTTTCAGCTCCTGAAAAGAGTGAGATGCTTCGGAGAGCAGTGTAAGTTTAGGTCACAGTAGCCAAGTACAGAAGAGTGTGGAGCTATGTACTGCCAGACACCAAAAGGACTTAGAGCCAATTCAAAAAGGTTCTCACAGGCTGAAATAGGCCAATCCAAACAGGAGGATAACATCTTAAAAAATTGAAACACTGTAATATTTTAGTCTTTAAGTCAATAAGGAAACATTGACAATAATGAGTTTATGGACCACCATTGGAGAATCCTAGGGATCTAATGCACCCAAACTAGTAACCACAGAAGAGATAGTACTATCTTCTATCTCACAGCAACCCAATTGTTATCGGAGGAAAGCTACTCTTTATGAAGTATATCAGCTGATAAATGAGAAAACTAGGATGAAATATCACATTTTGCAAAATAATAGATTATGGATTTGGACAATGATCTTTAGTGGTTTCACACCCAGTAAGAGAGAAAATTGGACGTGATTCCTCTTGATGGACTCGACAGACCAATTTAAAGGATTTGGCCAAGAACTGGAATTGAATCCAATCAAACCTCAATACAGAAATACTACAGTGGAAGAAATATATTCTACACTATGGAAGTGTAATTAGCAAATTTAAATTGTAGAAAATGTTACAAGAGGGATGACTAAGTTTCTGTAACAACAGAAAGAGTTATAGAGGGGAAAGCAAAGGAGAAGGAAGAGATGGAAGAATAAGAGTGGAGGAGGAAAAGAAGAGGAAGAGAGGGAGGGAGAGATTAAAAGAAAAGTAGTAGTTATACAGATTGAGAAATGTAGAAAACATATCAGGTACACAACACATGGAATTGCTGATTTAAATGAACTGTTAAGATATATTAAGGAGACAACTGGAGAAATTTGCTAATTGATTAAGCCTCTAATGATATAAAGGAAGTATTACTAATTTTTATATAGCATGTGGCAAATTTGATTATCTTTCTGAGACACACACTAAAATATTTTGAGTGAAATTATATGATGTCATGTTTTTGGGGAGGGAGAAATGGGATAAAGGTAATAATAAAACAATATTAGACATGAGCTAATGATTATTTGAGTGGAGTGGTAGCTACACTACTAGTTTCTGTTTTATAAGTTTGACATTTTCCTCCATAAAAAATTCTTTAGAAAATTATTGTTTGAAATTTGTCAGTGAATGTCAGGCACCATGGGAAACACTTAGACAATATGTCTTTTGTGCAGGCAAAGTTAGATACAGATTTAAATTATCTTGAGGATAGCAGCTTGGAGATCTCACGTCGTTATTCATCCAGATTCTACATAAATCATCCATTGTGCCTATTCC